>OX578139.1:25634998-25684998 GCA_951213105.1 Amaurobius ferox | reverse complement strand
TACAGATCATCTATATTAATATTATTAAACAAATCTTTGAAATCAAAGGTATAAATACTACGAATATTAGTAAGAGTTTTCAATTTCTTAACTACTTCAAAACTGTTTTTTACAATATGACAATTATTAGAGATTTCATCTGACGAGGATACTTCATGTAATATCTTTAATAATAATTTTCCAGCATTAGTAATGTAAGAATTATGCCCACTGGTAATGGTTCGAAAAGCAACAGGGGATTTATGAAACTTCGGTACTAAAACAATATATGGAATGTTATTACAACTATTTTTTAGATGGGTTTGCTTATATTTGGCTGATATTCTATTGTATAAGATTTTAAGGTTAGTTTTATATATATATATATATATATATATATATATATATATATATATATATATATATATATATATATATATATATATATATATAATATATATATATATATATATAATATATATATATATATATATATATATATATATATATATATATATATATATATATATATATAATATATATATATATATATATATATATATATATATAATATAATATATATATATATATATATATATATATATATATATATATATATATATAATAGAAGTTTGAAAATCCAATGAACGAAAAGTAAGAAGATGTAACACGATAAACCTAACTTTTTAAAAACACCCACAGAATAAAATATAATACAGCAAATCATCAATCAAATGGATTAAAAATACAAAACACTAGCTATCAAGTTACAGAAAATCAACCAAATTAAAAGGTATGGAAACAAAAAAAGAAAAACTTAAACTAAATTCAACTATCTAACTGGCGTACAAAACAAATGTAAAAATCAATTAATCCTCAAGCATATGGAAAAAATAAAAAAATTAATATCGAATCAACAAGTCAATGAAAAATATAATACAAAGGTATGGAATCGAAATAAGTATAACAAACGAAATCAAGCACAAACGCCTTACACGTGGACGAGGCTCTAAGCCTAAATCATGAATTGTTAACCTCTACAAAAATCTAATCATGTCCAAGTTTTTTGTAGAAGCAAACTCAAAAATGTATGTTTCTGAAAAAATAGATAGATTAAATCTATGAACTATTTCTACTTGGACGACATACATAAAGATGGAATAAAAAAGAAAAAATGAATACCTGGAAAAAGCACAGCATGTGTACAGACGATTCATTACAGGGATCGAGGGAACACTGATAGAAGAGACCAGTGTTGCCATTCGTAAAGAAAAAATAAAAAACCATTTACTGTTGCCATTCATAAGAATTGAAAAACTGTGAAGCGAAATGTAAAGAAAAAGTATTAATATACAAAAAGAGCTACTAAAAAGAGGGGCAAATAAAGGTAATGCTGAAGTGGGAAGTGAATGGGAAAAAAAAAAAAAAAAAAAAAAAAAAAAAAAAAAAAAAAAAAAAAAAAAAAAAAAAGGAGATGACTGGCTAATATAAGATACTATGAATAGAATTATATGATACTATGGAAAGAATTATAAAAATCCAGCTATTTTAAATTTTTTAACAATACTATTTACTAAATAAGTGGGATATTTATATAAATTACTAGTAATTTTGAGATTATTGATATGCATAGCATGAAATTTTTTATCAGATAATCTATAAATTCTAAAAAGCTGATTGAGTATAATATTTCTAAACAATTGAATCGAGTTACAGGAATTAAAAGGTAAGATTTTATTAATATTAAAATTATAAAAGTCTTTTTTATCATATAAATTTGTAACAATTCTATTAGAAGGATCAATAAAAAGATTTAAATCCAAAAAATTAACATTTTTATTAATAGTAGCTTCATTAGGTATTAATTCCAAATTGTCTGGATAGTAATCTATATCTATGAGATAATTTTCTGTATGTACTAAGCAAATCAGATCATCAACATATCTGTAAAAAGTATAATCTATTGAAGTAAATGACATTTCATAATGATAAAGGTATAAATTAGCTAGCATACTGCTACTACAGCCACCCTGTGGAACTCCTGAGACTTGTAAGTATAATTTATTTCCTTGAAAAATATAATTATTGAAAATAACAAAGTGAAGAAGTTTAGGAAAATTTTTAAATTTAATTTGATTTGAAAGAGGTGTAATATAAGCATTATATAGAGCTAAAATTACATCATATAGATCAGATATCTTAATATTATTAAAAAGATCTTTAAAATCAAAAGTTTGAAATCCTATTATTTTTCTAAGAGATGTTAATTTATTCTTTAATTCTTTACTATTATTTAGAATATGGTAGTTATTGCTAGTCTGGCTTAAACTATTATTTATTAGATTTAAAGAATTTAGTAATAATTTACTCGCAGTAGTAGAGTAAGTATTATGGCCACTAGTAACTGTTCTAAATTTAATAGGATTTTTATGAAATTTTGGAATAAGCACTATATAAGGAAATTTAAGATATTTATATTTAATATTTAAATCATTATACATATTGATAATTTTCAATTTAATACTATTGATGGAATGTAAATCAGGTTTAAAAAGACTATTATTTTTTAAATAATCTAACAGAAATTGAATATAAAATTTTTTTACAGATAATAGCATAATTATTAGAGGCTTTATCAACATAGGTGATAACAAAGGATCTTTGTAAATCATTAATGGAATGTTTAATATTATCAATATTATATAAAGATCTAGACAATTTAATATCTCTAATAGCATTTTTAATTGATTCTAATATAGTAAATTTCCACATATTAAATGCCTCTAATGGCAGAGCGTATTTACAAGCTAATTTATATATATATTTATCAAGATCAAGATTAATTGATTTTAAGACTTTAAAAGAATTATTACAAGAAGGTATCCTAAATTTAGTGCCAAATGACATAATGGTTCTTAACACATTGTCACTAACAAGGTCTAAATCTCCTGTAACTATGTGCCCCAAGTCAGGATTTAGAAATTTAGCAAATTTATTTAATTTACAAATACATTCACTATCTGCAATTGACTGAGAAGAATGATCAATAGAGAGCGATTGTGAAACTTCATTATAATTAAATATAGACCTACCAATAGGCTTATTGTATTTGAATGTCTTTGAAACAAATAAATCACCAATAGGCAATAAATGTTTAAACTTGTTAAACAGATGTCCAAAATTTATAGAATTATATATAGGATGTTTGAAAGAGATAACACAATAAGAATTAGTAGTTGTATTATTATAATGAAACTGATTTAGTTTTAAATTTAAAAACTGTGATCTTGTAATAAGCAAATCAAAGAAAATATGATTAAAATGTTCATTAGGAAGATTTAATTTTAAAAAAATGGCATAAACCTTATTTAAATGTTTTTTCTTTACTGCAAAAACCCAGGATCTAATGAATTTCCATTGAAAAGTTCTATTAAATTGATTATGTAGAGTTATAATCTCAGATTTATGATCATTAAGATTGGAATGTCCCTTTCCTCGTTTAAATCTTTTGAGTTTGATTGATTCACTATCATTTAAATGGGGTTTCAAAAAAAGGTGATTAAAAATAGAATATTTATTATCTACAAAATTATTTTTTACAACATTACCATTTAGATACATTTGATTTAATCCATATGGAAAAAGAGTACAATGTGATTTAATATAGTAGTTTTCAAAATAAATCCTATCTGCTGATTTTGTTTTTATATCTAAAATATGTATAGTAATATTTTCAAAACCATGTTTGGCAAAGTGTTTATATTCAATTTTATTGGAAGTAGGAAGAAAATTATTATTTAGAATATATTTTTTGACATGATCTCTGTGTACATATATATATATATAATATATATATATATATATATATATATATATATATATATATATATATATATATATATATATAATTGAAGATTTTTATGATTACTTGTAATATATATACCCGAGAAATACCAATGAAAATTGCTTGTAAACTGAAGGTTTTTGCAAATCAGAAGCCTAGTGTAGCACGATGAGCTATGCAAGAAGTTTGGAAATTGAAAAAATGGAATCTAGTGATTATAAAAGGAATAAAATGTATCTGAAAAGCATTTCTGAAACCATGTACGTTATCAAGGGCCATACATGTTTCATTGATGCTGATTCTACGTTTCTGTTTACATAACTGTAAAATGTATTACAGAAATAATGTAAATGGCCCGACGTAGAAAAAAAGACAAAGTGGATCAAAAACACAAAAAAATCAAACATGAATATAAAATATTCTGTTACACCAGCTTGTGGCTAATTATTGAAATGAGGATGCAAAGTATTATAAAGTAATATCAAAAGAATATAATGAAAATAAAATGAAAATATATCTACCCCTAGTACAGTGGTACTTCTGGAAAAGCATGTGTATTACCAATCATCTCAGAACAGGTTACAGTGAATTTTTTGTTACTGACTAAGCAGTTTTCTCAAAGCAGGTTAAAGTGAATTGTACGAATAGTTTAACTGTTAGAAGAAGACATGGAGTTTATGAATTATTTAGAAATGCTAGAGTATGATCTGTCAATATGTTGCTGTAATTGTTGCAAGTTTTTGAATTTAAATTTAAAATGTGTTTTAATAAAAGAAAAAATAAGATTGGGCGGGTAGTTATTTTTGATGACGGTGTTGATGAATATGTTCTTTGTAGTAACAAGGTGTGCTTAACATTTTGATTCTTAATAACTGGTTATTAATAATATTTCTATATACAGATTTGGAAAGATTGAAAGAGAAATGTTGAAGTTTATTTACTTTGAAGTTATAAGTTTCTGTTTTGTCATAGATTTTAAATTGTATTGTATTTGCATTTTTAATTGTTAAACTAACGTCTAGAAAATTGATCCAGTTGGATGTATATACATTTTCAATGAGTTGTAGATTAAGTGGATAGAAATCAAAATTTAATTCATTGGCCTCATTAGTAATTCCAATAATAATAAGATCATCAATATATCTGTACATTATATGACTGTTGAAAGGGTTCTGATTTTCGTAAAAATGTAGATAAAGGTTGGCCAGTATGGTGGATGATTTACCTCCCTGTGGGATTCCTTTATTTAATTTGTATATGCATTTTCCTTGAACTATATACTGTTTGAACAAAATGAATTTTAATAAAGTTTTGAATTTTGGAAATGATTTTATTTTGCTTGAGTGAATTGTTCATATAAAAGTAGTATGACTTTATATAAATCATTAATGTCTATATTATTAAATAGGTCTTTGAAATCAAAAGTTTTTACATCATGTATGTAAGGGATTAGTTTTATTTTATTAATGAGTTCTATACTATTTTTGATTATATGTGTTTTTTGTACAGTAAAATAATCATAAATTTGATTGAGTATGATTAGAAGTTGTTTGTCAGCTGCATTGGTATATGAATTAAATCCTATAGTGACTGTTCTAAATGAAATAGGTGTTTTATGGAATTTAGGTACGAGTACCAAGTAAGGAAAATTGAGATTGTATTTTTGTTTAAGAAGTTTGTAGTAAGCTATTATTTGTTTATTTATAACATTGATATGAGTGTATAAAGGAGTTAAAGAAAGAGAGGTACTGAGTTGCAATTTAAGCTCGTCCAAATAAAATTTTTTGCAGATAAACGCATAATTACTGGATGCTTTGTCAACATGTGTGATTACAAATTTGTCTTGAAGTGACTTGATTTCTTTAACGATTTCATGGTAATTATGCTTATATATTGGAATGGGAAAGTGTTGGATCAAATGTTTTACATGGCTAGTTATTTGTACTTTCCAGCTCTTGAAGGCTTCAAATGGGCAGTGGGATTTACCTGACATTTTAAATATATATTTGTCTAGATCTATGTCAAAAGCTTGTATTATTTTCTTTTTATTATAAAGAAGAGGTATTCTGTATTTGGATCCGTAAGCTTAGAAATTGTTTGAGATAAGGTTCCTGTATTAAATCAAGATTTCCGGTGATTATGTGTCCATGATGTGGGTCAATAAAGGGAAGATAGTAGGTTTCATTGCACGAACAAGATACAGAATTATTCAACTGTTTTGATAAATGATTATAGTTATATATTTTACGTCCTAAAGGTACTGGATATTTATATGCTTTTACTATGTTAACATTTTTAATAGGAAATAAGGATTGGAAATTTTTAAAAATTTGTGTGAAGTTGAAATAATTAAATATAGGATTTGTGTAATTAATAACCAGCTCATCGTGCTACACTAGGCTTCTGATATGCAAAAACCTTCAGTTTACAAGCAATTTTCATTGGTATTTCTCGGGTATATATATTACAAGTAATCATAAAAATCTTCAATTAAATAGTACCTTAAAAATTATCAGCAGCTTAAGCGCGTTATTTTTACAAAGGGAATAATTTATAACCTCCAGTCTTGACATTTGAAAATATAATATTTAAACATTATATATATATATATATATATATATATATATATATATATATATATTACCCAATCTTTCCCTACATGTTATCCCCCTTTTGCATAACTTTTTGTGTTTAATTTGAAATTCATGTTAGTTTAGATTATAAAAAATGCACTTTTCAGTGAAGCTCTTAGTTTATCTACTAGTGCTATATGCCACTAGGTAATTTGTGTGTATATATAATATAATAATCTAGTTTATATTTATATTAATAGATATTAATATTTATATATATTCAAGAAATTATATATTATCATTTATTTATAATAAAATATTGGATTAAACCATTTATACTTTGTACATTTCTTAACATTATGTAAATCTCTCTACTACTATTATTAGTTTTAATATTATTTGTTAGCGCCTGGCAAAATAGTGTAATTGCTAATCAATACATTAGTGCCCGGTAACCTATATAAATTGGGATATAGGGGATAGATAACCAGCAACCCATTATTTCTCTTTCTTGTTTTGTAGACACTCTTTGATGTCAAGCCATCACTCTTCACCAAAGTCATGTATTTTCGTTCTTGCCGGGATAAACGTTGTAAGGCCTGTCTCTCTCTACGTCAGCTCTACCTCTCAGATTAATAATAATAACCCTAAATATTTAACTTTTTGTAAAGTGTATAACTGCATTTACAAATTAATATGTATCTCTTGTAATATCTCATATATTCGACAAACAAGCACCCTTCTTCACCTTCGTTTTAATGTTCATAGAAACCACTTTAAGAAATTTAGATCTGGAGCATCACTCAATTCACAACTTCCTCTTCGTGCATATCATCACACTGGTAATAATTTTGAATATTCCCATTTTGACCATCATGGTATTGATAATATTTCAATTTCGATTCTGGATATTATAAAGATTCCGACTGGTAAATTATATTTTGAAAATTCACTAATCAAACAGCATAAAACTATTTTTCCATATGGATTAAATCAAATGTATAATAACAAAAATATAGTAAAAATTGCCTATAAAAATCCAAATTATGATCTCTCTATCTTTAACATCCTAAATTATAAATCGTTTAGTGCCTCAACAAAAAGATCCAAGCGAGGAAATTATAACAATAAAAAGTGTCAAAATCTGAACATAAAAGCTAAAATTACTGAACAAGGAAAAACTTTCAATCTTCATGTAAGGTAAATAATATAAAAACCTGGGTATTCAATATCAAAAAACAAATATTAAATCAAGTATATAATATTTTCTTGAAGTCATTTAATCATGATGAGCATTTTTCACACCTATTATATGATCTTATTATAACAAGAGCTTATTTTATAAACCTTCATCTGTCCATTCAACCCTTTTCTACTTCTAATTATCATCAAAATAAAAAGTATAATACTTATTGTGCAATTAAATACAAAAATTCACTTTGCAATATTATAAATTTTAATTATTTATTTCAGCAGTATAAACACTGTTTTCCTATTCCTAATACTCAAATTTTCAAAGCATTTAAATATAATACCCCTTTAGGTAGACAAATTTTCAATTACAATGATACATCAAAATCTTTAATAAATCAAAATTCCTATCCCAATTTACTATGTGTTTGTAACCAGACAAATTATTCTAAATATATAGACTACAATCATAAGCACATAATTACTAGTGATCTCAATATTGTTCAAAATTTAGCATTTAAAAATCTTATGCGTTATGGTACCAAATTTCGAATTCAAAATACATTAAATCACTGTCTTTTAATTAAACAACTACATATTGATCTAGAAAAATTCATATACAAAATTGCTTGTAGTAAAAACTATCCCATTGAAGCTTTCGAAATGTGGAAGGTCGGCATTCTAACAAACGTCAAACATCTTTTAGATAACTTGCTTACAACTAAATCTACAATTAACTTTACAAACTTGAAGCAAGCAATAAATGAACTAAAATTACAATTTGTCATCACATATGTGGATAAAGCTGCCAACAATCACGCCATCATTTGTAAAAAATATTATGTACAAATCTTAAACGATTTCATAAATCACAATAATATATTTAAAAAAATTGATTCTTCAGCAACAACTATATCTAAGAAAATTATTGCATTTCACAAACTATTAAAAGTACCTTGCAACAATCTAAGATTCCCTTATATTGTCATGATCCCAAAATTTCATAAAAATCCTGTCTCTTTTAGATCTGTAACTATAGGACATAAATCATATGCAACAGTTGCTAGTAAATCTCTATTGGTAATTCTTAATAAAATCATTTCTAACTACTCATGTTATTAATAACAGTTATCAATTAATTCAAAAGTTGAATACGATTAATATTTTGGGATTTAAAACTTATGACTTTAAGGACCTATTCAACAATATTGACATAAAAGATCTATATAAAGTAATTTGGGATATAATTAAATCTTTCTATAATAGACAAAATTTGGATATAGATCAATCTTACGTGCATCACCTTCTCAAGTGTGTTATTTTTAATAATTACTTGATGCAAGACAATAAAATTTATATGCAAATTAAGGGTGTTCCACAGGGTAGCTCTGCCAGTTCAGCTCTTGCAAATCTATATCTACACTTCTACGAGTCAAATTTTATAAACTCTGCATATACTTTCTACAGATATATTGATGATGCAATTCTCATTAAAATAGCTCCCTCATCAAATGATATAGATTTCGATTTTTTCCCCCAAATTTATCCCTTATACTAAACGAAAGCAACATCTCATCTGGTGTTAATTTCTTAGATTTAACTCTCTCTCTTGATAATGAATATTCATTTTTGTCAAACATTTTTGACAAAAGAAAAGGTTTTCCATTTAAAATTCACAAGATATTCAATTTTAACTCATGTATGAGTAAACAGGTATACAAAAATATTTTAATAAATCAATTTCATGGGATTTTTAGGTTATGTGAAAATACACAATATAGTAACCATTTAGCAGATTTAATTCAGTACTGTAAGGCTGAATCCTATCCAGATAATTTTGTTAAATATTATAACTATATTATGTTATATAATATTATGTTAACTATAGAAATTTTGAATTCAATTTATAAGCTGTCATTTATTGTTTTAGTCAAATTTGAAATTGCTATTGTATACCTTAAATATTAAAATATTCTTGGAGGTTTTAATTATCTTTGTGATAAGTTTTGGATGCATATTATATAAATATTAATTATTATTTAGTATAATTTGTAAACATATTTTTCTTTATATCTCTAATTCTTGGGTTTGAAGCATATCTGTTTGTATATCTATTGTCTATTGATTGAATATCTTATTCATGAGTATTTCCTATAATTCACAACAAATGGCGCTCTCTGGTATTCTTTCCAAATTCATCCTAGGCTAGAGCAACGAAATATTAGGCGTCATGAATAATGGTGAAGGTAGGTAAGAGTTTTAATTTCTATCTGCATCCTTATGGATTGATGGATAGATTACTGATATGTTTTCTATATGCACTCTCATGCACTTCTTTCCATTTGTCTAATATTATTTGTTATTTCCATTTTTTTTTGTCTGATAATGTGTCGGATCTTTTGACGATGTTTCAGCCATGTGGCTATATCGTTGAGCGAAACACATTTGGAACATCTGTGGATGCAAAGATCCTTGAAAAGCTGGATCTACAGAGGTTCTATCCAATTTCATATTTTTGGATTGCATCTTTTCTTTTATTTTTTATTTATTGTCATTTTAATATTTTGAGCCTCCAAATTTTTATAATCCTTTGATATTTGAACTTGATTTGTATGTATCGCTCTAGAATATTGATAAATTCATGTGTATTATTAATATTACTTAATAATTTAAAATTATGATCAATTTGCATTATATGGTAGCAATGGTTTCTTTTTGTTAGATATTTCCTTTTATATCCTCTTTACATTATTTTCTTCCGTATTATTTTTGAACCAGGGTATGCCACTGTTCATGTTTTAAATTAGTCTTATTATATTTATTTATATTTATTTTTATTATATACATATATATATATATATATATTAATTAAACAAACAACTTGCTTGATCACAATCGGATAATCGTATTTTTAACCCCCCCCCCCCCCATCACCACCACTCAGCTTATTTAATCTCTTTATTACTGTTTGGAAAGTTCAAACCCAACATGCCTTTTCTTAGCAGTTAGATACCACAAAAATATTTAAAATTTTTAATATACAAATATTTAATTTTAGAAGTTGGATTTAGGATTCAAAGCGACTTACCCATCTCCTTTTCATTTTCACTTCAGGAGCATTGGAAGTACACTTTTGCTACTTCTTAACAATTACTCATTGTTAGAAAGCAGAATTTTAATTGTCATCTATTTTTATAAGCTCCTCAAAGTATTCCCTCTCGCCCTGCCTACCTAGTTTGAATTTGAATCCAGTCCAACATTTTTCACAATGGATGTCTAGGAGATTGAAGATGAAATTCTAAGTGAGCGAGTGGAATGTTTGATCAATAAAAAAGAGCACTCGGATAAAACTACCATTACAGTTAACAGCATACATAAGTCGATTTTGCGTTTTTTATGCACTCGTCATCACGGGATAGCCGATTTTTACAAGGAAAACAAGAAATCTTGTTATGTACAGCCGGATAAATAAATATCTGAACACCACTCGTTATTCCGGCTCCTCCTGTCTGAACAGTCAAACCAAAAGTATCATTAAACTCGAAATAATGTCTACTATAAAGAAATTTGCATTTAATTTGCATAATGGGGGATCGTCTTCATTGTTTAGTTGCCCATTATCTCCGGAAACTCAAATAGCAATACCCATTTGTCATTATTACACCAATTATGATAATTATAGATATGTGCGTGATTCCGTCCATAAATACTGGAGATATACGCAAAAATACCATTCGGGATCTGTCACTATATTTAAGGTAGTAAAATAATGCGTAACAATAATAAATGATGGGCAGTAAAATTATGGGCATAGGCTGCAGTAATACGTGTTTCTCTTTCTTTGATATGGCACATTCTTTACAAAAATATTTTATCAAATGATGTGTGGGAAGTCCAGAGTCCGTATATTTTAAGAGCAGCGTGAATTTCATTTACAACAATCAATATATTAATATTAAATAAAGTTTAATAAATAAAAAACTTTAGAACCCTCAGGGCCACGCATTTAATTTTCCTCACAGAGTTGGAAGAAAATAATTCGCATATCATTCGAATAGTCCGAAAATGTATTTTTAACTTCTACTTAGTCTGATTTAATTATAAATTCTACAATGTTTCTTTGAATATTGGCTTTTATCCTTCTATCGCACAAATAAATATCAAATTAAAGTATTAAACGACATCAGCCATATATTTTCGTGCTTGGCACATAATGTCTTTTAAATCTCTATTTCTGTTGTACTGCTTGTGACATTAAAAATTTGCGAAATTTCATTCAAATTACGAACTCTCAAAATAAAATGACTGATACGAAGAATACGTGGAAATATCTGAAATGTTCGTTTTCGAAAATCGGCATAAAAAGTCTATCTACTTTTTTGGAAATTTTGCTTCTAGAGACTGTTGTAAATTTATCTGTCTCGCATTCAACATAAATTATAGAGCTTTACTGTACTTTTGTAGGACAAGGAACCTTCCTCCTACTCAACATAAAATAGACAGCCTGCCTTACTTTTGTAGGAAAAGATAGCCTTCTGCTACCCCTTATTTAGACCCTCTAAAAAGAAGGGGTTTTGTTACAAATATTTAAAAATCTACAATAGTATGGAAACACGTCAATTCAGCAAAAACTCCAAAATAAAATAAAGACAACCAAAAATTGGTTAATTAAAATGTCTTTAATAAAACACCTTTAATGACGTACTTGAAGATCATACAAACAAGAGCGCTTCCGGACATTTTTACGTCCTTCATCGATGGCATAGTAAATAGTAGGTGACAAACATATGCTCTAATATATAGGCCATAACGGCGAGACAAGATTTGCATATAGAACAATTTCAAATCGATGCATTTAAAAAATATAATTTAATTACAAAAAAACGTAAATTATAGTAGATCATAAAATACAGAATAAACCAATATACGTGTCGTCAAAAAAAAGGAAAATAATTACTTTATATCTGGAAAATTATGTAATGGATTAACACGCAGTGAATCGAGAATGAGACGGCAAGCCTGAGGGTTTGAACGTGATCAAAATTGCAAATAGAATCGCGGCAAATATAAATGAAAAGGGAATCTAAAGTAAAATATTATACGGGGGTTATTGCAACTGATTAAGAGGAACGTTTTATCGAAAATAGGATGAAAATTATCGTTAATAACAGAATAGACAAGAGCCGTAGATAGTTTTTTTTTTATTTTTAATATCACGAGTATGCTCAGAGAAACGAATACGAACGGTACGCTTAGTACTACTAATGTAAAACTTATTATTTTCAGAAGATAATAGGAGGACAACATACACCCAAGCCTGACACAGATTTATTCCTTTCCTTAAAATTTTCAGACCGAAAGCGATTAAATAAAGTAGTAACAGTGGAATAAGTAGGTTTAAACTTAAATTCTTGACACAATTGAATCAAAGGACGAAAAATCGCTGAATGGAAAGGAAGACTGGATTTAAACGACAAGATGTCAGAAAAAGGGGCAATATTAGTATCAGGATAAACAAAATTATAACGAATCGTAGAAAATGAAATCGATGATTTTATAAATGATTTTATAAATGAAATCGAAAACGTAAGCGGCTTCATAGCCAAGGTTAAAAACAAAGTTAATTTCAGTAACTAAAGCCAAAATAGATAAACAAACGTTAAAAGCACGATTAAAATAAACAATGAAAGATGTTTTTAGAAGGAATGGGGTGAGAAGAATTAGCAAAAATACAAGAATTAGAGAACGCAAGCTTACGGAAAATAGAAGTATGAAAGCCAAGAAAGTCACGGGAGATGAGACATCCAAAAAATGCAACAAACAATTAGATTCATATTCAACTGTAAAATCAATAAAGGGGAGAATCAGTAACACTATCCAAAAGATCAAGGAAGCCACTGAAACTATGGTTCCGAAAAATAAACACACCACCTACAAAACGGCACCAAAAATAAGTTTAAGGAATAAAAAAAAGGCAAAATCTCGTTCTCGAGCTCCTGCAACACAGCTTCAGCCAAAATGCCAGGCAGGGGGCTACCCATAAGGGCGACTGTAGTTTGAAAAAAATATATCTTCACGGAAACCAAAATAATTTGTCTCAGCGGCAATGTTCAATGCAGAAGTGATTGCGTCCATAGAGGGAATATTATAATTTTGGCATTGAAGTTTTTTATCAATAACTAGCAGCGATTACTCGGCATTGCTTGGGATTTACGATGCAAAACTCTGATAAAATTACACCGGAACATATAGGGCCATGAATCTTTGTGTTTTCACTGTGAAAGAAGTAAATTCAATGCATTATGTTAGAAAATAAATTGGCCACTGATTGGCCACTCTTTGGCCAATCAGATCCATTGGATCATACATACATACTTTTCCTCTTTATATATACAGATATATAGATAGATAATTTTATATTCATTTATTTATTATTCAAATTAATAAAATTTGTTGAGTAAGTCTGTGAAAAATAAACCATGGTGATAGAGTTTTCATTTAAATTCATGTTTCAAACCTTTGATTTTTAAAAGTGACTAATGCGTTCAATAAACTCCCATAAAACTCAGAGATTTAATTGACTTTCCACGTTTTAAACCAGCGATTTTCAACCTTTTTAGTTGGGAATCATGGAGTTAGAGAGTAGATCTCCTAGGGAAAAGTTTTGTTTTCCATTGATATCTCGACAACCTGGTCTTAGAAACTCGAGGCTTGGACTAAATTTATGGGGGCTATTTTAAAGCCAACCACAAAATTTCATTAAATTCGGTGCAGCTGTTCTCCCCTGATTATGAGACAAACGAAAGTTTCGTTTTTCATTAATAACGCAACAACCCCTGGTGTTAGAAACTCGAAACATGAAGTAAATTTTAAATGAGGCTATTTCAAGACTATCCACCAAATTTCATCAAATTCGATTCAGCCGTTCTTCAGTGATGTTGGATCATACAAACATACATACTTTTCTTCTTTATATATATATATTGATATTAATAGCAGTAGAAATGGGTACATTTGGAAAAAGGGACACTACTTCAAAACTATGAAGGATACAATTAAAGACAAACATAGTATTAAAGAGATGCTTAATGAAATTTTCAGATATTATATAATGTTTTAGATATAAAGGATAAGTATTTTCCTTGTTTTTGACGACACATAAATATATTGGTTTACTCTATATTTTATCATCTACTATCATTTATGTTTTTTTGTAATTAAATTATATTTTTTAAATGTATCGATTTTAAAATGTTCTATACGCAAATCTGGTCTCGTGGATGTGGCCTATATATTAAAGCTTATTGTCACCTACTATTTACTATGCCACTGATGAAGGACGTAAAAATGTACGATGTGTGATTTTCCGAAATGTGATTTTCAAGTACGTTATTAAAGGTGTTTATTAAAGACATTTTAATTGACCAATTTTTGGTTGTCTTTGTTTTATTTTGGAATTTAAAAATCTATTGAATTTTCGAAAGTTTTGTGCACGTGTTACATTAAATCTTAAATATTTACTGTACCGAGGACAAATATGGTCACAAAATATTTCAAGAAAATATTACGGAGTTATCTTACAAATCAGCCATCTAGATAGGATTCTGGGCATAATGTAAGACTTCTATATTACTTTTAACAGTTTTTAATTGTTTCTTTTTTATATTTAAATTTCTACAATTTTAACTTTTTACAACTTTTAAATTTTTTTTCTTGATGTACCCTTGGGTTTGGGTCTGACAATGTGTAATACTGTTTATTTCTACAGTTTTATGTACATGAAAATAAAATTAAATCGAATTGAATAGAAAATATAAATTTAGTTTAGTTAAGATTCTGTTTCATGGTCGATACTACACATCTACAACGATTTAGGGTGACAGGAAGGCGCGTGGAATGTTTGAAAAAACGGAAACATGTCAGACACTTAGTATATATATATTTTTATGGACTTAAACTTCATTACCCTAAAAAGTTTAATCGAAATTTACAAGGTATATGCGAGTTACTAATTTAATAAATTTCCATTTTCAACATTTGTCTTATATCCCCATACGTTCCCGTAATGAGCATATTCGAAGCCATTTTTTGATGACTTAAACCTCATTACCCTAAAATGTTTAATCGACTTACATATTTTATGGACTTATTCCACTTACATATTTTATGGACTTATTTCACTTACATATTTTATGGACTTAAGTCTCATATTAAGTAAGTAGATTAACTTATTGATCGACCTACATATTTTATAGACTTTAAAATTAAATCGACTTACATATTTTATGTATTTAAACCTCATTACCCTAAAAAGTTTAATTGAAATTTAAAGGGTATATGCGAGTTACTAATTTAATAAATTTCCATTTTCAGTATTTGCCATACATCCCCATACGTTCCCGTAATGAGCGAATTCGAAGTTATTTTGAGGACTTAAACATCATTATCCTGAAAAGTTTAATCGACTTACATATTCTATGGACTTAATCGACTTACATATTTTATGGACTTAAACCTCATATTGAGTAAGTAGATTATTTTATCAATCAACTTACATATTTTATGGTCATAAAAAGTTTACTCGACTTATGGACTTAAACCTCATATTAAGTAAGTAGATTAACTTACTAATCGATATACATATTTTTATGGACTTAAACCTCATTGCCCTTAAAAGTTTAATTGGAATGTAAAGGGTATAAGCGGGTTACTAAATTAATAAATTTCCATTTTAAACATTTGTCATATATCTCCCCCCCCCCCCCCCCCACGTTTCCGTAATGAGCATATTCGAAGTTATTTTGAGACTATGTTTACAAAAGAATATTTCTTTTAAAAATAAACGGTTTCAAGTAAGCGCAACAATTTTTTCTCTGAAGTCGGCAGTAAAGTAGTTCTGACAAATAGTAAAAAATAAAAACGGATTTAAAATTGCTAAAAAGAAAACGGAAATGCACAATAAATTTATCTCGGAAATACCACTTTGAAAAGAAATTTCCATCTGAGATAAAATAATTTATGTGGATTTTCAGACTTTTATATTGAAAACGCTTTTAAAACAGCTTTTTACAAGCGTATATTCCGGAATGTTTATACATTTCAAAGAACTCGCAAACAAATGCGTCGCTTTTACTCATAAATTTAATGGGAAATTATCTCGATAAGCATTTTTTCACGATATATTTAAACATTTTCATTTTATTCGAAATAAATTATATCAGAGATTGAAACTTTTAAAATATACATTTCTAAAACACATTCTGGTCGAATTAATCAAGGTGTTAAAATGAAGGATTTAAAAAAGAATAACATTTTTAAAATATTGCGTATGCTACAAATAATTACTTTTTACAATTCGCTCTTTGAAATATTTTTATGAATAAAAATAAATTTCAATATTGTCATTCAATAACATCATTTTTTGTATTCGTCAAAGTACACATTTCAGCTCAAAAAATGTTTCCACAGCACAGGGAGTAAAGTTTTGACAGCTGTACACTGGCTTCTAAAAGTTAAGCACAGACGGTAAAATCAACAAAAATGGAAAAGTAAAGCTTTGATTAACTCAAAATTGTACATGAAGATAGCAAATGTGTTTATGCATTAAAGAAAACACGAATTATGTACAAAGATTATATCAGAGATTGAAACTTTTAAAATATACATTTCTAAAACACATTCTGGTCGAATTAATCAAGGTGTTAAAATGAAGGATTTAAAAAAGAATAACATTTTTAAAATATTGCGTATGCTACAAATAATTACTTTTTACAATTCGCTCTTTGAAATATTTTTATGAATAAAAATAAATTTCAATGTTGTCATTCAATAACATCATTTTTTGTGTTCGTCAAAGTACACATTTCAGCTCAAAAAATGTTTCCACAGCACAGGGAGTAAAGTTTTAACAGCTGTACACTGGCTTCTAAAAGTTAAGCACAGACGGTAAAATCAACAAAAATGAAAAAGTAAAGCTTTGATTAACTCAAAATTGTACATGAAGATAGCAAATGTGTTTATGTATTAAAAAAAAACACGAATTATGTACAAAGATAAAAATAATATTTACTTTTCGTAAGTGACATGATGACGTCACATTTGAGTCATTAACAAAGTGATGTTTAAAGGCAAAAAAACCAAACAAAAATTACATTTATATGGTATGTGACTACCCTGGATCTTCGCACAAACTTTAAAATGATTTTCCATGCTTTCAGTGAAGTAATCAACTATCACAGATGCGAGCAATAGCCATTTCTCCGATAGGGGGCAGCTTCCAACTCTCTGAGACTGGCTGGGGGGAGGTAAACGTGCAGAGACAGCACGTCCGAGGGCATCCCAAAGGTTTTCAATGGGATTAAGGTCGGGGGAATACGCCGACCACTTCATACGAGAAATGCCCTCACTTTCCAAGTATTAGCCAACGATGTTAGCTAGATGGGGACGGACATTATCTCCCATAAGGAGGAAATCAGAACCAAGCTCTGGAGCGTAGAGTCTCACAATGGGGTCTAGGCCCTCATCCCGATACCACGCAGCCGACACCGAACCGCTTTTAAGGATGTGCAGCTCTGTGCGATATCCCATTGAAATTCCAGCCCACACCATGACGCTGCCACCCCCTGAATGCATGATGTTCGATGATGTTCTTAGCCTGATTGCGTTTGCCTCGTTCTCGGTATTTCTCGGGTATATATTACAAGTAATCATAAAAAATCTTCAATTATATATATATATATATATATATATATAAATTATGAAATTTTGTGTGCATACATATTTATTATAAAAAGTTATAACAGTTACTATATATACAAACTGCGGTGCTCGCAACTAGTAACCACTACTTCATTGTAAATACGCCTATAAGTATCGCCTATTTCTAAAACTTCTAGTTGTTGTGATATATACGCCATTTCCGCGTTTCCCTCTAATATGCCCTTAGAAAATTAGCAACATTGCGCCAAATTTGTTTCTAAGGTAACCCGACCTTTCTCGTAATAACAGTTACTAAGTATGTATTTACTATTAAACGCTACAAAACCGTATATGTCTCTTCTTATTCCAAAGACCTCATTTGGCCTAGAAACTCGCGACGGGTGGGGGGCCTTAATGTATCACTTACACAAAACTTTCGAAAGTTCAATCGACTTTTAAATAGTCGAAAAAAAACCTCATTTTAGAGGGTAAAAACAAGGGGTAGGAAAAATCTTCTCCTGCAAAAGTAAAGTAAGGCGTTCCGTTTTATATTGAATGAGAGAAAGATAAATTTCAAAAAGCCTCTAGAAGTCCAAATTTTTAAAAACTCGACATTGATATTTTTATGCTGATTTTTAAATACGAGTATTTCAGATATTTTCACGTATTTTTCATATCCGTCACTTTAAAACTATCGCCCAACACTTTTCGAGTTAGGGTCTTCGAAATTTGTGGGCATGAACTGTCATTCCTTAGAGCTGGAAATATGTGAACTGTTTCTTTGTCACTTTATTAGGTAATATTCTTCCAATTAAATTAAGGATTCAATAAATGTTATTTAAAATCTGCGTATCACATCCCACGTATCATGATGTCCGAAAAGAATTTCTCAGTTTTTTTTATTTCCCTCGGACATTGGTCCATCTGCTGTTTATCTGTATTAGCGACTCTTGCTCCGATTTTTATACAATTTCACATTATATTTATTTTATTCTGCAATCATTAATTGTTATAAAAACTGGCTGCTATATTTAGTCACGCCTAGCTGCGGTGACTAAAGCGTTTAGTGAGAGTATTGAAATTTTAACATTCTGGAATCTTTACAGTGACGCTATTTAAAAATTCGCCAAGACGCCAAATAAAAAAAAACCAAAAAACCAAAACAACAAACGCCAAATAAAAAAACTGCAGATTTGTGTGCTACAATTCCAATAAATGAATATAAATAGAAGAAGGAAAAAGATTCCTAGGCAAAGATTACCACATTTGGCCTTTTATGCGACGTGAGATTACGTTAAGCAGTGGATAGAGCCAATGAATTAAATTCTGTGGGGATAGCCATGTATTGGACGTATTCGATTTCTTTTCAATCTTTTCCAGAGAAAACCAAACGTAGACATCAAAGATAAAGTCTCTCGCAGATAAATATTTTTATAAAATTGCTTGATCAGGCTTCCTGCTTCTCCTTCCCCCATCCTCCATTCAAAAATTCAATCAATTGATTCAGAAGGGTAAGAGTATTTGCAACAACTTTCTTTATTCGTATTACTTTGATTACACTCGTGAGAGATTTTCTCTCGAGAAAGAAGCTTCCTTGTAATAATAATAATAAATGGAAGCGTTTGTTAAGAAAAAATAAATAAAATCACTGGAATGATGGAGGAAATTCATGTTTAAAATAAACATCGCTTTTAATATGCAGATATGATGAACAAAAAAAGTGGAGAGGAAGGCAATACATTTTTGAAATGAAATAGAAAAATATTAAATACTTTTTGAAAGAAATATTAGCAACAAATACTAAATACCTGCTTTCTACATAAAAAATACATATAAAATATTGAATTTAAAAAAATGCAGAACTGTTACTTAGTAAAAGAAGATTCCTGTTTATTCATCTGATGATCGCGTAGCGATAAATCGAAGCAACTTACAGCTACAGAATTCAGTGTAGTGATACTTCAGATCAGATTCAAAGACATCTTTAACCTATTTTTTTTTTGTTATCTTATATTAAAGCGACATTTTAGAAGTGTTCTAAGATTCTGAAGATGATCTTCTTCGACCAGACCGTTCGATCTACCAAACGGTGTAAGGTATATGTTTGGAAGTTGTAAATAATCTTGCTGCTCCAATCGGGAATCGAACCTTGGATCTCTGAACCGTCCAGCCGATGCTCTACCGTTGAGCTACTGGGACGAAATTGCAAGCTCTTATCGTCGAAATTGACTCTGCATTTTCCACTTTCTAATGTCAGCGAGCAACTAACAATCTAATTGCCCACCTCCTGCTATTTTTACCTCGGGTTAGCCTCCTGCTATTACTATTTTTACTCAGGTTAGTATCCAGCGTGGTCGTTATCCTCTCAATTTGAAATCTGCGCTCAATCTTCCAGAGTCCATTGAATCCGTACTAGTCGTACTAGGGTCACTTTCAGACCTCCGACATCTTTCTGGAGATCGCTGACATTTGGTGTTATGTTGACTTATTTTTTTGTCCGCGATTTTTTCTTTCAAACCCGTTATTTTTAGTTTAATGTTTCAGTTTTTTTTTTATTCAATATTCTCTCATCGAGGTCTTCATTTTGGTGCCTAGTTCTTTTTCCCCAGATGGATGGTTTGTCGTATTTTTAAATTTTTCTCAGTTTAACCTTTGCAAACTATTTATGCCATTGCTATCATTGAAATTTGATGCTATGATGTTTTGCTTTTTCACAAACACTTTTCATTAAAATAACTTTAAAATCTTAAACTTTCAATAGTGATGCTAGTATTTATATTTATATTTGTTTAAAATATGTTTTCCGTTCTAATTTACAATGTTTCTATCTGATTCACACTTATGTCACTATTATCAAATTTAGTCAAAAATGTATTATTCCCTTGTTACAATTGCTAAAAATTCTTTAAATATATATAAATATAATATGTGAAAAAAGTGTCTGTTATATTATCTGTTATCGCTGTCATAATTGACTTATTTAGCGTTGTTTAGTTCCTATATCTGTGTAATCTATGGCTGTTTATTGTATATTTAAAGCTTCTCTTAATCTCATACTATGTTTTATTTATTATTTATGGAAGATGCCACTGGTTCTTTTAAAACTTTAATTGTAATCTTATCCTAAAACTTTTATTGTGTAATCTTTTTATGTACCCCAACATTGGACGTATTTATTTTATTTATTTATTATTTTATTGTTCATTTTTATTGAATCCATTATTGCAATGAACTTTTTGCAACTTATATTTTAAATTATTGTGATATCATAGTGAACGTATTAAACTTTTCAAGATGAACAAAGATTACTCCAAATCACTTAGAGAACTTTCTAATATAAAGAAACTTAATGACTTTATGAAATCCGCTTCTTTCAAGTCTTCTACCGTTAACCCTAAAGATTGTTTACCATCCTCTTCACATTTTTCCGATCATTATTCTTCCAATTCTTCTTGCAATGAATCTACTAGCCACAGCAAACCTGCCTCTATCAAAGACTGTGATGAAAATTTCGACTCCACACATTCTAAAGATCAATTGATATCAAACATTGATGAAGAACTTCAGCCAAAAGTAAATAAACGTAAATTAGTAAAATCAGTTGATCTTCTTCTTGACAAACTTAACAAATATATCCATAAAACTCTCAGACTAAAACCTCATCAACATAAATATTTTAATGATCATTTTGAACTCATCCGATCCAGCTGCCTGGAATATGAATATGAAACTCTACTTCAGTCTTCTACTTCTAATTCTTCTCATGATTATATAAAGAAACCTGAGGTCAAGGATGATATTTTTTCTTCTTTACCTGACTTGATCAGATCTACAATTAATGAGTCACTGAACTTGGACGAACTTAAAAAATCTGTTTCTTCATACCATGAAAACTCTCTAAAAACTATCAATGATGAAATCAAGAAGTTCAAAAAATTTACTGAAGATTCTATCACCGAAATCAAATCACTTACAAATTTCTCTTCGAATTCTACTACAACTTCTTCAACCATCCAAACCACTAAAAAACCACTTTTCTCAACCATACTTCTTAAGAGCCTTGACAAAACTAAGAACACTTCTGAGATCAGAAATGATATATCTTCTATTCCTTGCCCTAAAGAAGTCTTAATTAATTCTGTTCGTTCATTACCTAATGGTAATATCAAATTGTCTTGTAAAAATGAAAACCCTGAAGAGGTTATCACCAATCTTCAAAAAACCAACCTCACAAAAAACTTTCAAATTGTCAGACCTAATCCTCGAACTATGGCTATTATTTTATTCAATTTACCTTCTACCTACCAAGAAAATGATGTGAAAGATTTGATATCCTACAATGCTTCGTCTGACCAACCCTGTGAAATTAAAGTACTGAAGAACTTTAAAAATAAAAAAGGAAATGTGAACTGGGTCTTACTTCTTCCATACCTCCTGGCTAATAATATGGTGAAGAATAAAAGAATTTATATCCACTTCAATAGTTTTCTGATCAAAAAATTTATATCCCTAAAAATCTGTTACAACTGTCAAGGGTTCGGCCACACATCAAATTTTTGTTCACACAGGTTGACTTTCTGTGGCAAATGTGCGAAAAAGCATTCTACAGCAACATGTACTTCAACCATTAGATCATGTATAAACTGTGGTGATTATAATTTTCATCACCCAGATGCTAATCTTAAAACAGATCACTGTGTCATTGACCGAAAATATTGCCCTGTTTATGCTTCTGCCCTTAAAGAAATTCAATCTCTGCAAAAGGACCAGTGACTTTTTCCTCTCTTCCCCACATCTGAGCACTTGCCTCCATGGTCATCTCAGGACTCCAGATTAATACCAATAATTCCCTTTCAGCCCATAATTATGCTTTTCAAACCGCAATAGATCTCTCAATAGATTTTATTTGTATTCAGGAACCCTATACTATTAAAGGCAAAATTTTGGATCCTCCTCTTGGCTTTACTCAGTATTATTCAATTTCCAATAAATCCTCCATTATTATTTGCAACCCTCTTCTCGTTGTTAATTTCAAATTTAAAACCCTTTCTTCCGTTTTTGTCGAAATTATTCTTCCAAATAATTTTAACTTTACTCTCTCTAGTATTTATTTCCCCCCTAATGATGATATCTCCACTAATATTTCTGAATTTTCCTCTTTTAATTTCCTTTCCTCAAACTTTTTAATTCTTGGTGATTTTAACGCTAGGGCTCAGATGTGGGGATATAAATTCATTGATCAAAGGGGTATCCATCTTATAGATTTTTGTTTAGCTAATAATTTCATTGTTTACAATAACCCTGCAGCTGGTCCCACTTTCGTCTCTCACTCTGGAAAGGGTTTTCCTGATCTTACTTTAGTCAGTTTTGGATTCTATGATTTCGTTCAGGATTGGACTGTTCTTGAAAGGGAATCTTTCAGTGATCATAAATTTGTCAAAATTTCTCTCTCTTTTGACTCCCCCTCTGACAATTCTTTCTTTTTAAAATCTTTTTTCAGCACTGGTAAATTCATTTATAATTTCAAATCCAAATTTAAATATTTTTATTCCCTCCTTTCTAAAGTTGACAATTGTTCCTCCTTAAATGATTTCTTTGTTAATTTTCTTAGTAATGTTCAGAGCTGTGCTTTTAAATTTATCAGAAAAAAGAAAAAAATTAATCAAGTTAGATTTTCTTGGTGGTCAAAAGACCTCGCAAAATTTAGGAATTTTTTAACAGCCTTATCTCGTAGAATCAAATCTCTTCTCAAGAACTCTGCAACGCTGAAGGATATCACGGAGGCAAAATCAAATATAAGCTCAATAAAGCTAAATATAAACTTATGATCAACAAGGCCAAATTAGATTCCTGGGTAACTTTATGCAATAACTGTAATTCTAAATTTGGCACACACTTCAAATTTGCTTTTAAAAAACTTATCAAGAATAAAAGTATCAACATCCAATTTCAGGACAACCCTAACCTCAGTTATTCCGAAAAAATGACCCATCTTTTAAACCATTGCATTAATGATGATCCCAATTTTGTCTCTTTTCCTTTTCACTCTATTCCTGATGGTGGGTTGGGGGTCCTTTCTCATTCTGAGTTGTCTTCAGTTTTTAAAAATCTCAAAAATGGAAAAGCTTCTGGGCTTGATAATTTAGATTTCAAAATTTGGAAAGATCTTTATAAATTTAATCCTAATTTCTTTTTAAAATTATTTAACTTATGCTTTAAATTTTGTTACTTCCCAGCCTGCCTTAGAAATGCAAAAATTATTTTTCTTTTAAAACCTGGTAGGGACTCTTCTAATTTGTCCTCCTAGGCCTATTTGTCTCCTTCCTACTCTTGGCAAAATCATAGAAAAATTTTTTATTAATAGATTTAACTTTTGGTTAAAAACTGAAGATATACTCCATCCCTTGCAATTTGGGTTTCGCGAGCTTCACAGTTGTGAAGACGCTGCTCATAAACTTATACTCACTATTGAGAACCTTAGACCATTACATCATGTAGCACTTACTACTTTAGATATACAAGGAGCTTTCGATAATCTTAATTGGAACATCCTCCCTCTTACTTTTGTCAAATTAAACATTCCTATTCCTTATAGAATTTTTATTTATACTTATCTTAGCCATAGAACTGTTATTTTTTCTGAAGGGTCTTTATCTATCTCTAAATTTATTTCGAAAGGCGCTCCGCAAGGCTCAGTTATCGCTCCCTTCATTTGGAACCTTTACTTCAATGAAATTCTTTCCCTTAATAGTGATTCATTTTATCTTCAAGCCTTTGCGGACGACCTTGCTATTATTACATTTGGCAGTAATAGAAATGTCCTTGAAACTAATACCAATTCCCTCTTCAACTCCCTTTCTACTTCCCTCAATAATCTGATATTAGAAATATCTATTGATAAAAGTTGCTCCGTTAT
The DNA here is from genome assembly GCA_951213105.1 of Amaurobius ferox. Classification (NCBI taxonomy): domain Eukaryota; kingdom Metazoa; phylum Arthropoda; class Arachnida; order Araneae; family Amaurobiidae; genus Amaurobius; species Amaurobius ferox. Next base: position 25,659,797 of record OX578139.1, on the reverse strand, counting down.
TTTCCCAAAAATTTACTCTAGTATGAAAAGAAATCCCATTTTCAAATTTAATAATAGATCCATTAAAATTAAAAATCATTTAAAATTTTTAGGTTTAATCATTGATAATAAATTAAATTGGGACCCTCATATTCGATATCTCCAAGAAAAATGCCTAAAATTTTGTACTACTTTTGGCCAAGTATCTGGGAAAAATTGGGGTGTCAAAAAATGTTTCTTAAAATGCTGGTATTTATGTGTTGTGGAAAAAGTTATTACTTACGGTTCTGCTATATGGGGTAAAAAACTAAAAAAAATGCAAATAAAAAAACTTCTTTCACTCCAAAGGATCTTCCTTCTAAAAATCTGCCCAGGCTATCGTACAACATCTAATATCTCCTTATTTTCCCTCACTGGTATTCCCCCCATTCATTTTACAATTTCTACCCTCTATAATAAATTTAATTTTTGGAAACAAAAAATTGATTCCTTTTCATCTCCCTCCCTCCCGCCTCCCTCTGATTTTGATTTCCTTGTTCCTTTCTCTAGCTTTCACCCCTCTAAATGGTCCGTAAATTTAGTTAACAGAATGGATAAAAACTCTGCCATTTATAATATATATACTGATGGTTCAAAACACTGGTTTTTCAGTCTGTATTTTTAAACATGATGTTCTGGAAAAGGTTCTCTCCTTTAAACTTGACAACAGGAATACAGTATTTCAAGCCGAACTTACCGCTATTTCCTTTGCTATTGACTGGGCTTCCTCTAATAATACCCCTGTTAATATTTTTTCCGATAGCCTCTCTTCCATTCAAGCTCTTAACTCAATAAAAAATAAATCTAATTATCTTAACTCCATTAAATACAAAGCTCTCCTTGCCAAAAACCTTGTCAATATTTCTTGGGTAAAAGCTCACAATAACATATCTGGAAATGAAATTGCTGATTACCATGCCAAAATTGCTGCTATCTCTGGTTCCCCTCTTACTATTCCCTTTCCTTACTCGCTCCTCTCAAAATTTTGTAAATCTCATATTCTTAATCTTTGGCAAAATTATCTTAATGATTACATTTCCACCAGGACTGGTGATCCGGCTAGAATCCTGTCTTACCTCCCTATCGTGAATCCTAATTTACAAATTTTTAATAAATATCTCATTTACTTTCTTACTGGTCATGGCCCCTTTCTTGATTACTTATACTTTTTCAAAATTAAATCCACCTCTAACTGTATTTGCAATAAATTCGGTGATGTTGACCATTACATTTTCGATTGTCCTTTTTCTAAAAAATTTCATCTCTGCAAGCCTTCCCCCTCTAATAAACCAATTTGGTTCTCCAAAGTTCGTTCAAATCCCTCTTCAGTAGATAAAATTAAAAACTGTATTCTTGTTTCCATGGAAATTTCTAATAAAGTGACCTAAGCTTATGAGTAGATTCTGCTCTCATTTAATTTTGATCAATGAATCCCTTTATTTCATTCTTATTAACTTATATGAACTTATTGTGTTCCCTCTATTTTTTTTCTTAAAAAAAAAAAAAAAAAGCTATGTTAACTGTTCTTATTTTTTGAATCTTTCTTTTTCTTTTGACACTTTTTATTTGTATTTTTTCTTATTTTTCTTTTCTAAATTTTATTCTAAATTTCTGTTTTTGTTTTCATACGGCAAATTTTTTTTCTCCTTTTCATATATTTTCTTTTTATATATTTTCTAAATTTTACTTTTAAAATTTTATTATTTTCTTTCATTTTAATCTATATTTTATTATACCTCACTCTAAATATTAGTTTTCAATCTTTCTATCTATATTCGCAATAACCATTTTCCCATTTTTGTAAAATGGACGTACTTGTCAAGTTCAAATATATTGTAAAACTGTCTGTTTAATCACAATATGTATTATAAATTGTAATATTTTTAGACCTTAATAAAAGTTCGTTTGGTGGGATGGTAGACCTTGGGTGCCTCCTGAATGCAGGAGGTATCCTTTCCCGACCGTGCATATAGCTACTCTAAACCCAATATGTGAGTCGCACGGTCTGGGGTCTTCAGACCTCCGACATCCAATTTTGATCAATTTTGATCAATGAATCCCTTTATTTCATTCTTATTAACTTATATGAACTTATTGTGTTCCCTCCATTAAAAAAAAAAAGCGATGTTAACTGTTCTTATTTTCTTGGATCTTTCTTTTTCTTTCTTTTGACCCTTTTTATTTGTTTTTTTTCTTATTTTTCTTCTCTAAATTTTATTCTAAATTTCTGTTTTTGTTTTCATACGCCTAATTACTTTCATTTTCATATATTTTCTTTTTAAATATTTTCTAAATTTTACTTTTAAAATTTTATTATTTTCTTTCATTTTAATCTATTTTTCATTATGTTATTATACCTCACTCTAAATTTTATTTCTCAATGATCTTTATATCTATATTCGCAATAACCATTTTCCCATTTTTGCAAAATGGACGTACTTGTCAAGTTCAAATATAATGTAAAACTGTCTGTTTAATCACAATATTTTTCATAAATTGTTATATTTTTATACTTAAATAAAAGTTCGTTTGGCGGGATGGTAGACATTGGGTGCCTCCTGAATGCAGGAGGTATCCTTTCCCGGCAGTGCAGCTAGCTACTCTAAACCCACTATGTCAGTCGCACTCCGATATCTCAGACCACCGACATCTTTGCACTAATCTACAGTGTTGATTTGTTCGGACGCCATTGTAAAGACGCTTGCTGCCCAACTGGGAATCGAACCCCGGATCTCCGAACTGGCTGGCCGATGCTCTACTGTTGACCTTCTGGAACGAAATTGAAGCTCTTATCGTCAAAGTGGACTCTGCAAAGTGCCACCCAATTTAGACTGCATCCCAGTGGAGGAGGCATTCCCAGGGACCGTACCCTCCTTCTCCTACCACCGACCTCTCGGAAAGACTTGTGGACCCACATGTTTAACGTGCCCGTACTTCGCGTGCACAGAGACAGTTTGGGCAGAACTGGGAATCGAACTCGGGTAGTCAGAGTGCAATCTCCGTTCGCTAGCCACTGGTCTGTCCCAACCTAATTCTGAAGGGATTGCAGCGCAACGGGCGCAATGCAGCCTCGTGTGCGACCGCGTGTTTAGGCGTTTATATAGAGTACGTTGCGCCCACGCAGCTGGTGCGTACTGTGGTTGCAAATTCAATGCTTTTAAAAGAAGCGACCAAACTGGTTGTCGAAGACGTATATTATTCACATTTCTTGAAATATTTCATTTAAAATCACGTTCAATCAGCGTGAAATCTTCAACTTCATCCTTTGAGATTTCTGAAAAGAAAGTTTGGAGGTGCTTTTGGTAAATGAACCAGTTTTTTTTTTTATTATTATTATTTCTACTTCTCCGAAGATTCTCCTTTTATTCATCCTCCTCAGGAATGAAGCAAAATTTTATTCGTCGCAATTGCAGAGGAAGAGGTTTGAGCAACGCGCCGAAAAAATCAACTGAATATAGGATAAATGAATAATAATTTTAACTCTTTAATTTGCGGTACTGCAAGTCAGAAAGTGCATTATAGAATAGTTAAGCTTCAAATGTCAATACTACGCAGAAAAACTAATATTTGAGTATTTTAGCATTTTAGTGCAGTCAAATGTTTACGTTTTCTTGCATCAGTAAGATACAATTTGTTTTTACACGCATTACTTACTTAATTTATTTAAAAGTACCCGGAGCGTGAATTTCCAAGTGAAGTGATATGAAGTGAAAATTTTCACTTCGCCACTGATGAAGAGCATGGTGATTAATACCCGAAAGCGCTTTGGCTTTGCAAATTTAAGTGTGTCGAGGAAGGAGTTTTATTAAATGACTTTTTGGTTGACCTATTTTGGTTGTCTTTGTAGTCAATATATTTAAATATTTCGAATACATTCCTTATTCGTTTATTTTTTTACTTTCCCTGCAATACATGGTAATATATAGGGAAAGTATTGGAATCATGCCGAAAATCGCAACTCGAGTTTTCTACGGATCTACACGTTTCGAGACCTCTAGAATACGAAACAACTATTTTCAGCGTGACGTCTGTGTGTGTGTCTGTGTGTCTGTCTGTGTGTCTATCTGTGCAGATTTTGTATCCACTCTAACTAAAAAACTAATTGACCGAATTTCATAAAATTTGGTAGGTAAGTTACTTGTGGGCGAATCTGGCGCTGATTAGCTTTGGGTGCGACTCGGGATAAAAGAACCCGCCTTTTTTTACGAAATGGCCCGCAAAAGCTTGTATCCACTCTAACTGAAAATCTGATGGACCGAATTTCTCAAAATTTGGTAGATAAGTCGCTTGTGTGTTACCCTGGTGCTGATTAGATTTTAGTATGATTCGGAAAAAAATAACCTGCCATTTCTTGCAAAATGGCCCGCAAAAACGACAAAATCTAAAATAAAAAACTACGTATGCTGAAATATATCCATTAAATGCTTCTTTTATACGTAATTTTTAACGATGAATAGAATAAGACCAACCCCATTAGTCTAGCCCTTGGTCTAGCCGTTCTCGAGATATTTTAGTTTTTTCGTATTTTCTTTACGCCACGTTTGAAAATAAGTCCGTTTAATAAATGAGAACGAAAACTGAATTAAAAGTGAATTAAAATTAATGAAAATAAAGAGAACGTGGATATAAGGCTGCAGGGAAAGTCATGTGCTGCCCACATCAGATTTTTAAGTTTGCAACAGCTTAGTGATGCCGAATTATTTAGCTCAAAAGAATCTGATGCGGGCAGCACGTAACTTTCCCTACAGTCTCGCATTCATTTTTCTTCATTTCTATCAACGTCCATTAAATGGGAGTTTAATGATCCAAACTGATACGGAAACTCATTTAAAATTATATCTATTTTATAGTTTTCGTGATTTTTTTTCATTTGGCAACTTTATGCATTTTTAAATGCCGCCAGTTCCTTAAAGTTCTAAAAATCTGAAGTATATCGAGAATGATTAATCCTAGAGTAATAGGGTTAGCCTTATTTGTTTTCCAATGTATGCACGTACTCCCGCTCAAAACCTGTTATACGACTCTGTGCTGATTTACTATGATACTAATAAGATTTTGGTACGGTTTAGAAAAATATAACCGTCTTTTTCTTACATGCATACATAGATTGGTAATACGTCAAGATTTTAAATGATTTAATTAAATTAAAGACGAAACATTTGGTTCTAGAATGTCACTTAATAGACATCCTATTGGCGTACAAATAGTCTTTAAAAAGCCAGAGCGTTTTCGGGCGTCAACACATCCTTCCTCAGTGGCATCAGGTGAAAAGGTACGAACATGCTTAAATACCATCCACGACAGCAGGCAAAATTTGCATATTACAAATAGCATCATTATAACAAACATGATAAGGCATCAACATAAACCATGAGCAAGAAAATAAAATTAAAGGCGATTATACTGCAAAATTAAAAAGGACAAAATTCTATATGAAGTATGACATGTATACATAAAATAATTTCAAAATTTAAAAGTTTTATCAGAGGTACGGTTTTAAAGGCTTAATGCGTGTTTTTATTTTTTGTATGAACCGCTGACATCGTCAAAATCTAAAATAAAAGACCAAGTATACGTCAGTACTCTGAAACCAACCTTTCTCACGACATTTCAGATTTTTTTTTAATTTTGGCGAGCTGGCGACATTTCCAAATATTCTAAGTCACCAAATAAAACAAAAAATATTTTTAATCTGAACATTGAGTCTAATCTAAAAAAAAAATAGGCAACTGAAATGTTTTTGCGTGAATAACATTTAGTAAAATAAAGCTCCAGTAAAGTTCAATAAGTTTATTCGATTTTTTCAGACTCATTTGGTCCGTTTAGAAGCTTTCAAAGCGCTACATGTTATACGCTCACTACACTGTTTTAAATTACTACTTTTAGATTTCACCCGATTTCATCTGGATACTCCGATTATAAGACTTCATGTCAGAAGATCAAATTATCTTACTAACTTGGCGGTATATAAATTAAATTTGTATATAATATATGCGACCAGATTTTAGATTCAAGTTAAACTATAAACATGTTACACGCTCTGTGGAAAGTTAAACTATAAACATGTTTTATTTACCAAGTTAAACTGTTTGTTATTTGGCAAATTAAACTGTTTAGCTGTTTGTAATTTAACTGTAGCAAGTTAAACTATAAACAGTTAAAATAAAAGCATGTTTTATTTAGCACGTTAAACTATAAATATGTTAAACTCTACATGTTATACGCTCACTGTTTTTAGCTAACACTTTTAGTTTTCGCCCGATTTCATCTCGATACTCCGATAATAACACTTCATATCAGAAGATCAAATTATCTTACTAACTCGGCGGTATATAAATTAAACTTATATACAATATATGCGACCAGATTTTAGAATTAAGTTAAACTATAAGCACATCTATACGTATATTTCCATCTATTCAGATCAAAACTCATCAATGATTAAACATCTTTAAAATCCCAAGTGCATTTAACTTCCTAATTTTTTAAAACAAAATAAAATATTTCGTGATTATGCACCAAGGAGTAACTAAAGAGTAACTAAGGAATAACCCATGGGAAAATCCGGGTTAAAATATTAAAATAGCGAAATTATAACTACTATGCTTCGAAAACTATAGTTCCAATTATATGCATTTCATTAGATTACAATTATATACATACTATAATTGCCAATTATTTTAGAGAGTTCTTGCTTATTGTTTATAGCTATCATTTTTAGTATTTGAGATATAAAATTTATAAATTTGAAAACCGGAAAATTTTCAATCTTCTTTAATTTGACACAGATGATTACTGGGAAAATATAAAAGCGTCTTTTACTAAATAAATATAGATTTAGAAACTAAATTTTCTAATGCATTTTTTTTTTGTCTTTTACTATTTATGTCTATCTTTTATTGTTTCGAAGACATTTCGAGTGTAATTGTGTGTTATTTGGCAAGTTAAACTGTTTAGCTGTTTGTAATTTAATAGGGAAAATGAGAAAAATAATCGTACGGACAGATACTTTTTAAAGTTTTTCGAAAAAAAAAGTTTAAATTATTAAAATTCTTAAATTATTTTTATATATCCATAATCTGAATCTTATTACCAACAAAACGATAAAAATTATTTGCATTTTTATCTATTATGTTCGGAAATATAAGTTACCAAAGTGTTTACATTTTTCATAGCGCTCCGTTTTCCGCCATAGATACAACAAGTATAAATATTATTCACATAAAAATTATCCATTTCATGCTTTTACGTGAGCTAAAATTTAAATCAATGCATTACTGAATATATGAAGATAAATGAATTTGTAGGGGAAAACTGTAGGGAAAAATTTGTATGGAATCTGTACTGAAAAAACATACACTGCCAACATTACATTTTTTCTCAAGCTGTGCCACTTCGAAAAGAATGATTCGCTGTGAGAGAGCATTTGCATAGTTACACATTTACAGATTGTCCATCACCATTACAATGCCTCCACTATACAAACAAAATTGCGTTCCAAACCTGCAACGGCTGCTTTACTGTTTAATTAAGAGATCTATATGAATCGCGTGGAATACCAATAACCTTCACCGAAGACAACGCGATCAATACTCCCGGATTGATCAGGCGCGACTGAATTCCATGCACAAGTCGAAAGAGTTTTAGGGTAATGTGCAAATCCTCGATTTATTCCTTCATCACGCGAATAACCGTTTAATCGAAATGGTTTCTCAGATTTTTATTCGTGTTGGACAATAGATTTTTAAAGGTTGGACAATATCAACCAATGAGCAGTGATAAGTAACATAATTATTACGTTGGTCTTAACGCTTTTTTTCCCCATCAATATATGGTAATGTATAGGGAAAATGCTGGACTCAGGTCTAAAATCGGAACTTTCGAGTTTTCGACGGATTAGCACGTTTCGGACACGCTACAATACGAATCCACTATTTTTATGTGACATCTGTGTGTGTGTGTCTGTCTGAGTGTGTCTATCTTTTCGCGTGTCTGTATGAGTGTGCGTGCGTGCAATGCATGTATCCACTTCAACTGAAACTGTTCGACGAAATTTTATAGAACCTGCCACATTTTTGCAAAATGTTCCAAAAAATCATCAAAATCAGAAATAAAAGACTCCATTTTCTTAAATGTGTTAATTAAACGTTTGTTTTGTACGTAATTTTTAACGATGAAACGAATAACACAAGCCCCATTATTCTAGGGTGACCATTCTCGAGATATAAGTTTTTCTTTGATGTTGGGAGGGGGGGGGGGGGGGGTGAAGGACTGACTATGTTTTTTATCGTAGTTAAATTACAATTTAATGGAATTTCTTAAAACGTTGTAATTAAGTCACTTGTGTTTTACCCTGCTAATTACATTTTAGTTAGATTCGTAAAAATAAGGAAGGTCTATTTTTTGCGAAATGGCTCGCAAAAATCGCGAAAATCTTAAATATGATTAACATGCTTTAATGTATAAATTAAGTGCTTGTTTTGTAAATAATTTCTAACGATGAAATGAATAAAACCAACTCCATCCTCGAGATATAAGTGTCTTTATTTCAAAGAGTTCACGATGTTTATCACTATGGTTGAAAAACACAATTTGATAACATTTCTTAAACTGTTGTAATTAAATCACTTGTAAGTTGCCATGGTGCTGATACATTTTAGTATGATATCGGAAATTAGAAAAGGTCTGTATTTTGCGAAATGGCCCGGAAAAATCATGAAAATCGTAAATAAGACTACCTGCACACAAACGTGTCGATCAAACTCTTATTTTCTAAATAATTTTAACGACGAAGCGAAAATAAGAGAAAACCCATTACTCTGAGCTGACCCTTTTCTGAAATATTGAAGTTTTATGAAATTTTGAGGAGCTGGCGACATTTTAAAATGTTTTAAGTTGCTAACTGGAAAAGAAGGAATTAAATTGTATACAAAATCAAATAAAAATCTGTGTCATTTCGAGCAATAAAACTCAATTCAATGGATCATTAAAGAGAATATTGTTACGAAACCTATCCCCTGAATCGTGGGTATATGCACAGCATACAAGAATGTGGAAAAGTTTCTGAATAACTAGCATTTATTCACAAGAACAAAGTAAATAATCTGATGTGGGCAGGACATGACTTTCCTTTGTATAAAGCAATGAATTTACCACATTTACAGTAAAAAAAAGGTTATTCTTATAGTAGATACTTATATTCTTTCCAAGATATTAAATTTTCGTCAATTAGTCGTCATTTTCATTGATTTAGCGTCATTTTTTATCCATTTGGCGAGATTTTCATTAATTGGGCAACATTTAAAAGTCGCCAAGTTGGCGACATTTCACTGAATTCGTCGCCAAAATTTCGCCAAGCGTTATGGACGGTGAAATAAGTTATTCTTATATCAGATAAATGACTATTGGCGTCAAATACAAAAGTATTACTCAAAGTATCTTTTCTCATGAATGGAACGAACTAGATCCACGAGAATGATGTCACCCAATTTATCGCATGATATTACATATGAAAAGTGAACATATTTCTCAACGGTTAATATATTTTTTTTTAATTTATGGGATTTTTGGATAAATTCATTTGAAAAATGTGCAATATCTCGAGAACGGTTCGTGCTAGCGTTTTAAAGTTTATGTCAATCGTTTTCTAAGTAAAAATTACGTAAGAAATGTATATTTGCGTAACTTTATTAACGGTTTAGATTTTTTATGGTTTTTTTAAAATTTTCACTCGAAAATTTAGGGGGGGGTGAACATTCGAATGTGTTTACAAACAATAGGCTTCCAGTAATCACGGATTGTGATTTTTGTACCAAATTTCATTCAAATCGATCCATTCGTTCGTAAGATATCGTCTCCATACACACACACACATACTTTCACTCATACACACACAGGCATCACCTCAAAAATGTTCGATTCGTAATCAGGGATGCTTGAAACGTGCTTTCCCGTCGAAAACTCGAGTTCGAATTTTCGACCCCGTCACAATACTTTCCTAAGAGGAGCAATATACAATCAAACAGCACTTAAATGCTCCACTAATTGCACAAAAAAAAAGCGATAATATTCTCAAAATACTGGCGAAAATAATTTCCCAAAATAACGACTACTATTCTCAAAACATTGACAAAAGTCACAGTCCCCTGTAGCTCATATATTGTCAACTCGTTAACTGAACTGCGATGGAGTGATAATTCCTTTTTAGTCTCTTTATAGAAACTTCTGGAAATTTCTCTGTAGTAATTTCAAGAATTATCTAATAACTCCTAGACTAATTGTTATTTCCTGAAGTTTCTGAAACATCTGAGGTTCTGCCAAATCTGGCAACTCTTTTTCTGACTCGAAATTCAAACAACCATAGAGTGACGTCAGGGAAATAGTGCTAATACTGCTATCTTCTCGAAAAAACACTCCAATGGCACCGTTTGGTTTAAGATAGAGACGGAAGACAAGACAGGGGACGCCATAAAAGAATATTGCACGTTCGCAACAATATGAATTTGAGTCTTTTAAGAAAGTCATGTGCTGTCCACATCAGATTTTTTTCTAGTTGTGTCACTTCTGGAGTTATTTTACATTAGACAGCATTTGTGCAGTTATGCTCTTAAAGATTGTGCCTTCACCGTTAGAATGCGTCCACTGCGCACACAAAATTATAGGTAAAAGTTCCAAATCCCCATCGGTCACTTTACTGTTTAATTAAAAGATCTATATCAATCAGGTAGAACCCCAATACTAACGTTCACCGAAGACAACGCGATCAATATTCCCGGATTGATCACTTGCGAATGAATATCTTGCACACGCCGAAAGAGTTTTCTAGGTTAACGTGAAAATCGTCAATTTATTTCTTCAACACGCGAATAACCATTTAGGAGGAAAGGTTTTTCATATTTCTAGTTTCATATTTCTGAGTTGAACAATATTAGCTAATCAGCAGCGATAAGTAGCATAATTATTACATTGGGCATATTGTTTTAAATATTCCTTATTCCTTATACATTCCTTAATTTTGCAAATTTCTTAAATGTTTGTTTTATTCTTTCAAATATATCATATAAATATTTTATGATAAACATTTACCGTAATGTTTACATTTGATCCCTGACCAACCAGAAGACGTAAGTCTGTATCATCACGTGTGTAATGAAGTTGGCCATCATCCAATCGAAGGACTAAAATCTGAAACGTCAGATGAATGACTGAATCAAACCAAAAACTTTGAAGATGTAAATCCAACTTTTTATAAATAGTTGACGTACAAGTCAAACAATCTATTTTGAGACGCAATTGTGCAAAGCGACGATAAAAGATCGAGAAATAAAAATCTGATGTGGGCAGCACATGACTTTCCTTATATAATGCAAGGAATTTACTACTTTTACAGTAAAAAAAATAGATTATTTTTACAGTAATTATTTATATTCTTTCCAAGATATTGAATTTTCGTCAATGAGTCGTCATTTTCCATGTCGTCATCATCAATGAGACGTCATTGATTTAGCGTCATTTTTATCCATTTGGCGAGTTTTTCGTTAATTTAGCAACACTTAAAAAAGTCGCCAAGTTGGCGACATTCCACAAAATTCGGCGCGAAAATCTCGCCAAGCGTTATGGACGGAGAAATAAGTTATTCTTACAGCAGATAAATGACTATTGGCGTTCAAATACAAAAGTATTACTCAAAGTATCTTTTTTCATGAATGGAACGAGCTAGATCCACCAGAATGATGTCACCAAATTTATCGCATGGTATTACATATGAAAAGTGAACATGTTTCACAATAGGAAATATTTTTTTTTATTTTATATGACTTTTTGATAATTTTTTTGAAAAATGTGCAATATCTCAGGAACGGTCCATGTTAGCGTTCTAAAATTTATGTCAATCGTTTTCTAATGAAAAATTACATAAGAAATGTCTATTTGTGTAACTTTATTAGCGGTTTTGGTTTTTTGACGATTTTTTCAAAATTTCACTCGAAAATTTAGGAGGGTTCTGAGCATTCGATTGCGTATAAAAACAATAGGCTTCCAGTGTTTACGGATTGTGATTTTGTACCACATTTCGTTTGAATTGGTCCATTCGCTCGTCTGTTATCGTCTCCATAGACTCACTGACACACACACACACACATGCTTTTACACACACACAGACATCACTTCAAACATGTTTGATTCGTGATCAGGGATGCTTGAAACGTACTCTCCTGTCGAAAATTTGAATTCGAATTTTCGATCCCGTCACAATACTTTCCTTATACGTTATGTATATAAGGAAAGTAAAAATAGATCGATCAGCCTCAGTTAGCAATACCCAGGGGGTCTTTATCCCGGGCATGACTGTCTTCAATCTTTTTACCTGGTTATACGCATATGATGTCAGTGGAAGAGAAAACGCACGCATTTTATTCTTTGACTCTTAGGATTGCACGTTTTTAACACTTTACAACAAAGTTGAAAAGTGTTTATGACTTTGTTCATTCTGTCTGTCTGTCTGTCTGTCCGTTAGCACGATAACTATCGTAAAAATGACTTAATCAAAATGAAATTTTAGTATGTTGTTCAGACGGTCTGTGGGACCTATGGGAATATAAATAAATAATATCACAAAATTAGTTTTTTATTGAACCCGGGTTGAAAAAATCAAATACATTGAACCCTATGGGACCCAATTTTTCAAACATTTTTTAAGCAAATTTAAAGTTCACAAATTGCTTCGAAATTTTTAGGAAATATTCACATTATCCCATAAAATATATAAAAAAAATTTCAGTAAAATATATTTAGTTTTTTAATTAAAAATTATTTAATATAGGGAAAAAAACAAATTCAATTAAATTCGGACTTTTGGGATATCCTCCAGAAAGAAAAAAGAGATATATTGTATAACTAGCAGCATACCCGTTCTTCGTACGGAGTATATAATATAAAGAAACTTGAAATTCATAATCATGCCCAAATTCTTATAGTATACTAAATGACATGTTTAATCAAAATATTCTGTTAAAATATTTAATATAATGCTCCTAAAAAGAAGTTTAAGAATCTCTGTTCTCGCTATATAAAATTATCTTCATGGACATATCTGAAGAATAAAACATCTTGGACCCCTTATGTAAGCAAATATAAAAAAAAATATGGAATTGAATCAATATATGCAAAATAAAAGCGTTAAAATTGTATGGGACCCGTACTAATTATATACGCGAATATTAGAAAATATAACCTGTATTAGTAGATTACATGTATAAATTGAAAATACCAATAAACCCGTAATCTTTAAATCTGAAGACAGTCATTTATTCCAATATATGTCAAAATTAAAGTGCTAAAATTATATGGGAAGATATACACGTACTACTTATAATGTCCGGTTATTAGTAGAAGGTTACCCGTTTTGCAATATGAGTCTCAAATGTTTTTTGGTAAAATACAACAGACGACGTAATAAATTGAATATATAATTAATCCCCTTAATCTTCATACCAGAAGACTGTACTTGATTCCAATATATATGCCAATATATGTCAAAATATATGCCAATATACCTGTACTACTTATATTCTCGTAGGTTAGAAGATATACCCGTGCATTCCTAGAAGATTACTCATACAACGTACAATATGCGTGTGTCAGCAATTTTTGCCGCAATAAAACAATGGCGTAATAACTTAAAAATGTCAATAATCCCTGAATCAATAATTCCGGAAAATATCAATAATAATAATGTTTAAACCTGAAGAGTATAATTGATATTATCCAGTCCAAAATGAAATGGCAATGAAATTTATTTTATATACATATCTTCATTATTCAAATCGGAAAGGATTTAATAAAAATCGTCTGCCGCTTAAACACATTGGATTTAAATCCGTTGCTAAGCGACATGATATCATTTGCTTCAAATAAATTGGTAGAAAAAATATCGTCCAAATAGTTATATTTCTATGGAACATTTGGCGACAGTTTCGTCAAATTAGCGACATTTTAAAAAATCGCCAAATTTATCGCCAAGTGGGACTGTAGAACTGACAGTTCCACTTTGCGACAAATTGACGAAATATCATCACAATACTATCCCGTAACAAAAAACAATTAATATCATTTATGTAGCGCAATTTTATCAATTTCAAGATATTTTTATAGATTTGAAAACATTTTTATCAATTTGGTGACATTTTAAAAATTCGCTAAATGTATTACTAAGTAGGATGGTTGGTCTGACAGAGAAATGCTAACCAAATATCATTTCAGTACTCTCTTCTAACAAAACAAAAAAAAATTTCATTGATATGTAGAAGACCCAAGCCACACGACCAACCCGAAGGTTTATGGCAGCTGTTTGTGTGTCGTTTATATCAATTTGGCAACATTTCCGTCAATTTGGCAAAGTTTAAGAAAAGTTGTCAAATTAGCGATATCCCTCCAAATTCGTAGCTTTGAATTTGCAGATCTGAATGAAACATTCTTATCCCGTTTCAATATACTAAATGAAAACACTACAATTGTATTAGAAGATATACCCGCTCTACTCTTTTTCTGTTTCAACAATCGGCTATATGAATATATTGGCTAAACACAATATATGAGTTTAGTAGCTAAATACGATATAAGCTTGAAAACTCTTTGCCAAAATAAATGAAATTGATGTACGCAGTCAGCAATTAATATAATTAAAAGAAAAATCAAACCGTCCATTCATAAGATATACTTTTATATCCATTTATCCATTTATTTATTATTTAAATCGAAAAAAAATATTAAAAACATTAACAAACACATTTAATTTAATTGCGATGCCGAGCAACATGATATATCCTCCTAAATTTATTAACCACTAACAGCACACCCGTTATTCGTACGGAGTGTATAATTTAAAGAAACTTAAAGTTCGCAATCATGTGCAAATTCTGTTAAAATATTAAATTTATTGCTCCTAAAGAGAAGTTTAAGAATATATGTTCTCACTATGCAAAATTATCTTCACGATCAGATCTGAAGAATAAAACATCCTGCCCCCTTTTGTAAGTAAATTTACAGAAGAAAAAATAGGAATTGAATGAATATATGCAACCCCGTACTAATTATATTGTCGCAGATCAGAAAATATGCCAATGTGTTAGTAGAAGATTACCCGTATTACAATATGCGTCTCAAAAATATTTGCCAAAATAAAAGAGATGACGTAATAAATTGAAAACATCAATAATATCCGTACTCTTTATACCAGAAGGTCGTAATTGATTCCAATATATGCCAATATATATCAAAACATATGTCAATATACCTGTACTACTTATATTCTCGTAGATTAAAAGATATACACGTGTATTTGTAGAAGATTCGTACAACATACAATATATGAGTTTAAACAATTTTTGTCATAATAAAATAATTGCATAATAACTTGAAAATATCAATAATCCTTGAATCAATAATCCCCGAAAATATAAATAATAATAATTTTTAAACCTGAAGACCGTAATTGATATTATCCAGTCAAAAATGCTATAAGAAAAATCAAATCGTTCTTTTCTAAAATATATTTTTATATCCATTTATTTATTATTCAAATCGAAAAAATAATTATTAAAATTAACAGACAGATTTAATTTAATTGCGTTTCTGAGTAACATGATATAAGATAGAATCTAATCTTATAACATGTTAAATATGTCATGTCTTATAACATAAACTGCGAAATTAAATAACGATTTTGATTTCTCTATACTTCTCATTGTTCCGTAAAAGCTTGTTTTAAATAAACCATGAACCATGGAGATAGATTTCCCCTTTAAATCATGTTTCAAACAATTCATGTTTTCAAAAAGTGACTAAGTAACGCAAAAAATCTCCCATCAAACTCAGAGATTAAATTTTAATTCACTTTCAAACGATTTTCAAGCTTTTCGTTTGGATAAACCACGGAGTTAGGGAGTAGAACTCCTAGGAAAAAGTTCCGTTTTTCATTAATATCTCGACAACCCCAGGTCTTAGAAACTCGAAACTTGGACAAAAGTTATGGGGGGATATTTCAAGGCTATTCACCAAATTTCATTAAATTCGGTTCAGCCGTTTTTCCGTGATGATGAGACAAACGAAAATTTCGTTTTTTACTAATATCTCGAGAACCACTGGTCGTAGAAACTCAAAACACGGATATAATTTTAAGTGGGGCTATTTCTGGGCTACCCACAAAATTTCATCAAATTCGGTTCAGCCGTTCTCCCGTGATGGTGTGACAGACAGACAGACAGACAGATTTTCATTTTTATTTATATAGATAGATAAATATCTTTCCAAGAGTTTTGTCATTTTGTATATGAGAGAGGCTACACATTTCAAAATAAATTTGGTAGATAATAATTTTTCAATTTTTTTTTCATTTTATATAACTCTTTATGACATAGTTATTTGATGGCATTTTTAATACACTTTCCTACGTCCTAGAGAGTTAAAATTTGGTACACAGCTTAAATTTGTTGAACATTTTATTTTACAAAAATTTGGTGGATCTTTAAATATAGATCATACATTTTTTTTCGAAACGGCCTGCAAATAATCCTCGTTCACTTCTATAAATCATTGATGTAATATTGTTAAAAATTCTGATGTGGGCAGCACATGTTTTTCCCTGCAGACGCATATTCACGTGTTCTTTATTTGTTCAATAATAATTTGAGTTTATCTGCACAAAATAACAGCCATAAGTATTTTAAATGACATTGAATTTGCACGTTAAACTTGAATTTGGTTCTCATTTGATAGCTGGACTTATTGCCAAAGGTGGCGTAGCGAAAACGCGAAAAAAGTAGAATATCTCGAGAACGGCTTGTCCTAGAGTAATGGGGTTAGTCTTATCATTTTTGTTGTCAAAAATCTCGTATAAAATAGGAATTTAATTGATATAATTGAGCACACGTAGTCTTTTATTTTTATATTTAACGATTTTTGCGAGCCATTTCGCAAAAATAGCCCGTTCCTTTTTCCCGAATCGTACTAGAATAACCTACAAATGTTTTATATACCAAATTTTGTTAAATTTGGTATATAAACCACTTGTAGGTTGTTGAAATATTATACACCAAATTTTGTTAAATTTGTTCCATTAGTTTTTAGCAAGAGTGGATAAAAGCAATTTCTGCCTGCCATTTCGCAAAGAAGGCCAATTCTTTTATTACGGATCGTACTATAATCTAATGAACATCAGGATTTCCCACAAAAAAATACCTACCAAATTTTATGAAATTCGGTCTATTAGTTTTTCAATAGAGTGGATGTAATATCCTCACAGACACACAGAAACATACACAGATATACCCTTACACACACAGACGTCTTTCTAAAAATAGTTTTTCGTGTTCTAGAAGTCCCAAAACGTGTAGATTCTTCTAAAATCCTAGTTCCGATTTTCGGCACGATTCCAATACTTCGAATACATACACACACACACAGATATATTCTCTGTGTATCTGTGTATCTAAATTCCGTACCTATGCAATTACAATAGTTGTGATTTTAAATGATCCCTAAACTTTTATTATTTCTTCAACGAAGCCTAATTTTAACTTATGCAGAATGCAAATATCTCAAGCGATAGTAAGGTGAGTTACATAAGAGTTGTTGAATTTTTTTCACACAAAATTATTTAGCTCTGGAGTCTGGAATAAAAGTTATATGAATGAAATATTCATTGATTTTGCATAGAGAATCAGATGATTTATATTTCGATACAGTTTTAAATATTTACGTATAATAAATTACTGTAGCACTGTGATAATGTAAAAGATACCACCACTGAATGTATCACATTTTAGAGATTTTTAAATGAAATTGCATTTCAGTTGGAAAGTGTTTCATAATCAATGCTTATGCATGATCTTTCTGGTTTTTTCTTCAATTTATCAAAATATTACATAAAATTAAAAATGTAACAAGTATCATCACATAGGTTTACTTTCCACAAGCAATATTACGCAACAAAGCTGTTGATATCATTCTCATGGATTTAATTAATTCTCTTAGTTAAACCAGGAAATATATTTTAAGTACCAGTTTTGTATTTTGACTCCAAGAATTCGCCAATACTCATTTATTTCACGGGATATTCTTTAACAATTAATTGCATTTTACCGAGGATTTTGCACATTACTATGAATAAGTCACTTTGTTTGGACTCATAAGTAGCCCAAAACATCCAATGTGGTGTTAATTTAATGCCAAAATCAGTGTGCTATGGATCTGGCACAACATCATTTCGCTGAGAACGAAGTAAAGTCATTGAATTATGAAGGAAAAGTCATGTGCTGTCCACATCAGATTCTTTTAAACATATCAGTAGTTCATTATATATAATTTTAAAAGAGGACATGTACGCAATTATTTTGAGAAAGGATAATTTCAAACGTTTCCTAGATAATGAGCACTCCGATATATCTGCATGTTTTGACGATATGAGCCAGGAAGCACCTTGGCGATATAAAAATACCGCCAAAAATTGAAATATAGAATACATTAGTGACAGTGAAACAAGAGAAAAGACGAAAGGAAATTGCTGTGTAGAAATAAAGCGAGTGATTGAAATCGTTGGTGAAATGTTTGTCACGGATAGACAAATTTGATAAATCACAGACGTTTAGCATCTCTCGGAAATGAGCGTGACCTACAACGACTTGCGGGCCACGATCAGCGACATGCGGGTCATTGGGAAGGACTGTTGTATAATGTGTCCTCTTTTCTCGTGACAATTTCTTTTTATAGTTTCACTAGAAATATGTTTTTGATTTATTTTGTTTTTTCAGAAGAGTGTGTTGTTTTTTTAGAATGCAGGGCATTAACACGATATGCTAGCTCGCGTTTCGAAACTTAAAAATTCGGTGTAGACAGCGCATGTTTTTCCCAGCAGCCTCGAATTAATCTTTTCTTTATTTTATCTTTCCTATTCATGTATGGTACCATTTATAGGACAGTAATCTATAATAATAAAGGATGATGTCTGTTTGTTTCTTCGTCTTTATCGGAAAATCTAAGCAAAATATGGTCGTGAAATTTGCTACATATACTTTAAAATCCGAAAAAGAGCACCTCGATGATTTTTTTTTTTGAGTTCGTTTAGAGTTATTTTATGTTTTAGCACGATTTTGAGTAATTTTTATAAAAATTAGTTCTTTACCCTAATAGCATTTAATATTGGTCTTACATGGGACCACACTGTTGTATATCTTTATGTTACAGTGGAAATATTTCCAATGTAATCCCAACATTGGGAAAATATTGGGGTTACATTGTCCTCCGATATTGGCGAATTATTACGCCAAATTGGATCATTATAATATTACGCCAATATTGGTGTTACATTGGAAATATTGGAGAAATATTTCCCCAATATTTCCCCAATATTTGAAGTCAAAATTAGAGTAATATTGGAGTAATATTTTCCCAATATTTCCCCAATATTTAAAGTAAAAATTGGAGAAATATTGGAGAAATATTTTTCCAATATTTCCCCAATATTTGAAGTCAGAATTGGAGTAATATTGGAGTAATATTTCCCCAATATTTAAAGTCAAAATTGGAGAAATATTGGAGAAATATTTTCCCAATATTTCCCCAATATTTGAAGTCAATATTGGGTGAATTCCGTCAAAATGTGAACTTTTTCATATTGTCTGAATATTGGAGCTAATAAAAATTCAATATTAGACCAATATTGAATTGTTACTAGGGTTAGGGACCGAAAATATCCTCACAGAGTTTCCATCTTAATAACGCAATCGGAAATATCGAAAGATTCTCTTTTAAACTAATTATTTTGAACGTAATACGTATAGTATTAATAGACGAATGTTCATAAAGTTTTAAAAATATATATTTTGTCTAATATATATTCTGATTATATATATGTCTAATATATATTCTGAAGACGCTATCTATTTTCTATCTCTGCTTTAAATCAAGGACAACGTCGGAAACAATTCCTAGTCATTTATAAAAGCTGAGTTTTTTTGATCGAAAAGCGTAAATAGATAAATCTAGTAAACTTGTATATATCGGAGTCTTTTCTAGCATTTATTTCCCTCTAGAGAGAAATAGCTACCCGGCCACTACACGAGCTGAATCAACAATGACCGGTTCACATTATATTCTATGTCAATAAGTAAAACAAAAATATATATATATATATATATACACTTTGTGCAAAGGATAAGTACAATCTAAGCAAAGTATGTAAGCACAAATAACTTAATAATGTACCAAAATTATTATTTTATTTGTGTTTGAATATACTGTTACAAATATGTGTCGGATCGCAGTTCTACGACGACTCAGGCGAAGTCGCGGGAGCCACCCTTGATCCCATTGGCTCCTTATTGAACTCATTCTTTGGGAAAGAACGCGATAGTAGATATGTAGCAAAATTAATGTAGCAATTTATTATTATTTCATTTGTGTTTAAATACTGTTACAAATATGCGTCGGATCACAGTTCTACGATGACTCCGGCGAAGTCGCGGGAGCCACCCGTGAATTAGATCCCATTGGCTCCTTATTGAACTCATTCTTCGGGAAAGAACGCGATAGTAGATATGTAGCAATATTAATGTAGCAAATTATTATTATTTTATTCGTGCTTAAATGCTGTGATAAGTATGCGACGGATCGCAGTTCTATGATGACGACTCCGACGACGTCGTGGGAGCCGCCCATGAATTGGAGTTCATTGGCTCCTGATTTTACTCATTCTTCAGGAAAGAAAACGAGTGTCCGAATCCGAGGATGTGCTGGAATAAGATATCGGAATATAAACATAAGACTCGTGAGATTTTTAGGCTTAAACCATGCTAATGTTTTATTCTTCGCAAGCAGCTTCCATACAGCTTCAGTATCTATGCATTGGTGAGGCATGAAAGACTCACGCATTGCTACTCCTTCTTATCGGCGTCCTGGCTTTGCGAGATCCCTACCATGCGACCGCTTTCTTTCTCACTCTCTCTCGTGTTTCATCCCCCTCTTCAGTTTTCTCTCTCATATTTTTATGTCTATATATCTCTCTAAACTAGTGCTTTTCAATCTTTGTGAGACTGTGTCTTGGTAAATTGGTTTATTATAAAACGAGAACACGGTTTCAAGAAATTGACTTGTAAATACCTTCTTAATTCAAAAATTTATGATATTATTCAATATAAAATGGATTATTACTTTCCTTATATACATAATGTATAAGGAAAGTATTGTGACGGGGTCGAAAATTCGAATTCGAGTTTTCGACGGGAGAGCACGTTTCAAGCATCCCTGATCACGAATCAAACATTTTTGAAGTGATGTCTGTGTGTGTGTGTGTGTGTGTGTGTGTCAGTGAGTCTGTGGAGACGATAACTGACGAACGAATGGACCGATTCGAACCAAATTTGGTACAAAAATCACAATCCATAAACGCTGGAAGCCTATTGTTTTTATATGCAATCGAATGTTCAGAACCCCCCTAAATTTTCGAATAAAATTTTGAAAAAATCGTCAAAAAATCAAAACCACTAATAAAGTTACGCAAATCGACATTTCTTATGTAATTTTTCATTAGAAAACGATTGACATAAATTTTAGAACGCTACCATGTACCGTTCTCGAGATATTGTACACTTTTTAGAAAAATTATCAAAAAGTCATATAAAATAAAAATAAAAATATTTCTTATTGAGAAACATGTTCACTTTTCATATGTAATACCATGTGATAAATTGAGTGACATCATTCTCGTGGATCTAGCTCGTTCCATTCATGAAAAAATATATTTTGAGTAATACTTTTGCATTTGAACGCCAATAGTCATTTATCTGCTATAAGAATAACTTATGTCTTAGCGCATAACGCTTGGCGAGATTTTAGCGACGAATTTGGCGGAATGTCGCCAACTTAGCCGCTTTTTGAAATGTTGCCAAATTAACGAAAATCTCGCCAAATGGATAAAAATGACGTTAAATCAATGAAAATGACGACGAATTGTCGAAAATTCAATATCTGGGAAAGAATATTAGTATCTACTATAAGAAAAACGTATTTTTTTACTGTAAAAGTAGTAAATTCATTACATTATATAAGGAAAGTCATGTGTTGCCCACATCTGATTTTTGTATTATTAAATTGATTTTACTGATGTTGATTTGGCAAAAAAACTGCATTGAGAGAGACAAATATTTATCCATTGTAATTCACTATAGAAGTCAACTGAGCAGTTTCTTATTCATATTGAAATTTAAATGCGGGTTCGTCACTGACTTTGCTACACAGATGCCATTTAGGCGTTCTGGCTCTGAGCTTTTCGGCGCTTTCCCGAATATTATTCTCCTTAGAATATTTCTACTGTGAAATATTTATTCATAAAAACAATGCTTAGAAAACTAAAATGACAAATTGCGAAATTTCTCGCTGCCCAGTACATTTGATACTAGAGCCCGGCGATTGAGTAACACTGCTCTAGACCACCCCGATAATTAGACCACACTGTAACCTATTCTTCGAATTTTGTCTGAGAATCTATGACTTTCGCGGATGTTTGGGAATCTATGACTCCCAGACCTCAGCGGTGGTGTTCTGTTTTCAGCTAAAATTTAATTCTTAGAAATCTTAGTAAACATTTAAAGGAAAAAGTTTTAGCCCAAGTGTAGGCGTTTTAACAAATAATAATACGTTTTTACATGTTTAAGTTCTGTAGGTGTTTTAACAAAGACTGGAGCTAACTGCTAGACGAGGCTGTTGCTGTTGGCTTTTGACTTTTAATGGAGTAGAATTTAGCACTTTATTTTTAATTGAATGAACCTTTGAAGAAAACCTGATTATCCTATCATGTTCCCTTTCAGTGGAATATTAAACCTTTTAATTTCAAATTGCATTTGCATTCCTGGAAATAGACTCAATTTTCATAAATATTTAACATACACAAATGCATAATTATTTTTTAAATATTTTCTTTTCACTTTGTCGAGTATTAACATTTAAAGCGATTAAATTAGCATAACTCATTCATCTTCAAAACTGATTTGAATAAAATTCGCAGCGATATTCTATTCTTTGCAAACACGAATTTCGCCATTCATCCACATTCAAATATTTTTCAAGTCATATACGTATATGCATTTTTACAGACGAAACTCATATTTTCTTTCAATACTGCATTGAACGAGGTAGACTTTTAAAAGCAGAATTTAAAAAAGTACTGGAGACTTCCTATTTGAAATACATGGAAGTTATTAAATATTAATGTAAAGTGCATAATGTGACGAGCGCATGATTTTCATTTTGCAAACTGGCAGTTCCTTATTTTGTAGGGTATATATACTCAGAGTAACTTTTTACTTTCTTATACTATAGAATATAATATTTTCGAGTCGAATGCGTATATACATTTTTACAGAGGCATCTATTTTTTTTTTTCAATACTACATTGAAAGAGGTGGACTTTTAAAAACAGTATTTTTAAAAACAGTACTAGATACTTTACATTTGAGATACATTAAAATTATTTAATATTAAAGTAAAATGTACAAGCGCATGATTTTCCCTATGCAGACTGGCAACTTCTTATTTTGTAGCATATAAAGTGTGTCTCAAAAAGATTGAAAAGCGCTTTAATTCTTTACCTGTTGGAGATAAGTGGGCAATGTAAATTGCAAAAATTTTGAAAGTAAGGTAGGAAATAAGACTATGTTAATGAAATAGTCCTCCCATTCATTTTCAAAAAGTACACTTTTTAAATTTTCACACGACCCCCTTAGATTATTTTTATTTTTAATGCAACAAGATCATTAAAGAAAACCCGCATATATAAACTTTCATAAACTTTCCATTCATAAACTTTTTTCCATTCCTTTCATTCAGCGGCGATATAATAATATATGAAAAACAATGAACTTTATTCAAATGGCGTCATCGAAATATAAATCGTCTGGCTCTCTATACAAAATCAGTGAATATTTCATTTATAAACCTTTTTCAATTCCTTTTATTCGGCGGCAATATTTTTAAAATTCTCACAATACTACAATAATTTATTTTACTTAAAAACTTAAAACCATGGAGGAAACTTTCTAACTCCATGCTTAAAACTTCATCGAAAAATGCAATTTTATAGAATCGTCTGCTTCTCTATGTAAAATCAATGAATGTTAGATTCACATTAGCTATATTGTAGACTCCAGAGCTAAATAATTTCGCGTTAAAGAAATTCAGCAATTCTTATGCAACTCATATTACAGTTTGATGTGTTTATGTTCTCCATACGTGAAAATTAGGCTTCATTGCAGAAATAATCAAAGTCTGAAGATCATTTAAACTAAAGTATTATAATTCTTACTAAAGTATTATAATTGCGTTAGCGCAGTATATAGATGCACAGAAAATACGCAAAAATAAAGCGGCTTTAGGACGGATGCAACACTAAATATAAATTTAAAAAAAACTCGAAAAAATCACGATTTTGACACAAGATGGATGCCATATTTTATTTTAAAGTGGGTCACGTGATCTCTTCATATAATAT
Organism: Amaurobius ferox; assembly: GCA_951213105.1. Lineage (NCBI taxonomy): Eukaryota > Metazoa > Arthropoda > Arachnida > Araneae > Amaurobiidae > Amaurobius > Amaurobius ferox. The sequence goes on along the minus strand of OX578139.1, from coordinate 25,635,241 downwards.
GGGTGTCATTATTATTTTAATTTTTATTTAAGAACTACCAAATATATTTTGCTGAAATTTATTTATATATTTTATGGGATAATTTGAATATTTTCTAAAATTTTCGAAGCAATTTGTAAATTTTAAATTCGCTTAAAAAATGTTTGAAGAGTTAGGTCCCATGAAATTCAAAGTATTTCATTTTTTCAACCCGGGTTCAATCCAAAACTAATTGGGTGATCGTTTACATTTTCCATATGTCCC
>OX578139.1:25232498-25629998 GCA_951213105.1 Amaurobius ferox | reverse complement strand
CTGATTACTAGCATCTTCGATCGATGTTTTTGGCAGAAGCAGAGTCTGTTGCTGCCACAGTAGTATGCAAAGAACGAATACTTTCAAAGCAATCATGCTCCTTCTATGTTTTGTTCTAAATGTTCGTGTGTTGTTGTTAAACTGTTCTTTGCTTTTCGAAAATTCTTCTTGAGTTGCTGAGAATTTTTCTTGAGTGTAATTTTAATCAGATATTTACCAGGAATTCTTTCTAGTTAATCTTTACTTAGAACAAATTTAATTTAACTCTGGACCACACCAAAAGAATGTTTTCGAGTCTCCGCTAAGCAATATAGTCAACCTGTAAAAATGTCTTTATTGTGGACACACCTGATAGTTTGTGCTCTAATAAATATATTTCTAAAATTCAAAATAAAAGAATGTGTCCATGTTTTAAACTTATTTTTTTTTATTCACATGGGACAACGAATCTGTTATTATGGCAACCATTGAGTTATCGTACGCTAAGTCGCCAAATATGTGTATAAATGAAGCTATAATAATGCCATTGAATGAACATCTTGTAAATCAAAATTTGTTACTTTTGGTCACTTCGTATTCTAGCAACTCCCGTATAAAATGTAATTAATATCAAATAAGCATCTCGTTTATTGAGTAATAATTAAGTAATAGCATATTTTTAATTAATTGAATAATAGCGCATTTTTTAACATGGGAATAAAAACTAATTCAAAAATGTATTTCTTCACTGATGGAAATAATTAGATCCACTAGAATAATGTTAATAGATCTGTCGTATAATATTGCATATAGAAAATATGGACATATTTAAATGTACTTACTACTTTTTATAGCTTTATATAATATATTTGATAAATTGTGAGAAAAAGAACATTGCATCGAAGACGATTTATGCATTCAAGCGTTATAAAATAAGAGATATTCGTTGGATTTTTTTAAAGTTAAATTTATAAAATAAGTATTTATATAACACGATTAAATTAACCAGATATTTTAAGGATCTTTTTAAAAAAATTATTGGAGATTTTTAATTTTTTGGTCGTATTTGAAATAAATTGAGTTCCAGGAATTACGGATCTTGATATCCGTACTGAATATCATTCAAAACACTTAATTTGTTTGTGAGTTATTTAGATTCACAGATAGATATATACATACTCACACGCGCAGCTATCACCTCGAAAACGTTCAATTCGAGTTCACGAATGTCCAAGACGTGTAAATTCGTCAAAGATTTGAATTCAAATTTTCGACCGCGTCTCTGTACTTTATACATTGCTAGCAGCGATTACCCGGCGTTGCTCAGGATTTACCATGCAAAACTGTGATAAAAATTACACCTGAATATATAGGGCCGTGAATCTTATACATTGTTTTTTCACTGTAAAAGATGTAAATCCATTGCATTATGTAAGAAAAAAAAATCATTGCATAATTTTTGTTGGGAATCATGGAGTTAAGAGAGTAGAACTCCTAGGAAAAAGTTTAATTTTCCATCAATATCTCAACAATCCCTAGTCTTAGAAACTCTAAACTTGGACTAAATTTATGGAGGGCTATTTCAAAACTACCCATCAAATTTCATTAAATTCGGTTAAGCCGTTCTCCCGTGATGCTGAGACCAAAAAAGTGTCGTTTTTCACTAATATCTCGAGAACCACTGGTCGTAGAAACTCGAAACATGGCCTATGTTTTAAGAGGGACAACTTCTAAAGACTGTCTACCAAATTTCATCAAATTCGATTCAGCTGTGCTCCCGTATGGTGGATCATACATACATACATACATACATACATACATACCCATCAAATTTCATTAACATACATTACATACATACATACATACCCATCAAATTTCATTAAATTCGGTTAAGCCGTTCTCCCGTGATGCTGAGACCAAAAAAGTGTCGTTTTTCACTAATATCTCGAGAACCACTGGTCGTAGAAACTCGAAACATGGCCTATGTTTTAAGAGGGACAACTTCTAAAGACTGTCTACCAAATTTCATCAAATTCGATTCAGCTGTGCTCCCGTATGGTGGATCATACATACATACATACATACATACACACTTTTCTTCTTTATATATATAGATATTGTGCAATCTGTAAATATATCAGATCAACAAATATCGGGAAAAGTTTATTTTCCATTTGACTATTTTGTGTATTTTGAAATGTATCTTATTCGCTTTGGAAAAAAATATCCTAATATACTTTATCCTTTCATAATAATAAGAACGATTCCATTCGTTTTGTTATAAAAAAGTTTATTTTCCATTTGAATATTCTGTGTATTATAAAATGCATCGTATTCGCTTTGGGGAAAAATATCCTAAAAGACTTTTTCCTTTCGTATAATAATAAGAACGATTCCAATAAATCTACTTTTAAAATACTTCTTTATACAATATCGGAATCTATATAGATAAAATTGAAAATCTGTCTGTCTGTCTGTCTGTTTGTCCCGTCATCACGGAAGAACGGCTGAACCGAATTTCATGAAATTTTGTGGGTAGCCTGGAAATAGTCCCATTTAAAATTTAGTCTATATTTGGAGTTTCTATGATCAGTGGTTCTCGAGATATTAGTAAAAAATGAAATTTTCGTTTGTCTCATCATCACGGGAGAACGGCTGAACCGAATTTGATGAAATTTTGCGGATAGCCTTGAAATAGCCCCCATAAATTTAGTCCAAGTTTCGAGTATCTAAGACTAGGGGTTGTCGAGATATCAATGAAAAACGAAACTTTTTCCTAGGAGTTCTACTCTCTAACTCCGTGGTTTATCCAAAAGAAAATCTTGAAAATCATTTGAAAGTGAATTAAAATTTCATCTCTGAGTTTGATGGGAGATTTTTTGCGCTAATTAGTCACTTTCTGAAAAGATGAATTGTTTGAAACATGATTTAAATGGGAAATCTATCTCCATGGTTTATATTTCACAAGCTCTTACCGAACAATGAAAAGTGGAAAGAAATCAAAATGGTTATTTAATTTCGCAGTTTATGAGGAAGATTCTATTTGATATCATGTTGCTCAGAAACGCAATTAAATTAAATCTGTCTGTTAATTTTAATTATTATTTTTTCAATTTGAGTAATAAATAAATGGATATAAAAATAAATTTTAGAAAAGAATGATTTGAGTTTTCTAATTGCATTTTTGACTGGATAGTATCCGTTACGGTCTTCAGGTTTAAACGTTATTACTATTGATAGTTTCGGAGATTATTGATTCAGGGATTATAGATATTTTCAAGTTATTGTGCAATTGTTTTATTACGACAAAAATTGTTTATACTCATATATTGTACGCTGTACGAGTAATCTTCTACAAATACACGGGTATATCTTCTAATCTACGAGAATATAAGTAGTACAGGTATATTGGCATATGTTTTGATATATATTGGAATCAATTACGACTTTCTGGTATAAATAGTATGGGGATTATTGATATTTTCAATTTATTACATCATCTTTTTTATTTTGGCAAAGATTTTTGAGACTCATATTGTAATACGGGTAATCTTCTACTAACATACTGGCATATTTTCTAATCTGCGACAATATAAGTAGTACGGGGTTGTATATATTGATTCAATTCCTTTTTTTTTTTTTTTGGTAAATTTACTTACAAAAAGGACCAGGGTGTTTTATCCTTCAGATCTGCCCGTGAAGATAATTTTGCATAGTGAGAACAGATATTCTTAAACTTCTCTTTAGGAGCAACAAATTTAATATTTTGACAGAATTTGCACGTGATTTCGAAATATAAGTTTCTTTATATTATATACTCCGTACGAAGAACGGGTATGCTGCTAGTGTAATAATAAGAACGATTCCTTTCGTTTTGCTGAAAAAAAAGTTTATTTTCCATTTGACTATTGTGTGTATTTTAAAATGTATCTTATTCGCTTTGGAGAAAAAATATCCTAAAAGACTTTTACATAATAATAAGAACGATTCCATTCGTTTTGTTATACAAAAACACATACACAAGCATACACACACATAAATACACACATAAATATACATACATGCACGCACATAATACTACGAATACACACGTTACCTTTAAAATCGTACTATTTCAGACGTTTTCTAGTTTACGGATGTGGGCGACGGTCACAAATTCGCAAAAATTTCAAATTCGAATGATCGATTTCGTTACAATACTTCTTTATACAATAGCGTGATGACGTCATGAGCGCCCATAGGGGAGGACAAGAGGGCAACTTGCCTCCCCCCTGGACATTCAAGCTCACAAAAATGGGCAACAGGCTAGTCGATATTGTAAATCTTATCATTGAGTTTGTGCTGCTGACGTCAGTGGTTTGTCGTCGAAATGGGCGCTCATGGTTGACGTTGCTTAAAAGAGCGACAACTCAGCACATAACTCATAAAATCAATCAGAAACAGTAAATTCAATATAATTTTAAATGTGCATTTATTACTTTCCTTATATACATAATGTATAAGGAAAGTATTGTCGACGGGAGAGCACGTTCCAAGCATCCCTGATCACGAATCAAACATTTTTGAAGTGATGTCTGTGTGTGTGTGTGTGTGTGTGAAAGTATGTGTGTGTGTGTGTGTGTGTGTGTGTGTGTGTGTGTGTGTGTGTGTGTGTGTCGGTGAGTCTGTGGAGACGATAACTGACGAACGAATGGACCGATTCGAACAAATTTTGGTACAAAAATCACAATCCGTAAACACTGGAAGCCTATTGTTTTTATACGCAATCAAATGTTCAGAACATCCCCTAAATTTTCGAATGAAATTTTGAAAAAATCGTCAAAAAATCAAAACCGCTAATAAAGTTACTCAAATCGACATTTCTTATGTAATTTTTCATTAGAAAACGATTGACATACATTTTAGAAAGCTGACATGAACCGTTCTTGAGATATTGCAGATTTTTCAAAAAAATTATCAAAAAGTCATATAAAATAAGAAAAAAATATTTCCTATTGAGAAACATGTTCGCTTTTCATATGTAATACCATGCGATAAATTGGGTGACATCATTCTCGTGGATCTAGATCGTTCCATTCATGAAAAGAGATACTTTAAGTAATACTTTTGTATTTGAACGCCAATAGTCATTTATCTGCTGTAAGAATAACTTATTTCTTCGTCCATAACGCTTGGCGAGATTTTGGCGACGAATTTGGCGGAATGTCGCCAACTTGGCGACTTTTTGAAATGTTGCCAGATTAACAAAAATCTCGCCAAATGGATAAAAATGACGCTAAATCAATGAAAATGACGACTAATTGTCGAAAATTCAATATCTTGGAAAGAATATTAGTATCTACTATAAGAAAAATCTATATTTTTTACCGTAAAAGTAGTAAATTCATTACATTATATAAGGAAAGTCATGTGGTGCCCACATCAGATTTTTTTAAATGTGCATTTATATTAAATGACCATTTATTTTAAATAATTATTTATTTTAAATGTGCATTTATTTTAAATGTGCATTTATAGTCGATCTTAAAATGAGTACTTTCTTCAAACAATTTAATTAAAAGTTTCTGGATTCCAATATTTCCTCTGTACTTAAAAGATGTAAAATAATATTAACCTGTAAACTATACAAGTTTCATACATAAAAATTTGCAAAAATGGACGTAATGAGGGTAATGTTAGTAGCTTGGAAGTAAACTTTATTTTTAGTAAACATAAAGCGCCTTGCTATCTAAGTGCATTTGGAACAACGAAATAATGAAGCAATTCGTAAAATGTTGAAAAGTCTACTCAGCGGTTGTCAGGAAATGTTTACAATTCATTAGTTCGTGGGTAACAGAATAGAGTATGAGATTTACAAAGGAGAAAATAAAAAGCATGGAATTTCTGCAGAGAATTTTCATTATATTGACATAAGACTTCTATATATATTACATATATATATATATGTATGTGTGTGTGTGTGTGTGTGTGTGTATTTGGGTGTTCTAAATTGATCTACAAGCATTTCGTATCGACAAAATATAAGAAAATATACTAGCTGCGGTGTCCGCAGTCAGCAATTACTATTTTATTACTTCTTTAGCAATCAGTTTCTTTTTTTTTAAAGAAATTAAATCAACTTAGCTAAAAAATAAATCACCTTAACTCCAGGCGCTAACTCGTGAAAAACTGAAACGCGACCTATGTCAACTAAAACTACGCATAGGCCATCCTTCAACCTACGCATGGACCAACCATTATGCCCACATTCTCCCAAAATAAGTGGCAGTTACGTGGACTAAATATGCTCCACTGCGTTGCCCACAGTAGCAATAACATCTATGAGACAATCAAGGAATCTATTAAACAATCTATTAATCTTAATAGATTCCTTACAATCAAGGAATCTATTAAGATTAATCATGCATAAAGCATTGATTATGAAATACTTCCAAATAAAATGCAATTTTATTTACACATCTCTGAAATGCGATACATTCAGCGATGGTGTTTTTAAAATTATCATAGTACAATAAATGGAAACTTAAAACTTTATCAAAAAAGGCAATGTTATAAAATCACTTGCTTCTTTATCTCAGTAAAATCAATGAATATTCCATTCATATCACTTATATTCCAGACTCCAGAGCTAAATAATTTTGAATTAATAAATTCAGCAATTCTTATACAACTCATCTTACAATCGCTTCTTTTGTTTATATTTTGCATACGTTAAAATTAGGCTTCGTTGAAGAAATAATCAAAGTTTTGTGATCATTTAAAATAAAAAATATTGTAATTGCATATAAGCACAGAATTTAGAAGCACAAGTAATATGCAAAAACAAAGCGGTTTTAGAACGGGTGCAACACTAAATATAAATAGATCAATCATGCATAAATCATTGATTATAAAACATTATCCAACTACAGCTTTATTTAAACATCTCTAAAATACATTACATTCAGCGGCGATATTATTTTAATTATCACAGAACTACAATAATTTATTTTACTTGGAAAATTAAAACCATGAAGGTAAAATTACGTTCTAACTCCATGCTTAAAACTTCATTTAAACGTTATTCAAATGACGTCATCGAAATACAAATTGTCTGGCTCTCTATGTAAAAGCAGTGAGTACAGTATTTCATTCATACACTTTTATTCCAGACTCCAGAGTTAAATAATTTTGCGTGAAAAAATTCAGCAATTCTTATACAACTCATTTTACAATCACTTGTTTACATTTTACATTCCTTAAAGTTAGGCTTCGTTGTAGAAATAATCAAAGATTGATGATCATTTAAGCTCAAAAATATTCTAACTGCGTTAGCGCAAAATATGGATGCACAGAAAAAACGCAAAAATAAAGTGGTTTTAGGACGGATGCAACAATAAATATAAATTAAAAAAAAGTTTAAAAATCAGGATTTTGACACAAGATGGATGCCATATTTCATTTTGAAGTGGGTCACGTGACCTCTTTATATTATATGGGTACCATTATTATTTTAATTTTTATTTAAAAAACTACTGAACATATTTTTCTGAAATTTCTTTATATATTTTATGGGATAATTTGAATATTTTCTAAGATTTTCGGAGCAATTTGTGAATTTTAACTTCGCTTGAAAAATGTTTGAAAAATTGGGTCCCATAAGGTCCAATGCATTTCATTTTTTCAACCCGGGTTCAATCCAAATTAAACTGGGTGTTATTATTCATTTATATCTCATATGTTCCACAGACAGTCTCAACAACATACTAAAATTTCATTTTGATAAACTCATTTTTACGGCACTTATCGAGCTAACGGACAGACAAACAGACAGACAAAATGAGCCAAGTCACAAACACTTTTCAACTATGCTGTAAAGTGTTAACAAACCCATAATAATATGCTTATTGTTATTCGGTGTTTATTTTTTTTTAAATAAAACTCACATGAGTGTCCGTCAGGCATAAATTTTAAGCTAACTGCATACATAAAGTTAATATATTGCGGGTTAATCCATTTGTCACTATTTTATCGTAGTTAAATTTTCAGCAATCGTCTTCAATTGATGATGACATCAACAATAGTTTCGTTTCCAGCACCGATAAATGCGTACAATAGAAAGTTTTTTTTCCCATAGCTTCTTCCTCGGGAACTGCCTTTGGTGCTACGAATTCGCCACCTTCAAATTAAAATATAATTGCTGTAATTTACCAAATAAAGATAGAACCACATAGTTTTTGATTTCGTGGAAATTTAAACGAGGCATTCTGATGCTGATTCATTTGGAAGATCGAATTGTAATAAGTTCAGCCGATGTGGGAATATTAAACTGAATTATGCGTTCAACATATACGGTTCCCGATTCCCTATAAAATTCGGAAAAATCGGGATACAATTTTATGGCTTCCTTTTCAGGGCTCTCCGCAAAGAGCTTCGATATTTCAAGTGACGTTTGAAACTCTGCGATAATATTTTCTGTAGCAATATAACCTATTGGTGTGTGAAAAGTTCTCAGAATTTCACTTCAACTTTAAATAATTTAAGTTTTTAGAATTTTGGACAGTTTGGGGCTCGTTCTCAGATAATGGGTGGTAATCAAAGTTGCCATAGGTGTTTTTATCAAACAAAAAACGTAAAACATTTATTTCTCTGGATCTGCTGTAGATAGAGCTCAGAGGATGACTGATGCGGATTCAATTCCAGAGGGGGTGAGGGATTCACTACGGATTCCCGCTTCCAATTCATTTTCGACTTTCGGTTCAAAAAATTTCATTTTACATGAAACATCTATTATTCAAGATTGATTATAAATAGAGCTTACATTATAACTGACATAGATTCAACATCGAATCCTAGAGGAGGTAGGGTAGTTTACTAACAATTTCACTTTCCTGTTTTCCCTTCCCACTTTTAGTTCAAAAATTTTCTTTGAAACATCCATTTCTGCAGGATTGACTATAGAACTTAGATAATAACTGATATGGATTCAACATCCAATTCCTGAAGGGGTTGGTGGATAAACTAAGAATTTTCACTTCCTATTTTATGTCAACTTCCTGTTCAAATGTTTTCCTTGGAAAATGTATTTTTCAGGACTAGCTATATTTAGAGCTTAAATGATGACTGATGTGCATTCATAATTAAATTTCAGGAAAGCTAGTGGGGTAACTAAAGATTTCCACATCCGATTAATTTATTTATTCCGGTTCAAAAGTTTGCATTTTTCTTGAAACATCTATTTCTCAGAATCTGCTATATGGATAGCGCATCATGTCCCTAGGAGATTGGGTAATTTATAAAGAATTTCAACTTCAAAGTCAAATGAAACAGCTTAGATGATAACTGATATGGATTCAGCGAATTCTGATGAAGGGTAAGAGTCACATTAAGAGTTTCCACTTTCGGTTTCTTTCCAAGTTTCGATTCAACATTTCCGTGAAACATTTATTTCTTAGAATTGACTATAGATATTAGATAGATATTAGATAATGACTTATTAGATACATATAAGATAGATATCAGATAATGACATATGGATTCAGCATCAAATTCCGAAAAGGATTCACTAAGGATTTCCATTTCCAGTTCTGGAGATGTTGTTTTCTCGGAAAATTCGTATGACTGTGCGAAGAGGGAAAAGAGAAAAATGTGTTCTTCGAATATGAAGTGAAACACCACTTACCACCATATGAAGACTCTCTTAAATTTCTTGCATCTTGGAAGACGAACCCCCACCCCACTGAAACATTTTATGTTACCCATATAAATGTTAATAAATTCAGGCTATGATGAAAAAACAGTTTTGCTTCTTTTGGTGCAACAGATTTGGGACAGAACAGGTGCAATATTAATTACTATTTAGTAATCACCTCTATATACTATGTAAATATAGTAGTTAAATATATAATTATACATAATTATATATATAATATAATAATATATTTATATGGGACAAATATATATATATATAATTATATATTTATATGGGACAAATATATATATATATAATTATATATTTATATATTTATACATATAATTATATATTTATATATTTATACATATAATTATATATTTATATAGGATAAATAGAAAACTTGCCCCTCTATAGTTTCATTCTGCCCCCCCCCCCCATACACACACACGCACCTGGCCAAAATGTCCTGAAATGAAAACACTGCTTGGTTTAATATTTAAATTCTCAACTCCGCTCGTCTATCAACTTTTTCATAATTGATCATTTTACTACTCCAAATACTTATTTTCCTATTTTCTTTTAAACGCCACACTGAATCATCCCTACGGGTTACAAATATACTTTTACATCCAACCCCTATCGATTGGACCCAGTAGTCCACTCGTCTTAAGATCAAAGGGAAATTCGCTCTAAGGTTAATTAAATGTTAAATCCCTTTCATTATTTCCTAATACTCTTTACAGAGTTAAAGATGCAACTGGCAAGAATTTTCATCTGGCATTATGTGAAAACAGAATTCGCCAAAATGCATAATTATTCGGTTAATGCATAATTATTCGCCAAAATGGAAAATTTAATTGATTCAGTGTTTTCCAAAAAAAATTTTGGCAGCCGAAATTTAATTTCATGGTGGAACCTGAAAATGGGAAAATGTCTATTATGGTCCAAATTATACATTCAAATTTTACGCGTTTTTTTTCTTTCTTTCTGTTTTTTTTTAGGAAAATGTACACACAATTATCACATTGTGAGACCCTAAGGGATCCTTGCTTTGGAAAATTGGCTGAAATACAAGATTGAAACATCGGAGATATACGTTTAGAAAAATCAAAGCCGTCTCCAACCCGGTGGAGCAGAAACGGTTTTGGGTGAATAACATTTTGAGAACAAAACTCCAGTAAAGATCAAAACATTTATTCGATTTTTCATAAATTACCTGGTTTAAACATCTCTAAAATGCGATACATTCCTCGGTAATATTTTAAAAATTATCATAATACTACAATAATTTATTATATTTCAAAACTTCATCGAAAACAAATCAACTTTATTCAAATGACGTCATCGAAATATAAATCGCCTGGCTCTCTCTATAAAAGCAGCATTTCATTCATAAACTTTTTACCATTCATTTCATTCATCACAATACTATATTAATTTATTTTATTTAAAAACTTAAAACCATTAAAAACTTAAAACCATGGAGGTACAAGTAATTTAACTCTATGCTTAAAACTTCATCGAAAAAATCGTCTTCTTCTCTGCGTAAAATCAATGAATGTTTATTTCATATTAGGTATATTGCAGACTCCATGAGTTAAATAATTTTGCATTAAAGAAATGCAGCAATTCTTGTACAATTCATTCTACATCTTTTGATGTTTACATTCTCCATAAGTGAAAATTAGGCGTTACAGGAACAATCAAAGTTTAAAGATCATTTAAACACAAATATATTGTAATTGTGTTGTTTCCGTATGTAGATGCACAGAATTTAAGCTAAAATAAAGCGGTTTTAGAACGGATACAACACTAAATATGAATTAAAAAGAACTTTAAAAATCACGATTTTGACACAAGATGGACGCCATATTTTATGTTGAAGTGGGTCACGTGATCTCTTCATATAATGGTCACGTGATCTCTTCATATAAAAGGTGTAATTATTATTTTAATTTTTATTTAAAAAACTACTGAACATATTTTGCTGAAATTTTTTTTATATATTTTATGGGATAATTTGAATATTTCCAGAAACGTTCAAAGCAATTTGTGAATTTTAAATTTGCTTAAAATATTTTTGAAAAATTAGTTCCCATAGGGTTCAATGTATTTAATTTTTTCAACCCGGGTTCAATCCAAAACTAATTGGGTGATATTATTAATTTGTATTCCCGTAGGTCCCACAGACCGTCTGAACAACATACTAAAATTTCATTTTGATAACGTCATTTTTAAGGCAATTATCGTGCTAATGGACAGACAGACAGACAAGATGAACAAAGTCATAAACACTTTTCAACTATGTTGTAAAGTGTGAAAAAGGGAAATTTTCAATCCCTTCAACCTGACAAGACGATTACTCGAAAACCATAACAGCTTTTTTCAATATATATATATATATAGTATGTATTTTATTATACCTTGTGTTTTAATTAATCTAGTTTAGAATTGATTATAATTATATTGTTAATCATTTCTTTTTATCTTGTAATATCCTCCTTACTACATTTTAATAGGTTTTACATGGACTTAGTTGTTTATACTTATATATAAGCAATTATTTTATTTTTATTTATATTATCTATATGTGTTATTGCCATACACTTTATATTACTTAAACTATTATGAATTATACATCTTATTTGATTTAGTGACTGGCAAATATATTTATTCTTGTTATTATTATATAATTTGATATATATTGCCCGGTATTTTCAATTTTGTTGGGAATTGTTTAGGCCGATATCAATTTACCAACAGTGTGCCATGGATAGTTTTGGATATAATAATTGCCCAGCTAAAAATTATAACTTCAATAAATGTAAGAATAAAAATGGTAAAACCTGCCCATTTGCTTCTAACTCACAAATTACTAATCTAAATAGTCATAAGACTTTCTGTAAAATTTTTAATTGCATCTACAAATTATCTTGTAATATTTGTAATTTATCTTATATAGGACAGACCAGTAATCCTATTCATCTACGTATAAATGTACATAGAGATCATGTTAAAAAAATATATCCACAATAATAATTTTCTTCCTACTTCTAATAAAATTGAATATAAACACTTTGCTCATCATGGTTTTGAAAATATAACTATACATATTTTGGACATTAAAAAAAATACTGCTGATAGATTGTTCTTTGAAAACTTCTATATTAAATCACAATTTACTCTGTTTCCATATGGATTAAATCAATTATATCTCAATGGTAATATTGTTAAGAATAATTTTGTAGATAATAAATATTATATTTTTAATCACCTTTTTTTAAATCCTCTTTTGCATAATAGTAAATTGGCTAAACTCAAAAGATTTAAACGCGGTAAAGGAAGCTCCTCCCAACATGATTTTAAAGCGGAGATTAAAAGTATGCATCAACAATTCAATAACACATTTCAATGGAAATTTATTAAATCATGGGTATTTGCAGTTAAGAAAAAACAATTAAACACAGTTTATGCTATTTTCTTAAAATTAAATCTTACTAATGAACATTTTAATCATATTTTCTATGATTTGCTCATTACTAGATCAAAATATTTAAAAATAAAACTTAATCAATTTTATAATAATAACTGTTCTAATTCTTATTGTGTAATATCATTTAAGCATCCTATTTATAATTCCATAAACTTTAAGAATTTATTTAATCATTCTCATCATTTATTGCCTGTAGAGGATTTGAATGTTACTAAAACTTTCAAATATAACAAGCCTATTGGAAGAACCATTTTTAATTACAATGCAATTTCAAAATCTCTCTCAGTCGACATTGATTCCTCAACAAATGTAGATGGTGAATGTATTTGTAGTGTTGATAATTATGCTGAATTTATAAATCCACACTTGGGGCATATAGTTACTGGTGACTTAGCCATTGTAAAAGATAAATCTTTAAGAACTATAATGTCATTTGGCACTAAATTCAGGTTACCTTCATGTAATAATTCTAAACAAGTGTTAAAGTCAATCAATCTGGACCTTGATAAATTTATTAATGGATTAGCTTCTAAATATGCTCAGCTTTTAGAGGCATTTAATATGTGGAAATTTACTATTTTAAGATCTATTAAAAATGCCATTTGTAGTATTAATTTATCTAGATCTATATATAATATGGATAATATAAAACACTCTGTTAATGATTTACATAGATCTTTTGTTATTACTTATGTTGATAAAGCCTCTAATAATTACGCTATTATTTGTAAAAAATTCTAAATTCAATATCTGCTAGATTATTTAAAAAATAATAGTCTATTTAAAATTGATTCACACTCTGTTAATAGTATCAAATTGAAAATTATCAATATGTATAGTGATTTAGATATTAATAATAAATTTTTGACATTTCCATATATTATGCTTATACCTACATTTCATAAAAATCCTATTAAATTTAGAACTGTAACTAGTGGTCATAATTCATACTCTACTACTGCTTGTAAATTATTACTAAATTATTTAAATGTACTAAATATTAATTTACGAGATTCTAGTGATAACTACATTATTCTAAATAACAGTAAAGAATTAAAAAATAAATTAAAAACACTTGGTAAAATAATAGGATTTCAAACTTTTGATTTTAAAGATCTATTTAATAATATTAAGATCACTGATCTATATGACGTCATTTTAGCTTTATATAATGCTTATATTACTAATCATTCTCATCTTACTAAATTTACCAATTTTCCTAAGCTTCTCCATTTTGTTCTTTTCAATAATTATATCTTTCAAGGTAATAAATTATACTTACAAGTCTCAGGTGTTCCATAAGGTGGCTGTAGTAGCAGTATGTTAGCTAATTTATACCTATATCAATATGAAAAATTCTTTACTTCAACAGATTATGAAATTTACAGATAAGTAGATGATCTGATTTGTCTTGTATTTACTGATAACTATGTCATAGATATAGATTTCAATCCGGATAATTTGGAATTAATACCTAATGAAACTACTATTAGTAATAATATTTATTATGTGGATTTAATTCTAATTATAGAACCTGCTCATGGGATAGTTACTAATTTATATGATAAAATAGATTTTTATAAATTTAATATTAATAAATTATTACTTTTTAATTCCTGGAACACGATTCAATTGTTTAGAAATATTATACTTAATCAACTTTTTAGAATTTATAGATTATCAGATAAAAATTTTCATGCTTTGCACATTAATAACCTCAAAATTACCAGTAAAATGTATAAATATCCTGCATATTTAGTAAATGGTATAGTTAATAAGTTTCGATTAGCCTAAAATTCTCATAATCTCTCCTTAGTATCTTATTTTAGCCGTACTTCTTCATTCTCTTGAAATTACTTTTTCGTCTTTTTATCTTGAAGCTTTAACTGCTGAATATCTCATTTTATTGCTTTTACGCAGTACAGTTTTTATTACTCTCTTTGGCAACAGCAAATCACATCTTTTCATTTCTGCATATGGCAACATTGGTCTAGTCATATTTTGCTCGTAATGGTTGTACTAATGAAGTGTATTTTAAGGTATTTATGTTTCCTTTATTTTTCCAATCTATATGCTTGTCGTCCATATAACACAAGTTTATAGATAAAATCTATCTTGTGTTTCAGAAACAAGCATTTTTGTGTTCATTTCGAAGGGATATATGGACTTGACGAGAATTTTTTCGAAATGAACTTATCTAAAGCCTAAAGCTTTTCCATGTGCAAGCTTTTTTGCTTGATTTTTTTGTTTTCCTACTTTCATTCCTCATCTTTGAAATTTGTTGATTGTCTTTGTCTTTATGACCTGCATTACGCTTTATAATTTTCCTCTTTATGTTTTAATTTCTTTTATTTCTTTGTATTTTGTAGAAAATTTTGGAATAGTGTATTATGAGTTACTACTTACATTCTAACATTGGATTTACTAATTTATATTTTTATTGAAAACATTTTATTTATTAGCTGCATTTGCACAATAAATTAAATGTATATTGTATTGTCATTCACTTTCTTATACTACGATGTTTAGTTTATCTAACTTTTCATTTCTGAACTATCCTAATTCCTTTTGTATGCTTCGTATTAAAGAAACATTCTATTTGCTATATATATATATATATATATATATATATATATATATATACACCAATTTTTCACGAAGGAATAAGTAAACACACTGAACCACAACACTATATATATATATACACTGAAGAGCCAAAACTTTATGACCACCTACGTAATATCGTGTTGCTTTACCTTTGACACGCAAAACAGCTGCAACTCGCCGTATCATGGATGCCACAAGTCCTTAGTAGACGGCCGGAGACAGATGATACCAGATGTGCAAGCAGCGGTCCCGCAACTCCCGGATATTCTGCGGCGGTGGTGTTTGAGCTCAGAGCTGCAGTTCCATGACATCCTAAATGTGCTCTATGGGGTTAAGCTCCGGCGAGTTAGGCGGCCAGGACATCAACTGAATTTCATCCGCATGCTCCTCGAACCACTGTAGCACAATTCCGTCCTTGTGAGAAGGAGCGTTGTCCTGCTAGAAGTGTCCATTCCCGCTAATGAAGTCTGATGCCGTGTAAGGCTGAAACTGGTCAGCAGCGATGATGAGATAGTCCACAGCTTTCGTGGTGTGTTCCACCACAACCAACGATCCCAGAGATGCCCATAAGAACGTCCCCCAAATCATAATACAGCCTCCTCCGGCCTGTTGATGACCCGCGGTACATGTGTCAAGGAACTGTTCACCTAGAAGACTGCGCTTTTTGAAACGACCATCGACGTGATAAACCATATGTCGTGATTCATCCAACCAGGCAATTCTGTTCCATTGTTCTATGGTCCAGTCACGATGTTCCCGGGCAAACTGTAGGCATAAATGGCGATGACGCTTGGTTAACAGAGGCACATGAGAGGGGCGTCTGCTGCGGAGTCCCATATCCATCAGAGTCCGCTGAACTGTGTGCTCTGAAACACTTCTACTGGGATATGCATAATCGGCTGTCAATTGAGCCACTGGTTGCCGCCGATTTTGCTTCACCAAGCGGAACAGCCTCCAGTTTCGTTGACGACGCGGGGACTTCCAACGCCTTGCCGCCTACTATTGGTTTCGCCGTCAGTCATCCACTTTGCATAGGTCCTAACCACGACAGCTCGCGAACACCCGATGAGCCGTGCAGTTTCGGAAATACTCGTTTCGAGGAGTCGAGCCATCACGATCTGCTCTCGATCGAACTCGCTTATAGCAGCATCCTCACCCATCACACACACACGGAAACGATAGAATTATGCCTCAGAATCACCGGCAGCCGCTAAATGCCATTCCCGCCTGCTCACGTGCCCTCCGCGTCATCCAAGCAAGCCAATTTGCACACGGTGGGGGTGATCATAACGATTTGACTCTTCAGTGTATATATATATATATGTATATAATTGAAGAATTTTAATTTACATTATAGTTTTTGTATTATATATACCAGAGATTGATCATTTATTGAAATGTTGTGTATAGCAAAAATGAAAATAAGGTGGTCTGAAGTGATTATCTGATATCAATAGTGACTACTCTACAAGCTTGTGAAGATGATAAAGAGAACATTATAAATAAAACATTATAAATGAAACTTTATAAATAAAACAGATACTAAACTGGTATTAAATACCCCTTTTTCCCTGTTCTACATATAAGTAAAGTAATTGAAAAGGAATGACATGTGGTAAAGATTGGTTAATATAATCCCTTAACTACGCCCTTAGATTAAATTTTTACTTTTGTTATAAATCATATATGTAATACAGGTATTTAAATGTACTAATTCCCTTATTCCCTGCATAAACATACATGATGAAAAGCAAGAATAGTATATAAGATGAAAAGTTGCGAAACAGAAAAAAAATATTTTGTACGTGGAGCTAGGCCTTTCTGGCTCCCAAATTATTTTTTTGAAAATGAACAAATTGAAGAAAGTGAAAAGCATTTCCGAAACCATGTACATTATCAAGGGACATACCTGGTTCGTTAATACTGATTCTACGTTTCTGTGTACATTAATGTAAATTGTATTACAAAAAAAAATGCACATGCCGCGACGTAAAAGAATTTATCAATTATAGTGGCTAACAAAAAAAAGAAAAAAATATATATAATTATTTATAAATTATATAAATAAATAAAAATGACAAATAATAAAATAAGCAATAAAAAAAATTAGAAAAATGAAAAATCGGAAAACAAGATACTTTAATATTAATGTTTTGAATTTTATTTTCGCTAAAGAATTGTAACTTTATCCAGTTTGAAACTACGATTTGAGAGTCTTATAATGGTGTATAGTGGCACTCTAGTTTATCCATTTCTTCTATGAAGCACTTGTTTAGTAAGAATTTTCATCTTAGTCATGTTCATATTATGAATTGCTTATACTGGTAATTGTCCTGTCTCCTGCTCTGACTCACTGGACGGGTCTAGGAGTGTTGCTGTGAACATTCGTACTGCCTCCCCGGTTGTATTTTGACATGCTCATTCCGGTGCTTCTAGATAATTAATTCTGCTGAGGTTGATCGCGTATACACGTGGTGAAAGAAGAAGGGTTCATGCCACATGGTAATACAAATTTCCTTAATATTCCATATCTTCATTTTTTCATATTTTAATGTCTGTAGTCTGAGTTTGAGCATTTATAGTATTGTACTATTGCTCAATCTGAAACAGGCATTTGTTTTTGTTAATTAGAATTAAATACTCAGACCTGATGATGAATTTAATTCTGATTAATCATCGAATTTGGACCGGTGCTGTTCTTTTCTCTTATCGGCAATATGGCCGTGGTTTTGCTTCTATGGTGACGTTAATATTACTTGAATTTTTATTATTATTGCATTTTTCTAATATATATATATATATATATATATATATATATATATATATATATATATATATATATATATATATATATATATATATATATATATATATATAAACTATATTTCCTAATACCTACTTTTGTTGCTTACTATTTATATCTATCTTTTATAGTTTCGAAGATAATTCCAGCGAAAGTAAGTAAAATGAAAAAAATAAATTGCTGGAATGGATAATTTTTTTAAATATTTTCGTAGCAAATTTAAATTAAAATATTGAAATTATTTTATTTATTTATAATCTGATTAGATTCTGAGATATAAGCATCCAAAGTCTTTAGATTTTTCGTAACGCTTCGATTTCCGCCACAAATATCCTAAGCATAGATGGTATTCACATCAAAACGGCAGGGGGATGAGTTAGTGTAAAGAGCAATTAAATGTTTAAATAAATAGTCTGACCATTATTAAATACTTCAATTTTTTTTTAAATGTTTCCGTTTGCTTTAGAATTATTTGAATTTTAACGTTTTATTTACATCCAAGTTTTAAAATATTATATACGAAAATCCCTTCCGTATATTACATAAGGAAATATAAATTAATATATGAAACATAAATATAATGTTTATATAAATATTAAATAAGAGAAGTTTGTTTGTCTATCTGCTTGGGGACAAATATAACGAGTTTAGTTGTTTGTAAGAAAGGCATGTATCGTTGGGAGACCTCGAGGGAGTCGTTAAGTAGTTGCATTTTGTTTGGTGCTCGTATATAGTAATTACGTTTTGTTATAGGGTCATATAGAAATAAACAGTATTGATTAGGTCGGGAGAGGCTTGTGGTCTGCATGTGTATGGAGATTGGTGTTTCTTTCAGGACTTTTTGGTTGGGGGGGGAGGGACGAATGGAAGTTTAGGGGATGCAAGCTATTTATTTGCCTTATACAAATATATAACTATATAGGTGCAATTTTAGCAACTATATTTACATATATTACCATATATAATTAATGACAAACATATGGATAATGAAAGAAGCCATGACAATGTGATGGTTTACGAAGGGAATCTTTAAACCATTGGGTCCCGGAGACTTAAATCGTGGAATAAGATTTCACAATTGTAAAAATATTCAACATAAAAGGAACTATGATGTTGGTGAACATTGAAGGATCCCTCGAAATATAGTAGGTTCCTCATCTTTGAAATAAATACAAAAAAATACTAGCAATAAATTGCAAAGGAAAATGATAGATACAAATTCATCAGCCAATAAAATTTTATTAAAATTGTATTTATTGCAACCAATCTGATTATAATCAATTGACTGAATTTTAAAAGTTAGATTCTTGTCAGCGAAATCTCGTCCAAAAGTGCAGTTTTTATCGTTTTAAAAAGCCCTTTATATGTCTGTGAGAAAAATTCTTCGGTGATATGCAATTTTGGCGAATAAAATTAAAACAGTTATTTATTGGCTAATAAAATTGTAACTGCCACTTTGATTGGTTACTCCATAGATATTTTTAAAAGCCTCCTAAACTACAATCGTAGAATCGCTGGTGTGAGTACAACTGGAGGCGAATTCCTTCTCAAAATCGATTACCACGAATTGCAGCTTAATAGGCATATGGTACGAAACATACGGACATAGGGCCATTTAGAATTAAAATTGGTACATATATAGACATTTGTAGAAAAATTGATACTTGTAGTAAAATAAAAATATTACATATGAAAGTATTGGTCATTTCACATAAAATAGCTCGTAATATTATGTTTGTTTATGCTTCAAAATCCATACGAAATATATAAAAATTTCCGATTATTTCTTTTGCCGAAAAATACAAATTGTTTTAATATTTACTTCTGAATTGATTAGAAACAGCATGAATTTTAATTAAAAGAATTCTTTTCACGGTACTACTTCTATCCTTAAAATTTTGGAGTTAATGCTAATCATATGATATTCCGCAAAGTATTCTCATAAAGCACAGAAATTGTAGTACTAATAGAACCAACTGAGAAAAACCCAATCTTAACAGAAAACATTCGATTTTCTACTAAATTTCCTATTTTATTACTAAGGCGACCCATCACATGCATTAACTTCCATCTTATTGATATAAACATGGAGGCTTCTTTTAGGTCTACACTGGCACAGACTAGGATTAGAGCCAACTGCTAGGCCCCAAGCCCTCGAGCTCAAAGCCTTTAAGTTGAGCCAGACTGAGTTTGGAATTTTGGGATTAGACGTGGTTCATGTTTAGAAAAGTGAAAAAGGAAAAGTACATGGATGTTTTTCAACAATACGTAAAGAGAAGACTAGAAACACATTTTTCATAATTCTGCAAACATAGATGAATTGAATATATTGTTTTAGATATATTTAAGCAAACAACGGTTCGACCTAAACTAACTGAGAATATAAAGACTTTGGGGACTTGTATAGAGCTTGAGCTGTTTTATTGTTGGCACAAGTTGGATAAAAGCTTAAAATTTTAACCCGTGTAGATTGATCACCTCTTATTTAAGTGCTCTATTAGTGAAGGTATGAAATTTGGTCTTACCTCATCGTGCACGTCCTCCAAAAATATATCATCATTGGATCTGGTCCTTGATCTTCCATTGAGCTTCCTAAACGGGGATTCTTGGTAAAATTGAAAATCCCTCAGTTCTGTCACACTTCTGTGTTGCCTCACAGTACCATCGCCAATGGACGAGGCATTTTGAGGGACAAAGGCGACAGTTGTTCTACGAGTTCTATTGTGGTCTGTCCTACCATGGATGGATTCGAGTGAATCTGGACTGGAGAACAGACGAAACCTCTTTGAGACATCAATAGCTAAAGAGGACCTACGAGGGCCTCTTTGATTCCTATTGTCTTCCGCAGGGTAAACTGACGAATTGCTGCCTGGCATTGTCTGGTCTATTTTTTGTGCATTTGGCAAATGGGGAAAGGGAACTAGAACGTTAGCAAGTAGAAAATATAGAAAAGGATCAGCAATATCGATAACAAGTTGGCATTTGCAGATAAAAACTGTGTAATTAATAGATGTATCTACAAATCGAGTTGAGACTCATGGACGATCAGCTTGGCCTTCAAAAGTAACGTGGTTTTTCAAAGTTCGTGGAAGTTCTTCAGTATTACCAGAACTCTATTTAGATACGAATGCACTAATTCTATATTAGGCTGTTGCATAAGTATCTGTAGAAAGCTTAAGAAATCGAATGAAAAAGTTCGGAAACATTTCGGAAAGTTCGGAATAGCAAAGCATTCTCTACAGTTTCTAGAAAGCATATCCTTTAGACTTCATAGAAGTAGTTTGTACTATTGAATACTTATTAACAGACTTTGGAATGAAAAGCTTAATACTTTATAAACTATTGGAAGAAAATGGGTCTAATACTATTTTCACAGAATTTTATGGATTCTAAATGGGATAATGAAACACTACTGGCACACGATTGTCAGAGAATAAAAATTACTTCTTTTGGTAAGATTTCTTCTGATCTACACACTAATGAAACTTATCTAAGTAAGAATAAAACTTCCACTTGATAAAATGCGTCAATATATTCTTCTTATAACAGCAGTAAACAGTTTTACACTATTTATTATTTATCTCTAAAGAGCATTATATAATTCAGATTTTAAATCTTAAAAATCTTCATTTTCAAGTATGGCTAAATATTTATTTTAATATTTTAACTATTTATCGATCAAAAATAGTTCAATAACATTCTCGTGTTTAAGCTCTGTGGATGCAACACAGCATTAAAATTTACACAAGTGATAACAATTCAAATATTCTAGTAAAAATTTTATTTCCGCTCAAATCTTCTTTGTTTGTAACATGTGCAATAATCATACGGCAAATATTCTTTATATATTCAAACTATTTAATCCAGCTTAATACTAATGATTCACGGTTTTCAGATAATACTGTTTCTAGAAAGCCTTCATATTTAGTAATTCAAATATCATTTAATATAAGTCATATGTAAAATGAAATGATTGTTAAGAAATTATTCATATGCATATTTTTGACATTTCTTCAGATTAAAATCCATTTCAAAATAAGAGATTTATGCATAACATCGTAATACTTATAGGTTTAAGACACTCTGTATAGATAATATATAAAATATTTGTATCCTTTTAAGCATGCTATTAAATGAACTGTATATAAAGATTATAAATCCAGCGTCTTATTCCATTTGTGTTGATCTTTATTATTTTAATACTGTAATTTGGCACACGTTGCATATTCTACACAGTTAAAATTACATTGATATATATTAGTTAAAAGTGTCAACAAACTTCTGTATATTATTTCATTTCATATAAGCATTAGTTTTCTATTGTAAATCCCATTTAATGTAGAAACACTATATACTTAAAATAAATGCCATAGAATCTGCGATTTTCAAACAAGCAACTCATTCCAATTGATTCCAAAATTCTCTTGACGAATATTCTACAGCTTTGTTTTGTGTATAACCGCAGTTAAAAATGAATGAAATATTAAATGAAAATGAAATAAATTTTCTTAACTCTGGTCTAAACTAAACCATATTATTTCAGATATTGTTGCTGTATTTTAAAATTCAAATTACCGCAAAACATTTTCAAAAAATCAAGCCTTACCTCATAATTTTTGATAATTCTTTCCGTGTTGCGATTAACAATAAATATCCATTGTAACAAAGATGAATTATCAACCTCATTCAAAATCATAAATTACTAGTTTCAGTATATCATAAATTCTAATAAATAGTTTTACATGTCGCAGACGATTTTTTTTAGGCTTGAAATGCAATTCAGTTTCTTTTTATGTTATTTTCTTCTTTTCAATATTTTCATTAACAATGTTGATTTTTAGTTAATTACACATTGATATCTCATAACAACTTTGATCTTTTTATATAACTTTTATCTATAACTTTTCAACAAAACGACATTCCACTTATTGAATTCTGTTTCAATAAACTTTAAGAATTTTAAAAGCATTCCATTTTATCTCAACTTTTCTGGTTAATGGCAACACCTTGAAAATAAATCTATAAGCAAGAAGTTTTCGGATTTTAGCATATGTTTACAAATATCCATAACGTTATTCGAACTCCTTTTAATTTTTTTTCACTTGGAAAACTTAATCAAGATATTGCAGTCTTTGGGGAGCACATATATTTTATCTTTCAACATTTAAACCACAATATGATCCAACATCATACGAAGAGCTGGCAAATGTAACAATTCGGCATAGATCCAGATTATTTTTTATCATTTTTTATTTCATCCTTTCATTCCACGTGCTCTCAATCCATCCCATACCATCTCTGCACGGCCTTTATCTGTCTCCTCTGCGATTCTAGCACAGAGTGTCAGATGCTTTAACCGCTGGCGCTTTCCACTGAGCGCAGGATCGATGTTTACCAAACTAGTGACGTCATTATGACGACCAACGGCGTTGCCATTCAAATTAATGGAATTTTCGCTTAATGTGATAAATAATAATGGATATTAAGTTGTATTTTAATCCATGCTCTCTTCGACGCTAAAAGATGAAAAAAAAATCAAGTATTGAAGTGGTGAAATTAATTCGGATTAAATTTATATTGTACTTTTAATATTTCATTAAATTGATAACATCGCTTTCTATAATAAGTTTGACATAAATGCAGAACTGAGAAAGTATTATTTCATAAGTTAAAATAACTGAAATTAATTCCTAAATCCTGGCGTTTTGACATTTTTCATCCGGAGTTTTCGGGATCAACTTTCGATCCGGAATCACAAAATTAACCTGTCTAGTTGCTATCGGTCACTGAGATCTCAAGAAATCCAAATTTAAATTTTTTTGAAGGATCGCACGATTTATGACAACGATTTTGAATTCGCTAGTGTTGCGACGAACAGGATACTAAAATATATAAAGTATAAAAATGAAGAGTTAATTCACAACTGAAGTTTCACTTTGAACAGAAATCTAAAGGAGGATATTGAAGAGTCAACTTCAGATATGGAAAAAAATATCATGGTCACAAGATGGCTATGACGAGCATCGTCTTCTTATATCCGTGCTTCAAATCGCGAATATCCGTGCTTCAAATCGCGACAGGAAAATGAGTTCTTAATAATATGTTGAATTTTAAAATAAAAGTATGTATAGTATTAATATTTTATTTTTAACAATTAAAATAGTTTACTCGCTTTGTTAATATAATGCAATATATTATTACTTTCCTTATATACATAATGTATAAGGAAAGTATTGTGACGGGGTCGAAAATTCGAATTCGAGTTTTCGACGGGAGAGCACGTTTCAAGCATCCCTGATCACGAATCAAACATTTTTGAAGTGATGTCTGTGTGTGTGTGTGTGTGTGTGTGTGTGTGTGTGTGAAAGTATGTGTGTGTGTGTGTGTGTGTGTGTGTGTGTGAAAGTATGTGTGTGTGTGTGTGAAAGAATGTGTGTGTGTGTGTGTGTGTGTGTGTGTGTGTGTGTGTGTGTGTCAGTGAGTCTGTGGAGACGATAACTGACGAACGAATGGACCGATTCGAACCAAATTTGGTACAAAAATCACAATCCGTAAACACTAGAAACCTATTGTTTTTATACGTAATCGAATGCTCAGAACCCCCCCTTAATTTTCGAATGAAATTTTGAAAAAATCGTCAAAAAATCAAAACCGCTAATAAAGTTCCGCAAATAGACATTTCTTATGCAATTTTTCATTAGAAAACGATTGGCATAAATTTTAGAACGCTAACATGAACCGTTCTCGAGATATTGTACATTTTTCAAAAAAATTATGAAAAAGGCACATAAAAACAAAAAATTCCTATTGAGAAACATGTTCACTTTTCACATGTAATACCATGCGATAAATTGAGTGACATCATTCTCGTGGATCTAGCTCGTTCCATTCATGAAAAAATTTACTTTGAATAATACTTTTGTATTTGAACGCCAATAGTTATTTATCTGCTGTAAGAATAACTTTTTTCTTAGTGCATAACGCTTGGCGAGATTTTGGCGACGAATTTGGTGTCGCCAACTTGGCGGAATGTCGCCAAGTTGGCGACATGTCAAAATTAATGAAAAATGTTGCCAAATTAATGAAAATCTCGCCAAATGGATAAAAATGATGCTAAATCAATGAAAATGACGACTAATTGTCGAAAATTCAATATCTTGGAAAGAATATTAGTATCTACTATAAGAAAAACCTATTTTTTTACTGTAAAAGTAGTAAATTCATTACATTATATAAGGAAAGTCATGTGTTGCCCACATCAGATTTTTTTTCTTACCGTGATATATATTGTGTTCAACGAGAAGTTTGATATATGAATAAAATAAACTTGTGCTACATACTAAATAGACTAAAAACTGTCCCGTGAAAAATAAACTTCTAAAAGATAGCCACTGTAATAATGGGTCTTAAAGACGAAACCACCTAGAAGAAATGACTTATAATCCAAAATCTAACTTTTGAGTAGCAAAATCCACTGTGCTTTAGATTGCTTTGATTTGGATTGTTTTGATTAGAAGCAAATAGGGATATGTATGAAATGTATCGAACATTTTCTGCTAATAAATTAATTAATAGTACTAGTTCTGCATTAAGCAAAGAACGAAAATCAAAGAAAGATGCCAGTTCTGTTGAAAACTTGGGCGATATTGCTATCGATGCCTGGATCCAATCATTTAGCACACAAATGTAAATACGCAAATTATGTTCGCAAAATCTGCTCTAAAAAAGGTCATTTAGCTCGAGCAGGTCGTTTCAAAAGAAAATAAACGGCAAAAATTGTATCTTCTGAAATAAAGGAAATGAATAAAATAAAGACTTCCGATTCGCAAAGAAATTATTACTAAATGTAAAGATTGAAAATCGGAAATGTTTGTTAGAATTAGACGCAGGTGTAACCGTGTCCTGTATTAATATTTAGTAATTTAACAAACTAAGTCCTCGTAAAAGCATTCAGAAAATAGATTCGGAAAACTAATTCACTTTGATGAATTTTGATCAATCTGTGATCGTACCTGTTGGTCAAGCCACAGTTTCGATCCAGAATAAGAACCCCAACTTAATACAGAATACATTTAATTAGTTAGGGAAAACGTGACTGGCGTGTTCGACTGGTTGCAACATTTTCAGATAGATTGGCCTGAAATCAAATGTGTAAACTAAAATGATACACGTACGGAATACTTAATGCGCTGTTTCGAAAGCATTCGGCTGTATTTACGTCAGGAACCGGATACTTGCAAAATTTTACATGTCGATTAGAAGTTCAGGAAAATTCTCAACAGAAATTTTTTAAACCTAGATCAGTTCCATATGCACCAAACGAACGAATTAAGCAAGAACTGTGTGTGGACCGGTTGGTTAAGGAAGATATTAAACCCGTAGCACAAAGTGATTGAGCTACACCTATAGTTCCAGTATTAAAACCTAATGAGAGAGTAAGAATTCGTGGGGACTTCAGTATTACAATTAATCCTGTATTGAAAATCGACCAATATCCCTTGCCCAAAGTTTAAGATATTTTAGCCCAATTAGCGGGAGGGAAAACATTTCAGCAGAATTAATTTGTCAGTTATTTAGCGTTATTTTTATCAATTTGGTGACATGTTTATCAATTTGGCGACATTTTCGTCAATTTGGCAATATTTAGAAAAAATCGCCAAGTTTGCGACATCCAGCTAAATTTTTCGACAAGCATTACGGACGGGCGGAGAAATGGGTTATTCATATAGTCGTTTGTTATGTTATTTCCAAGATATTGAATTTTCTTCAATTAGTAGTCATTTTCATTGATTTAGCTTCAATTTTATCAATTTGGCGACATTTTTGTCAATTTCAGCAGCATTTTAGGCCAAGTTAGCGATATGCCGCCAATTTCGACACCAAAATTTCGCCAAGCGTTACCCAGAGTTGGATAGATAAACTGACAGATAAATCAAGGTGTTTATATCATTAAATTTCTCGCTGCCACTCGTTGCCTGTATTTTCGTTTAACATATTTAATGAGCTCATTCTCGGCTCCCAGAACACGTAGAGAGCTGAAACTGGGCAGACACTTTCATATCTCGAAGCATTTTCATTTATAAAATTTGTCATAACTATGATTTGGTTCTTGCCATGCAATTTCTTTGCGAATTATGGTTCGATGTCTTAAGATGAAATATACTCCTGCTTCTAACGCATTGATCCATATATATGATACTACATTAGCTTTGTGCGTCAATTACGTCAAAAAAAAGTAAAATGTGACTATTGTATGCAATTTAAGTATTATATACAAGTTTATCGATACAAACTGTATACAAGTATTGCATACAAGTTTATCGATACATTTTACGGCCATGTATTGGTAAACTCATCATTGCTAACTTGGCAATGTTTTTGAATGGTACCAAATTGACGCAAATATCGCCAAAATTGCAAAAATGATGCAAAATGAACGAACGCAAATAACGCCGAATCAAGGACGTATCCAGAAATTTCATTTCGGGGGGGGGGGGGGGGGCGGACCCACCGGACCCCCTCTATGAATACGTCATTGCGCCGAATCGATGAATTAAATATTAAAACATTTTATATATGGATGACATTGCTTATAACGGATGTTATTACTATTAATATTAGCAATTGTCAAGTTAGAGTTGCGAGAAATATGTGTGTGTGTGTGTCTGTTTGTCTGTCTGTGAACTGTATGTATCCACTCTAACTCAAAAACTAATGCATAGAATTTCATAAAATTCGGTAAGTCACTTGGGTGTGACCCTGGTGCTGATTAGTTTTTGGTACGATTCAGAAAAAAAAGGACCCGCTTCTTTTTGGCGAAATGGGCCGCAAAAATCTAAAATAAAGACTACGTATGTTCAAATGTATCAATTAAATGCTTGTTTTATACGTAATTTTTGACGAGGAAAAAAATAAGACCAGCTCCATTACTCTAGGCCTAACCGTTCTCGAGAGAATTAAGATTTTTCGCATTTTTGTTACGACCAATTACCAAATAAAAACAAAAATTGAATTAAAAATGCAAATTTAATGCCATTTCGTACAATTAAACTCAATTTAATGAATTATTATATTGAAAAATAAAGAAAAAATGAATTTGAGTCTGCAAGGAAAGTCATGTGCTGCCCACATCAGGTTTTTTTAAATGCTGGGCATCGATATATACGTATCACACCGATATGTATCATCACCACTTCTGCTTTACAAAGCATGCTTTTAAATTTTTAAAGACCGTGCTGTGAAAACGTCAGCGGGTTAGATCGGCCCAAAATATTGCCATCATCCCCCGGGCATTAACCCGATGTCCTCCAGCCCGTTTTCTCAAGACGTAAAGTTAGCTTTACGATCAGACTTTGTTGAAGTGGCATATCTAGGAAATTTTCTTCGAGCTCGAGGAATTTTATCGAAAGTGGAAATGGCGACAAAAGAAATCGACGAACGCTTTTTCTTGGAACTGGTTTGAAATCAGGGTGATGGCAACGGTGATCGATCTTTTAAAAGCAAAATTAAAGGCTAGACAGTTCTACTAAGACGCCAATGAGATCTAAATGAGAAAAAAATAAATACATAATTAATTTAAGAAAATAAATGTTTTGAAAGTATACAGAGTATTTTTCCATTTGGGGGATTTTCGAAAATCTCACTTTGGAGGTCATTCAGTAGGGGGCACCAATGTTTTGGGTTAGCTTTAGCCTTGTTATTTTTCTATAATTTTACTTTTCAAATTTTGGGGGAAAGCTTTCATTTAAAAAACAACCAACCCTATATATTTTTTATTTTTAACACTTTCCAACATAGTTGAAAAGGGTTTATAACTTTGGTAATTCTGTCTGTCTGTCCGTTCACATGATAACTGTCGTAAAAATGACTTTATCAAAATGAAATTTTAGTATGTTGCTGAGACGGTCTATGGAACATATGGGAATGTAAATGAATAATATCACCCCATAAGTTTTGGATTGAACCCAGACTGAAAAAATAAAATGTACATTGAACTGTATGGGACCTAATTTTTCAAACATTTTTTAAGCAAATAGCTATTCAGACATTTTTTCGAAAATTTTAGTAAATATTTACATTATCCCATAAAATGCATAAAAAAATTTCAGCAAAATATGTTTGGTAGTTTTTTAAATAGAAATTAAAATATTAATTACACCCATATTATATGAAGAGATCACGTAACACACTTCAAAATAAAATATGGCATCCATCTCGTTGAAAACCCAGGCCGCCCGACTCAACTCATCCGAGGATTCGAGTATCTGGTTAGGCGGCCGGACCATCCATCTTGTGTCCAATACGTTATTTTTAAAGTTCTTTTTAATTTATATTTAGTGCTGCTTCCGTCCTAAAACCGCTTTATTTTTGCGTATTTTGTGTGCATCTACAATTACAATATTTTATAGTTTAAATGATCATCAAACTTTGATTATTTCTACAACGAAACCTAATTTTAATGGATGCAGAATGTAAACAAGTAATTGTAAGATGAGTTGTATAAGAATTGCGAAATTTTTTTCATGCAAAATTATTTAGCTCTAGAGTCTGGAATAAAAGTGTTATGAATGAAATGTTCATTACTTTTACATAGAGAACCAGACGATTTATATTTCGATGACGTCATTTGAATAAAGTTCATTTTTTTCAACGAAGTTTTCAAATATAATAAATTATTGTAGTACTGTGATAATTTAAAATATATATCAGGGTTGAATGAATCGCATTTTAGAGATGTTTAAATAAAATTACATTTCTGTTGGAAAGTGTTTCATAATCAATGCATGATTGATCTTTCTTGCTTTAATTTAGCTTGAAATCCTGCTAATTTCTAGCCAGTGTAATTACCTCAAATATATACTTACTAATGAGTAATTACCAAATATATACTTAACAGTGATTATCCGTGAAAAATCACGGGAACATTTTCAGTCTCTGAAAGTTAATAAATGAAAGTAAAAGATCTTTAAGTTTGATTTTTTGGATCAAAGATATTTTCAAAAAGAATATGTTTAGTCTAAATTTTATATAGTATTATTTGCCTTAGAACACCGACTCAAAATGATCTCATTAAATCCGTTCTGACATTCCCTTCCTCCGGTGATTAGAGAATGATGAAGTGTTGGATGACGGAGAATCTTCGGTGAATAAATTCATGGAACTTTTACTCTAATTCAAAATTTAATTAAGCAGCTGAAAGTTATAAAATGAGACAAAAATATTGCGTATAAAGTGTTATTTAAAAAAAAAATCTATTTAAATAACGTAATTTTTTACCTTATTAAAAGCTGATAACGTTAACAAACCCAAATCGTAGAGCATGTGCATATGTTTGTTTCCATTCACCAAACGATAATAACATGCGTAAATTGCTCACACTCAAAATTATGTTGTTTGATGATACGAGGTAAGTTGACTAACGATTTTATTTAAACATATATCTACTCAAACGCAAGAAAGACCACAAAAGGAACACCTAAACCATTTTATTATTCGTTAACATTCTGAGCAGAGAAAAAAGGTAAATCTGCACTTCCATATATCATCTAAGAGGGGGACAATGTCACTCGCATTCCTGACAAACCCAAGTACCACATGCCTCCTGGGTGGTGCTAAATGAGTAACGGCTAGTGGCTATGTAACGTCTAGTGGCTATGTAACGGCTAGTGGATATGTAACGTGGCTAACGGTACAGCAAACAAAAAAATGCCCTTTTAAAGGCAAAAGTCAGTCACCTTTTAGTATGCCCCGGTTTAGAGTTTTTAAAGATTCCCAGCAGCAAGGTGATGATTGCAGATTGTTGATACAGTGCCTAGAAGAAGTCTTTTTAGGCACTGTACTATTGGAAAGCTAGTACTTAATGAACTATCCCTAAGGTCGTGACCCATTCTGCTACCTCTTTTCATTGGGTTTTGTGTTTGTTTGATTTGTAATATTTCTGTTTTGTGTTTAGTTAGTCTATGTTTTATGTATTTAGTTAGTCTTCTCTGTTTTATGTGTTTAGTTAGTCTTCTGTGTTCTGTGTTTAGTTAGTCTTCTCTGTTTCTTATGTCTATCTTTGTATCTCAGTGAGATGCCAGCTATATAATGGATTGATTTCCAATAAAGCCATATGTAACAACAACATATATCATCTAAATCACACATAATAAGTAATGAACCTATTGGTTCACTTTTCATAGCCCCACCTGACATACCTCATGAATTGCACCCAGTCTAGATTTAAAAAGCGTAAAGCTCATCGCGCATTGGGTCTTTTCTGCAGAATCCCAGTTTTTTTTATAAAACTAATAAGAGAAAGAAGTTGTTTTAAGAGGAAAAAGAGTCTTTTTATAAAACTAAGAGGTAATTGATTCTTTACATTTCAAAAGATGTCTTCGATCCTCTTCGTTTCTTTTCTTCGTTGCATTTTCCTTTTGACCAGACGCTTTTCATTTTTCTTTTGACCAGCCGCTTTTCATCGCATAGTATAATAAACAGGAAAGTATTGTAACGAGGTCGAAAGTTCGAATTCAAGTTTTCGACGGTAGAGCACGTTTCAAGCATCCCTGAACACGAATAAAATATTTTTGAAGTGATGACTGTGTGTGAGCGTGTGTATTTTAGTGTGTATGTGTGTATATTAGTATGTATGCGCGTTAGTGTGTATTTTAAAGTGTGTATCCGTGGGGCTGTGGATGCGATATCTCACAAACGAACAGAGCGTGTCAGACGATATTTGGTACGATTATCACAATCAGCGAATATTGGAACCTTATTGATTTCAAAGCAATCGAATGCTTGAAAAACTCCCCTCTCCTTTAATTTTCGAATGAAATTTTGAAAAAAAAATCATAAAAAAAATCAGAACCTGTAATAATATTACATAATAGATTATTTCTGTTTTAATATTTCGTTAGGAAACGAATGACACAACCTTTAGAGCGCTATCATGAGAGACATTGCACGCTTGAAATATTGTAAGTTTTTGAAATAAATTTATATAGACATTGCACTTTTTTGAAATTAATTTATAAAATAAATACATAAAATTAAAAAAGATGTTAACTATCGTGAAATACATTCCCTTTCCCTATGCAATATTATACGACATATTTGTTAGCATCATTTTGATAAATCGAATTCGTTCCATGCACAAGAGATGATATTTTTTGTAATAGTTTTGCATTTTGATACACATCAATTCGCCAAAAATCATTTATTTATTTGTCTGCCTGTCTATAATGCTTGGCAATACATTTGACGACAATTTGATAAAATATTGCCAACATGACAATTTTTTGAAAATGTTACCAAATCGGCAGAAATGACTCTAACGAAAATGCCATCCAATTGATGAATAATCATGAATATCATATATATATTGATTCATTCATTCAATTGATGAATTTTACTATATTTCGTAAATTAAAATTCAATTTATTTGATAATTCCTGTCTCTGGAGAAATTAATGGTCTTCATTCAAAAATATATTGAGTTTCACGGTTATAACCGTCATAACGATTATAAATAATTGTTTAAAATGGAATTTATATTATTTGCGGATACTATCCATATATTTTTAATTGTCAAGTTATATTTGCGCTAAACAAAAAAATTTGACTTGGGAAGTACATGACTTTCCTTATATAATGCAATGAATTTACTACTTTACAGTAAAAAAAAAAAGGTTATTCTTATAGTAGATACTTATATTCTTTCCACAATATCGAATTTTCGTCAATTAGTTGTCATTTTTATCCATTTGGCGAGATTTTTGTTAATTTGGCAACATTTAAAAAAGTCGCAAAGTTGGCAACATTCCGCCGAATTCATCGCCAAAATCTCATCAAGCGTTATGGACGAAAAAATAAGTTATTCTTATAGCAGATAAATGAATATTGGCGTTCAAATACAAAAGTATTACTCAAAGTATCTTTTCTGATGAATGGAACGAGCTAGATCCACGAGAATGATGTCACCCAATTTATCGCATGATATTATATATGAAAAGTGAACATGTTTCTCAACAGTTAATATTTTTTTTTAATTTATGGGATTTTTTTAAAAATTTATTTGAAAAGTGTCCAATATCTCGAGAAAGGTTCATGCTAGCTTTCTAAAGTTTATGTCAATCGTTTTCTAAGGAAAACTTACAAAAGACATGTCTATTTGCGTAACTTTATTAAAGATTGGGATTTTTTGAAGATTTTTTCAAAATTTCACTCGGAAATTTAGGGGAATCCTGAACATTCGATTGCATTTAAAAACAATAGGCTTCCGGTATTCACGGATTGCAATTTTTGTACCAAATTTCATTCGAATCGCTCCATTCGTTCGAGCGATATCGTCTCCTCAGACACACACACACACACAGACATCACCTCAAAAATGTTCGATTCGTGATCAGGGATGTTGAAATGTACTCTCCCGTCGAAAAATCGAATTCGAATTTTCAACCCCATTACAATGCTTCCCTTATACATTAAACTATGCATATAAGGAACGTAATAAAAGTCAGATTAATCTGTAAAAGAAGCGGAGTCATTGCATTATGTAGGGAAAGTCATGCGCTGCCAACATTAGATTGTTTGCTGTAGTATCTTCGTAACCATGGAGTTAGAGAGAAAGAGATAAATCTCCTATGGATGAAACGCTTGAAAATACCGTAACGCTTTGAAAATTATATCTAGGCGTCGCTGGTGTTAGTAAAGCGCCCTTTGTTTCCATTTGACACGATAGAGAGGCATAATCCTGGAAGGAAAAAAATGGAATTAAAACTTCATAGTCAGAAAATTCCAATGTCGTTTGAGACAAATCAATCACGTTGCATTCAGGATAACATAAGTAGCTCTGCATTGTATGCTTTTCTGTGGTGAAAGGCCTGAAATATTTATTTAAACTGCCCATTTTGTAAAAATAAATTATGAGAGCAATGAAAAGTTGAACTGAAACAATAAAGAATATTCCTACGTATTCAAATTTATTTTATCTTTCAATTTATTTTTATCTCCCTATATTCTGTATTCTATCCTACAACTATGAAAAAATGCTGGTTAATTATATTCATAATAAAGGAATCTTTAATTTAAAAATAATCAAAAATACATATACTAAATACTACGCCTATCAGTTGTGTCAACTAACAACAGCAGCTACTTTACTAACACTAGCGACACCTAGATATAATTCTCACAGCATTATGGCATTTTCAAACGTTTCATCCATAGGAGTTTTATCTCCTTCTTTCTAACTCCATGGGCATAATATTGAGCATATGTATCTTTGATTATTTTTACTTTCCTTATATGCATAATGTAAAAGGAAAGTATTGTGACGGGGTCGAAAATTCGAATTCGAGTTTTCGCCTGGAGAACAAACACGTTTCAAGCATCCCTGATCACGAATCGAACATTTTTGAAGAGATGTCTCTCTCTCTGTGTGTGTGTGTGTGTGTGTGAAAGTATGTGTGTGTGTGTGTGTGAAAGTATGTGCGTGTGTGTGTGAATGTATGTGTGTGTGTGTGTGTGTCAGTGAGTCTGTGGAGACGATATCTCACGAACGAATGGAGCGATTCGAATGAAATTTGGTACAAGAATCACAATCCGTGAATACTGGAAGCCTATTGTTTTAAAACACAATCGAATGTTCAGAACCCCTCTGAATTTTCGAGTGAAATTTTGAAAAAATCATCAAAAAACAAAACCTTTAATAAAGTTACGCAAATAGACATTTCTTATGTAATTTTTCCATAGAAAACGATTGACATATACTTTAGAACGCTAGCATGAACTGTTCTCGAGATATTGAACATTTTTCAAATAAATTTATCAAAAAATCCCATAAATTAAAAAAAATATTTACTGTTAAGAAACATGTTCACTTTTCATATGTAATATCATGTGATAAATTGGGTGACATCATTCTCGTGGATCTAACTCGTTCCATTCACGAGAAAAGATACTTTGAGTAATACTTCTGTATTTGAACGCCAATAATCATTTATCCGCTGCAAAAATAACTCATTTCTCCGTCCATAATGCTTGGCAAGATTTTGGCGACGAATTTAGCGGAATGTCGCCAACTTGGCGACATTTTTAAATGTTGCCAAATTAACGAAAATCTCGCCAAAAGGATAAATATGACGTTAAATCAATAAAAATGACGACTAATTGAAGAAAAATAAATATCTTGGAAAGAGTATAAGTATATACTATAAGAATAACATTTTTTTAACTGTAAAGGAAGTAAATTCATTGCATTATATAAAGAAAGTTATGTGTTGCCCACATCAGATTTTTAAATTAAGGTTTCAGAATTATCAGTATAATTAATCAGTATTTTATTACAGTTGTAGGATAGAGTTCAGAACATAGGGAGATAAAAATAAATTAAAAGATTAAAATAATTTTTAATACGTATAAGAATGTTTCTTTATTGTTTCAGGTCTGATTTGCATTGCGCTGCTAATTTATTTCTACAAAACTGACAATTTAAATAAATATTTTAAGCCTTTCACCATAGAAATACATGCAATGCAGGGGCGCTTATCTTATCGCAGCGCCACCTGAATGATTGTGGCACTCAAATGGCATTGGCATTTTCTCAATATGGAGTTTTAAGTCCTTACCTTTGCCTCCATGGTACTAGCTGTTTTAACTCCTTACTTTTGCCACCATGCGTGCCATTTTCTTTGATTTCCATTTCTAATGCAAGATCTCCTCACGCGGAAAGACATAACTAAAGACACATATACAGGATGGTTAAAAAAAGATGGGTCAAACTTTACAATGTGATAGTATTTTTCGGTGGTAGAACAAGCCAAACATTTTTCGTCATAGTTACCGGGTCGGAAGTGAAAAGTAAAGGCACAGGTGGACGTTTAATGGTGAAACCGGTGAGGTGAGGCGAAAACACAAGAATCACGAAGAAACTATAAAATTACATTTAATAAGCAATAATTACAGTAAAGGCCCAAAAGAGCGACCGTCAATCTCAATGCACATCTCGCAGCGGCGATGGAGGGATTGGCGAACTCTCTCGAACAGGCCAGGCATGTCGCGCACTTCGGCAGCAGCGGCCGAAATTCAGGTGATGAGGGAGTTTTTCTTCGACAGATCGGAACGTAAAGGCTGTAACGTCTTTACGTTTCAATTCCGACCCGGTAAACGATATGACGAAATATTCTTGGTTTGGTGTATACAACCACTTCATAAAGTTTGGCCCATCTTTTCTTAATCACCCTGTATATATGAGGCAAATGCCATTGACTGCAAATGTTATATCCGCTTTAATTCTTCAAAATATATCGAAGAGATTTTAGCAGCTGAAACCAGAAAAAGAGAAAATGTATATACTCCCGGATTTAAAGAAAAACATCTCAAATTCTTTTACGAGCGCATGTAAACTTTTATGGCCCTTAAAAAAATATATATTTCCGAGTTTTCAATCTTGGAATATAAGTATCTTTTGAAAAAGACGGAAGCCGGCCTTCTAACAGGGAAAGAAAGGAAACTCTAAATACTTCTAAAAATATTTTCAGCAAAAGTTCTTTTAAAATAGAATTTTCGACTGTTGTGAGATTCTTAGAGGAGTAAAATGAAATAGAATGATTTAAAATCTCAGGTAGAAGCGTCTTAGAATCACCGCATTGTTGAATACAATGATAACGACTTTAATATTTCGGGAATTCTAACTGAATATTTCAAAGCGCGATGTTTAGGTAGTAAAATTTTAAATAAAGGAATTCCAACTAATTGAATATAATTACATCGTGGAATTTTAATCCTGGGGTAGAGAAATAATGGGGTTTATACAATAAATAAAGAATACATACATAAATATATATAACGTAATGTGTTGTATTGAGGATGCGTTCGCCTTTTAAAAGAAGTTCTATTTTACTCTGATGAAAATCAGTTTACGGCATTTATGCAGAAAACATACGGGAAAACATATCGCCGTTGAAATGACAAGATGGATAACATGTAAAAAAATCTGAAGTGAGCAGCAGCACATAAATTTCTCTGAAGACTCAAATTCATTTTTTCTCTATTTCATTAATAATTTATTAAATTGAGTTTAATTGCACTAAATAACACGCTTAATTAATTGAAATGACACAAAATTTGCACTCTTACTTAAGCTTCCGTTTTCATTTGGTAGCTGGACTTATTCTTCAAACCGGCGTAGCGGAAATGTGAAAAAACTAAAATATCTCGAGAACGGCTAGTCCTGGAGTAATGGGGTTGATCTTTATTCTTTTCATCGTCAAAAGTTGCATGTAAAACAAGCATTTAATGGATATGTTTCAGCATGAAAAGTTTTTTATTTCAGATTTTAGCGATTTTTGCGGGCCATTTCGCAAAAAAAAAAGCAGATTGTAATTTTTCGAATCGTACCAACATCTTGTGGGTGAGGAATAAGAGAACTTTCCGTTTTTCTTTTTCCATTTTCCTGTCGAATTTGTGAAGAAAATCCAAGAAAATGTTCAATGTCATCCACGCCATTTTGTTACTAGTGTAGTCGCAAGGAAGCTTCTTCACGTTCTTAAAACAGCGAGGTTTGTTTGATTTGCCAATGACCAATGGCGGCAATTTTTCGAAACCATCGGCATTGCACAGCAAGACAGTTAGTCTTTCTTTACTTTTTTTCCCACCATGGCATGGTTCTCCTTTGAATGTTGAGACTCTGTCGGGCATTATTTTATAAAAAAGACCAGTTTCGTCACAATTGTAGATGTTTTTCGGTTCGTATCCGTTTACTAAAGTAACCAAGTATTCTTTCCATTGTTCTGCATTGTTCTACATGGGGGGTGGGGGTGGAATCCTAATTTGAAAAATTTTAAAAGAAAATAAAAAAAAATAAGCTGTTAAAATGCGCAAAAGTACTGCATCTTTTAACTGGGAAAATTTTTATTCTGATTTTAGGAACGAAGCAGCGTTCCGGCCTGCCAAATCGTCATATACGAAGCTGGAAAATATACAGTACTGTACTTTACGTGACAAACCCCGATTTCCAGGGATCTGTAGTTCAGCCCCCAAGAAAGCTAAAGACCTTATTCTTTGTAAAGTTGTCTCAAAGCCACGAAAAAAAAACATAAATTGAGAAAAAAAAACATAAATTACAGTTGGTGCGGTAACACCTAAGATAAAATAATTTCAAAATGACGCTATTTACAATTATTGTTCCGGCTCTTTCCTTTAGTGCTGATGGAGCTACAGCCTAAAGTACTGAATCGATTTTAATAAAGGATGTCTTATTTTGCGTGTTCCAATGGGAAGTGCATATTTTTTTTTTAAAACTGGAAGGTACATTTGATTTAAAATTTCAAAAATTGAATAAACCTGAATGAAGTACAATTTTCAATGTTACTATATCAGTGTTACATAATCATGTTGATAAATTCCTACGAAAAATATTGAAATCTCTCAAGAAACGCCACTTCATGGTAAAAACGTCTCATGAAGTACTACAAACAAAAACCTCTTTCTAATTTACTATTACTAGCTGAAATTCTTTTGCTTTTCTTTTACGAGCCTATCACATTACGTATTGCTATTTCTTTTAGAGGATAATCTGCGATAAAAGATGCAATCTCGGAAAATAAATCCTCGTGAGTGTGATGAAAGAGGGCAATTAATGTCATTCTCATGTTGTGCTCTCAATATTAGCCAGATTTATTTGTATCTTTTGTACTAAACAATGTAAGGTGTACTAGGGGTAAATCTTAGACAAAAATCAAGCTTTTGCTATTATTCACGCATTTATATAAGCTTACGTTGATTGGGTTTTTTTTTTCCTTTCAAATAGTAGCGGATTACTACGCTAAACAAATTTAATTTATATCAAAATGATAAGTTTAATGGCATATTTGAAATATTAATAAAAAGTTTATCCATCTTTTACCCACTTGGGATGTGTTCTTGGACACAACGGGGAAATTTTTGGACAGGTCTTGCCTAAACGGGATTTACCTCCTCACTTGTACTTGGGTGAATGTAACTTGTCAGAAATTTGACAGTACACACTTGAAGACCTTGCAAATATACTCTAGCAAGATTTTACAATTGGTAAAACAGAATAAATATAGAAAGACTATATCTTCGAATACAATTTTTGCATATATATTGATTTAATTTCATATTTTTTTATAAATTTGTTTACATACGTAACCAGAATGTTTTATTCTTCAGATCTGCTTGTTAAGATAATTTTGTATAGCAGGAACATGGAATCTTAAACTTCTTTTTAGGAGAATGAAATTAAATATTTTAATAGAATATTTTGAATAAAAATATCATTTAGAATACCACAGGCAAACTTGAAGTACCCTACTTAAAATTTAGTCCATGTTTCGAGTTTCTAGGACCGGAGTCGAAATAGTAAGAAAAAGCAAAACTTTTATAGAGATAACACTATGAAGACGATATTTTTCCCGCAAATTTCTTTGTAAAAAAAATATATCGAATTGGTAGCACGTACAGTGACACTTGCGTACATATCATATTCGGTGGCACTTATGTACATGTTAAGACCTTCCCAAATCCAACAGGCGCAATATAGCAAAAGAGGTGTCACTTCCGTACAAGAGTACTTTCATATTGTCATAGAATAATGATAAGTATTATGACAATTTAGAATAATTAAGAATGCTTCAAAACCGGTTGATATAACCCACCCGATGTTTATGCTGTAACTAATAAAAGTATTTTTTATTTCAGTATATTTAGGACAGCTAATATTTTATATTATATTTCTATAGTATTAAAGTTATGTGTTATCAGTTTTAGCAGTCAGTTTCTAAATTACAACATTATAAAATTAAATCCTCTTAATTTTGGGTTTAACGTCAAATCTTGGAGTCAGCCGGTCTGCTGTACTGTTAACTGGAGCTAAACTTCTACTGCACAGGCCTCGACTTGACGTTTATATTTTTTGATACCACAGCATCTTAACATGAAACAGTCCACAATCTGTCAAGGTCTGTCAATCTGTCATCACAGAATGGATAGAAGATTATATCTTACAACAAGCGTATGGAACTGTCATAATCTATAGCACAGAACCAATAAAATAATGAGTTAGAGGGCTGGAATAATAAGTTTTAATACATTAATTAGCAAAGCAAATCCTAAAATTAAGACCCTCGTTCATAAATTAAATGAAGAATCTAAGCACTGTGACTTTCTTATCGAACGGAGCTAAAAATAAAATGGATCAAACTGGATCAACGAATCTCTAGAACTCTGTGACATTGCGAAAATACCCAAAATGTAAAGAACTGTCCTTAGTTTTGGGAATACCCCTTTCTGTACTTGTGATATTGAACTTACCCTTTGCAGCTTTTGTCCGAACTAAATTGTATACGAATTTTATGCCGGCTATACGTGGCAGGTCTGAAATTGCCAGTTCCCATAGATGTTTGCAAAATTGCGGGAAATAACAAGTTTTCTTGCTGTCATTGCAGTTTACGATTATTCCATGCTGTTGAGCATAATTAGCCGCAACCGGTCCATGGATACTGTTAACTGCAAAGGGAGTATCTTCCTTTGTAAAGAAGTGCTTGAAGTTTTTTGCTTATATTACTAGATTAGAGTAAATTTTGAAAAAGTGAATGGCATGGAAGATTATGTAACAGGGGAAATCTAATGTTGTACGCAAATGCCACCTCATTTCCTATACTGCACCTGCTAAATTTCGAAACACCTTGATACGCAAGAACCACCAAATTTCACATATACTCAAGTATCACGCTTCGCAAATGTCAATATCATGTTGCTCAGCAAGGGAACTAAATCAAATGTGTTTATACGGCAGACGATTTTTATTAATTTTTTCCGATTTAAGTAGAAAAGAAATGGATATAAGAATAAATTTCATAAATGAACTGTGTGGCATTTTTTATAATGATTATATCCATTACGATAGTCAGGTTTCAAGATTACGGGAATGATTGATATTTTCAATTTCTTACGTCGTCTGCTTCATTTTAAAAAATATTTTCAAACTGCAGAGTCCAATTCGACAATAAGAGTTTGCAATTTCGTCCCAGTAACTCAACGGTAGAGCGTCGGCTGACCAGTTCGGAGATCCAGAGTTCGATTCCCGGTTGGGACAGCAAGGTTCTTTACAAAAATCTTATATTATATTTAGCCAATTGTTGAAACAGAATAAAAGTAATAAGAATATATCTTCCAATACAGTTTTAGCGTTTTCATTTTGGCATATATAGATCCAAATACATATTTTTGTGAATTTATTTACAAACGGGACTAGGATGTTTAAGTCTTCAGATCTGCCGCTGAGAGATAATTTTGTATAGCGAGAACAGAGATTCGTATATTTTTTTAGGAGCATTAATTTCAATATTTTGAATAAGAATGTTTTGAATAAGAATATTATTTAGAATACTACAGGAATGTGCGCACAATTGCGAATTTTAAGTTTCTTTATATTATATATTCCGTGCGAAGAACGGGTATACTGCTAGTCTCGAATAAACTAAGAAAATGGAAAGAAATTCGTCACGATCCTTTCAATCAGTAAATGTGAGAGATCGAATGATTTTCAAAACGATTGGATCGGAGAGGGAGGAGGTTTCTCAGAATGTTTGAGCAATTTTTTTTATTTCGAGGAAAAATTATAAAAAATACATTTACTAAACATTGTTACAAAAACAGTTATTTTATATGTTTTTTTTTCTTTTCTTTTTTTTTAATTTAAAAGCTCATATCATAAAATTATCATATCAGTTACAGAATATTAGCATGCCCCGTTCTCACATTTAAAGAATTGACTCTATTTTGAGCAAGAAAGCAAAGGAAGGAGATTTTGACGGGACTGACTAACGCAGGGGCATACGCAGGGACGCAGGGACAGCCAGTTTTTTTTTTCAGGCATATCTCTGGGAGGGGGCTCTCCCCCCCCCCCCCCGGGAGACATTATATGTTAACTCAGTTTATATTTATGTGAGAACATTTAGATATATTTATACATAGGGGAATTAGAAAACTTACACCCCCATAAATTTCCTTCCCGGCCGTCCAACTAGTTACTCTAAGTCCTCTGGACGAGTCGGACGGTCTGGGTCTTCAACCCCCATAAATTTCATCCCCCCCCTGGCCATAAAGTCCTGAAAGAAATACTGGGGACAGCTGCCCCAGGCCTTCAAGTTAGAGGTGGCGCCCAAATTAAACAATTGAATCATCGAAAAACCCTGAAAAAAAATTATACCATCTATCCATCTATTCCGATGGTATTTTGGGAATCAGATCGCACTCATTCAAGATCTAGAGTATGTTGACTCCTTGGTTATGATTGAAAGTTGCTAATTATTTACATTTCATCAA
Organism: Amaurobius ferox; assembly: GCA_951213105.1. Taxonomy (NCBI): domain Eukaryota; kingdom Metazoa; phylum Arthropoda; class Arachnida; order Araneae; family Amaurobiidae; genus Amaurobius; species Amaurobius ferox. Next base: position 25,587,113 of record OX578139.1, on the reverse strand, counting down.
AATATGCTAAAGCGTCATATTTTATCCCTTTTTACTTTCCTTATATACATAATGTATATGGAAACTATTGTGACGGGGTCGAAAATTCGAATTCGAGTTTTCAACGGGAGAGCACGTTTCAAGCATCCCTGATCACGAATCAAACATTTTTGAAGTGATGTCTGTGTGTGTGTGTGTGTGTGTCAGTGAGTCTGTGGAGACGATAACTGACGAACGAATGGACCGATTCGAACCACATTTGGTACAAAAATCACAATCCATAAACACTGGAAGCCTATTGCTTTTATACGCAATCGAATGTTCAGAACCCCCCTAAATTTTCGAATGCAATTTTGAAAAAATCGTCAAAAAATCAAAACCACCAATAAAGTTACGCAAATAGACATTTCTTATGTAATTTTTCATTAGAAAACGATTGGCATAAATTTTAGAACGCTAACACAAACCGTTCTCGAGATATTGCACATTTTTCAAAAAAATTATCAAAAAGTCATATAAAATAAAAAAATAATATTTCCTATTGAGAAACATGTTCACTTTTCATATCTAATACCATGCGATAAATTGGGTGACATCATTCTCGTGGATCTAGCTCGTTCCATTCATGCAAAAAGATACTTTGAGTAATACTTTTGTATTTGAACGCCAATAGTCATTTATCCGCTGTAAGAATAACTTATTTCTTCGTCCATAACACTTGGCGATATTTTGGCGACGAATTTGGCGGAATGTCGCCAACTTGGCCGCTTTTTGAAATGTTGCCAAATGGATAAAAATGACGTTAAATCAATGAAAATTACGACGAATTGTCGAAAATTCAATATCTTGGAAAGAATATTAGTCTCTACTATAAGAAAAACCTATGTTTTTTACTGTAAAAATAGTAAATTCATTACATTATATAAGGAAAGTCATGTGTTGCCCACATCAGATTTTTTTTAGAATGCAATTATATTTCGGAAAACTAAAATGTTTGTGTTCATTTCATATATGTCAGGAGACGGAGGGGGTAGCGGCAGAGGAGTGTTTGCCAGACCCTGCCTCCAGTTAGGCTAAGTCGAGGCCTGCCCACAGCAAGTAACACCCTCTCTATATATAGACCAGTTTTTATGCACTCTTTACATGGAATAGCCGATATGCGCAATAGCAGCAAGAAAATTTTCTATTTGCTACAATTTTTCAAATTTCTATTAAGACCGACGAATTCAAGGTATTTCAGAACGACATATTCTAAGTATTCTTTCTTTGAAGATCGTTTGAAAAGTGCTATAAACCGGTTCATGGATATTGTTGCATTTAGTAATAATAGCAAATATTTTATCCATTGTAAATTAAAAATGTGCAAAAATAAATTCGTTAAGATAATTCCTATAAGACTCCAACTTAAAATGGCAAGTGTCGCCATCTATCAACAGAAAGAAAAGCGAATAAAGTACATCATTATCTAAGTGTGCGACACGATACGTATCCAGACTTCATATAGAGTCCATTTCCATTGTGAAGTAGTGCTGCGACCAACTGAAGGGGGATCAAATGATGTGTTAGGGGTGAGATGTGTGTGTAGTTCCTGTGGTTGCCATTGTGGGGCTGCTCTTACGTCACTCACTATGTGTGGGGCTGCTCTTGCGTCACTTACTGCTACGAAAGACACCCCCAATTATTCCTTCGGGTCCGAAGAATTCTTTTGGGGCCTAACAGTATAGCGCGTGATCAGCAAGTCCGAAGTTCCGAGTACGAACCTATCAGTGTTTCTTTCAGGACTTTTTGGCCGGGGGGGGGGGGGGGGGGCGAATGACATTTTATGAGAGACAAGTTTTCTATTTGCCCTATAAAAATACATCTAAATACTGCGTCACATAGAAACTAGATTAACATAAAATGTCTCAGGGTGCGGTGGGGTGGGGGCGAATACTCGTCTCTGGAGGGCTTCGCCCCCCTGAGGTAAGTCTGAAAGAAACACTGGAACTTATCCCCCAACATCGGGGATCTGCGCCTCCCCCCCACACACACACACACACATACATACACACCATCGTGGGCACCTATAAAACTGTTTCCAAGCGGGAGGGGAGGTTGCAAAGATAAGACGTACCGCATCGACTAGTTAGATGGCCACCTTTGTGACCTTGAACGTCCCCTTTATCTCCCCAATGGACGTCCATGGTCATATCACCATCCTCATTGGATTCCAGTCTAAATTGGGTGGCACTTTCCTGGCTATCCAAACCTTACGCGTCAGACGGTCTGGTTAAAACATAAAAAAAAATTGTATTCAAGATCAGAAGTTTAATATGAGTATTCTTTCCATTGTTTTCATTCCGATATTACAATGCACAACAGTTACATTATATTATAAGATTATACATGATATCCCTTAGTTTGATTAAAAATAGATAATTTACTTATGTATATATATTTAAGTATATGTAAAGTGGAAGTATTGTGATGGCACCAGAAATCCGAATGCATGGTTTGGATGGATCTATACGTTATGAGTTACCTAGAACACGAATCAACCTTTTTTCATTGACTTCTGGGAGACTGCAACTACGATATCTTTTGAACTAAGTAAGTAGAATGAGCCCGATGAGTTCAATGAATAACCATCATTGATTGCCTTATTGAGTTTTGTAATAAACAAGCAAGGGTCCTCAATTTTTCGATCTTTTTTTTTTCCGAAAATCGAAAATATGTTATTTTGTTTACGTGATTTGTTAGAAAATGCAATTTCAACTCACTTTTAATCAGTACAATATTCGTTAAGCTTTCCATTTTTACCACTTTCCAACATAGTTGAAAAGTGTTTATGACTTTGTCATTCTGTCTGTCCGTTCGCACGATAACTGCCGTAAAAATGACTTTATCAAAATGACATTTTAGTATGTTGCTGAGATAGTATGTTGCTAAGATAGTATAGTTATGAAATTTTAGTATGTTGCTGAGATCTGCAGGAGATATGGGAATGTAAATGAATAATATCACCCAATTAGTTTCGAATTGAACCCGGATTAAGAAATTAAAATACATTGAATCCTACGGGACCCAATTTTTCAAACAATTTTTAAGCGAAATTAAAATTCACAAATTGCTTCGAAAATTTAGGAAATATTCAAATTATCCCATAAAATACATGAAAAAATTTTCAGCAAAATATGTTTGGTAGTTTTTTAAATAAAAATTAAAATAATAATTACACCCATATTATATGAAGAGATCACGTAACCGACTTCAAAATAAAATATGGCATCCATCTTTTTTTCCCAGTATAAAAATAAAGATTTTTTAAGTTCTTTTAAATATATATTGAGTGTTACATCCGTCCTAAAACCGCTTTATTTTTGCGTATTTTATATGCATCTATATTCTGTGCCAACGCAATTACAATATGATTGAGTTTAAATTATCATCAAACTTTGATTTTTTAAATCAGTAAAATTCACTAAAGTTCACTAAAGTTTATCACTAAAGTTTACATCTCAGGACGGGGGGATTAGCCGACCTTAGATAATTTGGCCATGAAATCTAAGCTCTAATGCAGAATTGTCCAATTAGGACAAACAGGGATAATGCTTAGACAACATATTTAAAGTTAACTAATTTGCTAGAATTTATTTTAAAAAATCTGATGTGGGCAGCACATGACTTTCCCTGCAGACTTATATTCACGTTCTCTTTATTTAATTAGATTTATTTCACTTTTAATTCAATTTTCGTTCTCATTCGGTAACCGGACTTATTTTCAAAGGTGGCGTAGAGAAAATACGAAAAACTAAAATATCTCGAGAACGGCTAGTCTTAGTGTAATGGGATTGGTTTTATTCTTTTCGGTGTTAAAAATTACGTATTAAACAAGCATTTAATGGATATATTTGAGTATACTTTGTTCTTTAGTTTAGATTTTGACAATTTTTGCGGGCCATTTTGCAAAAAAAGGCAGATTACTTTTTTCCGAATCATACCAAAATCTAATCAGCACCAGGGTAACCCACAAGTGACGCATCTACCGAATTTTGTAAAATTCGGTCTATTAGTTTTTTAGTTAGAGTGGATACAATCTTTTGCGGGCCATTTAGCTAAAAAAGGCGGGTTCTTTTATCCCGAATCATACCCAAAACTAATCAGCACCAGATTCGCCCACAAGTGACTTACCTACCAAATTTTATGAAATTCGGTCAATTACTTTTTTAGTTAGAGTGGATACAAAATCTGCACAGACAGACACACAGACAGACACATAGACAGACAGACACACAGACAGACGTCACGCTGAAAATGGTTTTTTCGTATTCTGGAGGTCTCGAAACGTGCAGATCCGTCGAAAACTCGAGTTGCGATTTTCGGCGTGATTCCAATACTTTCCCTATACATTACCATGTATTGCAGGGAAAGTAAAAAGAACAAATGTTGATAATTAAGGAAATGCGTAGCTGTAATAAAATGGGATGCACTATTACCATTAAAATAATTTTCAACGGCAGCAAAAATATTTCGATCAAAAATTTTACTCACTATTTAATAAAAGTTGAATAGCGTTCTATAAAGTGCAAAAAATTAAAATGAGAAAATGTTAAATATGTGTTTATGTCACTGATTTCTTTTTACTTTCCCTGCAATACATGGTAATGTATAGGGAAAGTATTGGAATCATGTCGAAAATCGCAACTCGAGTTTTCGACGGATCTACACGTTTCGAGACCTCTAGAATACGAAAAAACTATTTTTAGCGTGACGTCTGTGTGTGTGTCTGTCCGTCTGTGGGTCTGTCTGTCTGTGTGTCTGTCTGTGCAGATTTTGTATCCACTCTAACTAAAAAACTAATTGACCGAATTTCATAAAATTTGGTAGGTAAGTCACTTGTGTACGCATCTGGTGCTGATTAGTTTTGGGTATGACTCGGGTTAAAAGAACTCGCCTTTTTTGCGAAATGGCCCGCAAAAGCTTGTATCCACTCTAACTAAAAAACTAATGGACCGAATTTCACAAAATTTGGTAGATAAGTCGCTTGTAGGCCACCCTGGTGCTGATTAGATTTTGGTATAATTCGGAAAAAATAACCTGCCTTTTTCATAAAATGGCCCGCAAAAGTCATCAAAATCTAAACTTAAGAACTACGTATGCTCAAATATAGCCATTAAATGCTTGTTTAATACGTAATTTTTAGCGAAGAAAAGAATAAGACCAACCCCATTACACTAGGACTAGCCGTTCTCGAGATATTTTAGTTTTTCGTATTTTTCCTACACCATTTTTGAAAATAAGTCCAGTTTTCAAATGAGAACGAAAATTGAATTAAAAGTGAATTAAATTTAATTTAAATAAATAGAACGTGAATATAAGTCTGTAGGGAAAGTCATGTGCTGCCCTCATCAAATTTTTTTACTTTCCCTGCAATACATGGTAAAGTATAGGGAAAGTATTGGAATCATGTCGGAAATCGCAACTCGAGTTTTCGACGAATCTACAAGTTTCGAAACCTCTAGAATACGAAAAAAACATTTTTAGCGTGACGTGTGTGTGTGTGTCTGTATGTCTGTGTGTCTGTCTGTGTGTCTGACTGTCTGTGCAGATTTTGTATCCACTCTAACTAAAAAACTAATACACCGAATTTCACAGAATTTTGTAGGTAAGTCACTTGTGAGCGGGTGTGGTGCTGATTAGTTTTGGGTACGATTCGGGATAAAAGAACCCGCCTTTTCTTGCGAAATGGCCTGCAAAAGCTTGTATCCACTCTAGCTAAAAAACTAATGAACCAAATTTCACAAAATTCGGTAGAGTCACGTATAGGTCACCCTGGTGCTGATTAGATTTTGGTATGATTCAGAAAAAAATAACCTGCCCTTTTTTGCAGAATGGCCCGCAAAAATTGTCAAAATCTAAACTAAAAACCTACGTATGCTCAAATATATCAATTAAATCCTTGTTTAATACGTAATTTTTAACGAAGAAAAGAATAAGACCAACCCCATTACACTAGGACTAGCCGTTCTCGAGATTAGTTTTTTTTCGTATTTTCTCCACGCCACCTTTGAAAACAAGTCCAGTTATCAAATGAGAGAGAAAATTGAATTAAAAGTGAATAAAATGTAATTAAAATAAAGAGAACGTGAATATAAGTCTGCAGGGAAAGTCATGTGCTGCCCACATCAGATTTTTTACTTTCCCTGCAATACATGGTAATGTATAGGGAAAGTATTGGAATCATGCCGAAAATCGCAACTCGAGTTTTCGACGGATCTACACGTTTCAAGACCTCTAGAATACGAAAAAACCATTTTTAGCGTGACGTCTGTGTGTGTGTCTGTGTGTCTGTCTGTCTGTCTGTGTGTCTGTCTGTGTGTCTGTCTGTCTGTCTGTGTGTCTGTCTGTGTGTCTGTCTGTGTGTCTGTCTGTCTGTCTGTGCAGATTTTGTATCCACTGTAACTAAAAAACTAATGGACCGAATTTCACAAAATTTTGTAGGTAAGTCACTTGTGGGCGGAGCTGGTGCTGATTAGTTTTGGGTACGATTCGGAATAACAGAACCCGCCTTTTTTTGTGAAATGGCCCGCAAAAGCTTGTATCCACTGTAGCTGAAGAACTAATGGACCGAATTTCACAAAATTCGGTAGATGAGTCACGTATAGGTCACCCTGGTGCTGATTAGATTTTGGTACGATTCGGAAAAAAATAACCTGCCTTTTTTTTTGCAAAATTGCCCGCAAAAATTGCCAAATCTAAAATAAAAAACTGGGTATACTCAAATATATCCAATGAATGCTCGTTTAATACGTATTTTTTAACGACGAAAAGAATAAGACCAACCCCATTACACTAGGACTAGCCGTTCTCGAGATATTTTAGTTTTTCTTACTTTCACTACGCCACCTTTGAAAATAAGCCCGGTTAGCGAATGAGAACGAAAATTGAATTAAAAGTGAAATAAATTTAGTTAAAATAATGAGAACGTTAATATAAGTCTGCAGGGAAAGTCATGTGCTGCCCACATCAGATTTTTACTTTCCCTGCAATATTTGGTAATGTATAGAAAAAGTATTGGAATCATACCGAAAATCGCAACTCGAGTTTTCGACGGATATACACGTTTCGGGACCTCTTGAATACTATAAAACCATTTTTAGCGGGACGTCTGTGTGTATGTCTGTCTGTCTGTATGTATGTATGTCTGTGTGTGCACATTGTATATCCATCCACTCTAACTAAAAAACTAATTGACCGAATATCATAAAATTTGGTAGGTAAGTCACTTGTGGGCGAGCCTGATACTGATTAGTTTTGGGTATGATTCGGGATAAAAGAGCACGCCTTCTTTTGCGAAATGGCCCGCAAAAATTGCTTGTATACACTCTAGCTGAAAAACTAATGGACCGAATATCACAAAAATCGGTTGATAAGTCACTTGTGGAATACCCTGGTGCTGATTAGATTTTGGTACGATTTACAAAAAAATAACCTGTCTTTTTTTGCGAAATGGTCCGCAAAAATCGTCAAAATCTAAAATAAAATGCTACGCATGCTCAAATATATCCATTAAATGCTTGTTTTATACGTAATGTTTAACGATGAAAAGAATAAGACCAACCTCATTACACTAGGACAAGCTGTTCTCGAGATATTTTAGTTTTTTCGTATTTTCTTTACGCCACCTTTGAAAATAAGTCCAGTTACCAAATGAGAACGAAAATTGAAATAAAAGTGAATTAAATTTAATTAAAATAAAGAGAACGTGGATATAAGTCTGCAGGGAAAGTCATGTGCTGCCCACGTCAGATTTTTAAGATAAATCAGTAATTCATACACACCAAGCGTAATGTGAACTTTTCACTAAATAAAAGCCGCTTAACTTACAAGAAAAATTTTTCAACTCCAAACTCTTTCATTTTAATAGAACATTTACTACCATTAAATTAAACAGACTTCATTTTTATGAAAATATATATCTGCTAATTCCCAGCAACAACACTGAAAATGTTCTCAGGGAAAGCAGTTTTGTCACACTGCACAAATTCCAGTTTCGTACTACACAAAAAAGTACAGTACTGTACGTTCAAAAAAGCCCTGACTGACAGTAAACGCAACTGACACAAGTTGCGTATATTATCTTTGCATTAATCAGCCTCTGTCTCTAATCCCCACATTGGATAATTATGCAAATTTACCTTCTGCTCCTGGGACAAAATCTCCATAGGTAAATCCGAATCCCCCATTTCCATGTCTCTGCCAGAAATCGTCTGCTCGACTTTAGTTTTTGAGTCGAAATGTCCGTCGTTAAATTTCCATTAGCCGACCTTATTGATTTCGGAAGTGTCTTTACTGCGGATATTTGATAAGAGTGTCCTAATGGCTGTAAAATGTTAAACCACGAAACAAAGATAAGACACGTTGGCCTTCAAACGGCAATAATGCTAAAATGCTATCTCAAACCATCATGGCGAACGTATCTATACTTGCATTGTTATATTTGGGCTATATTGCGCATGCTTATAGCAGTTCAGAACAAAAACTTTTTTTTCTTTTTATCACAATTTTTTTTAATGAACGAAAAAATTGACTCCTAATATCAGATGTTTATATGCAAAATTTGAATGATTTTGTCAGGCGCCGCAAAAATATTAAAAATTTAAAAAATGTGAAAAAAACGCCTTTTATGTTAAAGGGATTTTTCTTTCGGATTATTTCTTTTCATAATCAACCTAAAGCGATAAGGAGAAATGTTGTATTTATAAATAGGATGTATTCTTGTAGAATTCAGAGAATTTCAATTAGTTATTTTTCCCCATCACAAAAGAGATGAAAAATGCTGACAAACGATATATCTTTGATTATTTTTCTAATAGCATATATTATGCAACGTTATCGAACGCTAAAAATTGTTTATTGTCTAATAGTTTACTGCCTAATTATACTTATTTTAATAATAAAAAATAAATTGTTCAGTAATATTTTCCGTGCTGTTACATAGAATAGAAAGTATCAACCTTCACATCATATTTCCTATGCAATTCTTACTAAGTTCAACACATCCACAGTACAAATGCAATGACCATCAAGGCTTCATGTACAGGTACTAGGGGTATTTTAGACCTGAAAGTACGGCTCAGTTCTACGGAAATTTGGAGCCAATCATTTTGAAATTTCATAAGTTTTATGAAAAGATATCTTTGTATTTTGTACTTGACGGGGAGTTAGTTTTTCACCATAAAGTCTTGTTTTTGTGAGATTTCAATAATTCTAGCAGAAATATTTATAAACATTATGCTATCATGATTACTATTTATCATGACTTATGGTGATTATGATGACTTATGATTATAATGACTTATCGTAATCATCATAATCATCATAATCATGATCAGTCTTTGTTTTTTGTACTTGGCGGAGAGTTTTCACCATAAAGTGGTGTTTCTGTGAGATTTCAATATTTCCAGTAGGAATATATATCATTATGCTATCATGATTACTACTTATCATGACTTATGATGATTATGATGACTTATGATGATTATAATGCCTTATCATGTTTATGATGACTTATGATGATTATAATGACTTATCATGATTATGATGATTATAATGACTTATTTTTTTTTTTTTTTTTAATTCAATTAACGTGGCAACAACAGATCGAAATCCAGTTACAGTAGCCACACAAGCCTCCATGCCTTATTCGGGATTCGAACCCGAGCCCTCCACACATCAGCCGAACACGCTATCCACTACACCACCTGGGCGGCTTGGTTATGATGACTTATCATGATTATGTAACAATGAAGTAGGCATTGCGAATGAAGTAGGCATTGCATTTACTTTACCGCAGAATCTTGATATCGTTTGCCGCAAAACTAGGTATTTTGCAGATATTGAATGTATTATTATGCTTTTCAATTCATTAGTCAGATCTGAGTTTGAGCATGGTTCGATGATTTAGGATATATTTATTCTATTGCATCAGAAGAAAATTTTTTGTATGATTTTTTATTTAAAACTTTTAAATAAAGGTGTTGATTGTAGTAATCTGTTATCAGCTATCCATTTCAAAGTCAGAAATGTTCAACCGAGAGAAAATGATTTGTTTTATGTTCCTATAACTAGACATAATTACTGTAATTCAAATTCTATTGTATTAAGTTCTGTAAGCTTTTCAATGTGCATGCCTGAAATCTAGATCTTTCAAACATGTCAATTTCTCAATCCAAAAAAGTATGTTTGCCCGAGGTTAAATAATTTAAAACGTGTGACCGTTTGTTATTTCCGAAATGAATGTATTCTGTTTTTGTTTTTTTTTGGTTCATGAGAATCCCCCATCTGGATCCTTGATTAGTTGTGCAACTCTTATACGTAAATAAATAAACAAAATAAAAATACACCATTTATTCATGTTTTTTTTCTTTTTTTTTTTTCAAATTTTGAAATTCTAAACCGCATTTATTATTAGAAAGTTTTAAAAGGAAAGGAAGGACCTCCCACCAGAACTCACGAAATGATTTGTCATTGACTTAAAATCTGTTCAGTGGTTTAGCCTATATAAGTCCGTCAACCTTGGAGAAACGGACGGAAAATTATTTTTTTTTTTTTTTTTTTTTTTGTTCAACGTTTTATTTTTAAAGTCAAATTTAACATCAACGTTTAAGAGAAAAATGTTTCCACCGGAATACAAAAAATAAGCCATTATTCATTAAAATAGATTCAGTAGTTACTGCAACGGATCGGTCAATATTGAAGAAAAAAATTGTCTTTGTAGAAAATCATTTATCTTGAGTGCTACCGCAAAAAATTTCATTTTTAAAACTTTTCAACGTAGTTGAAAAGTGTTTATGACTTTGTTCATTCTGCCTGCCTGCCTGTCTGTCCGTTCGCACGTTAACTCCCGTAAAAATGACTTTATTAAGATGAAATTTTATTATGTTGTTGAGACTGTCTGTGGAACATATAGGAATGCAAATGAATAATATCCCCCGATTAGTTTTGGAATGAACCCGGGTTGAAAAAATGAAATACACTGCACCCTATGGGATCTAGTTTTTCAAACAATTTTTATGCGAAGTTAAAATTCGCAAGTTGCTTCGAAAATTTTAGGAAATATTCAAATTATCCCATAAAATATATATAAAAAAAATTTCAGCGAAATATGTTCAGTAGTTTTTTAAATAAAAATTTAAATAATAGTGACACCCATATTATATGAAGAGATCACGTAACCCACTTATTTATATTTAGTGTTGCATCCGCCCTAAAACCGCTTTAATTTTGCTTATTCTCTGTGCATCTATATTCTGTGCCACTGTAATTACGATAATTTTGAGTTTAAATGATCATCAAACTTTGATTATTTCTACAACGAAGCCTAATTTTAATGGATGCAGAATGTAAACAAGTGAATGTAAGATGGATTGTATAATAATTGCTGAATTTTTTTCACTCAAAATTATTTAGCTCTGGAGTCTGGAACAAAAGTGATATGGATGAAATATTCACTGCTTTTGCATAGAGAGCCAGACGATTTGTATATGACGTCATTTGAATAAAGTTTATTTTTTAATATAAATTTTAAGTTTTCAAATATAATAAATTATTGTAGTTCTGTGATAATGTAAAATATATCAGCGCTGAATGTGTCGCATTTTAGTGATGTTTAAATAAAATTGCATTTCAGTGGGAAAGTGTTTCATAATCAATGCTTTATGCATGTTTGATATTTCTTGTTTACCTTCTCATACTATAGAATATAGTACAGAGAAAGTATTATTTTTACAAAAAGTTTCAATTTCGAGATTTTGATGCCAATATCCCCTGAACACTTTTTGACTAATTTTGGGGCGATGTGGTCGATTTTTGTGTGTGTGTGCACAATAGCTATCATAAATATCAATGGATTTTCACAAAACTTTATATTTGACTTTGTTATCGGAAAATCTAGAACTAGATAAAAAAAAATTTAATTTGTTACAAAACATCAAAATTGATTCGAAACTTTATATTTTTTTAACATACCAATATGGTAGAATAAAATTTGAAATAATCATGGATAAAAGGGGTTATTTATTTAGAAAGATGTCTGTCTGTGGTCGATGTCTTACACGGTATACACGGTAGCTGCGACATATATTAATGGAATTTCAGAAAACTTTATATCCGGCTTTGTTATAGCGAAATATAGATTGTTTTGAAATTCGAACGAAAACTGGCTGCTACAAATATCAATGGATTTCCATGAAACTTTTTATCAGACTTAGCTAATGAAAAATCTAGAACTATAATAGATAGATTTTCTTGAAATTTAAGCGATAACTTCGAAAATTATTTGAAATTTTATATTTTCTTAACATGGCAGCATAAGACAACACTTGACATAATTATGCATAAAAGGGGTTATTTATGGCTCAATGTTGGCGAAACTTAACAGTTTCATCTGATCCAAGGTTACAGATTTTTCAAATTGTTTCTTGCAAAAAAAAAAATAATAAAAAAAAAAAAATGACTTGAGTCACACCCGAGTTCATTTTGTTTTTGGTCACTTTTATGGTTTTCTCGAAAACGTAGCAAGACAGGCGAAAATTTTCAATTACAAAGTTGTAGAACGTTTTGTAGTTAGTATGGAAAGGGGTGTGACTTGTAGACAGCGTGTACATAGACGATAACGAATAAGGTCAACGAAAAGCGATAATTATGCAAATGTCTCGTTATACTGAAGTACTTCTAAAGGAAATGGCGAGGAATACTCATGGAAAAATAATATTCTGCTTAATATTCTAGTTTGAATTCATTTAAAATGATCGTTCTTGCAGTAAAAAATAAATGTTGCATAAAAATGACTGACAAATGATGCAGTACATTATAAACATCCCTTTGCGTTGACATCACTTTTATCATCTGCGTACATGTTACGTGCAAACTAAATAGATAGAAAAAAATCTTTCCATACTAAATAGAGAATGATTTTACAACTTTATATTTGAAAATATCCACCTATCTTGCTTTGTTTTCGCGATAGAATTTCTAACTTCTTCAGCTCGTCACTAGAGGCGCTGTTGACTATTTCAATCGATAGCTCATAGTTGTTTTCTTATTAGTAGACACTTCAACTGAAAGTTAAAGGGGTGCATAAGAACTTAGGAAACTCTTTATATTTATTAAATAATTACAATAATTTTATAAGAACAACCTAGAACGAAAGGTCATAAAAGTATACATTTTTTCACTCTGATGCTAATTGTGGTACAAATGTATCTGAAGATATGATATAAATATATAAGTCCAGTGGAGACTTTAACTCGAGATATTTAAATTTGTATTGCGAGTAATTCATATAGATTACTTACCATGGCTGGTTCCACTCTATTAGACGCTTGCTTCAGGAATGTTGATACTGAAGTATCCCGAAAGTTAGACCACGAGCTCCCCATTGCCAGAATTATAAGACGATATACAAAGATAAGTTCCTATTATCTTCAAGGTATTAGCGATACAACCAGATTACTCGAACTGTACTGTAGCATTTACTTTCAGAGCTTATATTTTTTATATGAAAAATTCTTCATCACAATCATCCATTTTAAATCAGCCATTTAAATTGCCAAAAGGATGGTAATGCCCGTTGGCAGAATCAAAAGACAATTTACAAAAAATAGATCCTAATGTCTTCAAGGTATTAACAATACAACCGGGTTACTCAAATTGTACTGCAGCATTTATTTTGGAAATGTATATTTTCCATGTAAAAAAGTTATTCTTTATAGTCCTTCATTTTAAATCCTCCACTTAAATCAACAAGAGGGCGATAATGTACATTGACAGAATCAAAAGACGATATACAGAGAACAGATTCCAATATCTTCATGGTATCAACGATACAACTGGGTTACTCAACTTGTGCCGCAACATTTACTTTGAGAATGTATGTGCTTTCCATGTTAAAAATCCGTCATCAATTTTAAAGCATCCGCTTAAATTGACAAGAGGATGGTACTGTACATTGGCAGAATCAAAAAACGATATATAAAGAGAAGATCCTAATATCTTCAAGATATTAACACAACTGGGTTACTCGACTTGTGCCGCAGCATTTACCTTGAGAATGTATATTTTGCATGTGAAAAGTCCTTGTTATCCATTTCAAAGCACCTATTTAAATTGACAAGAAGATGGTAATGTACATTGGCAGAATCAAAAGACGATATACAAAGAGAAGATCCTAATATCTTCAAGATATTAACACAACTGGATTACACGACTTGTGCCGCAGCATTTGCCATGAAAATGTATATTTTCCATGTGAAAAGTCCTTGTTATCCATTTTAAAGCACCTACTTAAATTGACAAGAAGATGGTAATGTACATTGGCAGAATCAAAAGACGATATACAAAGAGAAGATCCTAATATCTTCAAGGTATCAACGATACAACTGGGTTACTCGACTTGTGTCGCAGCATTTACTTTTAAAATGTATACTTTCCATGATTAAAGTTCTTCTTTATAGTCATCCATTTAAATTGACAAGAGAATGAAAACGCATCAATCAATAAATCGAAATAAGAAGTGTCGGTAAAAATTGACTGAAAATTGAAGAAAAATTCGCATATATATTTTTTAATTCATTTGATAACCTTGACAATCCATTATCACCATTTCTAAGAGAGAATCTATGCCACGACTTCCCGTCGGCGGCGATATCAAATAATCAGTTAAAGTAAGGAAATTATTTTTCACACAAAGTTTCGTATACATCAAGCGTTTCATGAATATAAAATTATTTTACGTCAGAAAAGCTTCAGTAAATGTTTATTAAAGTAAACACTGCCTTTTATAAGCGCTCGTGAGCGAAAGTTTTTATTTGCTTGCCAGAAAAACTTATTAAAGCGAAGTGCATAAATGTCATGATGACTTTTTAACAAGCGTGCAAAATAATCTTCTTTCCCCTGATATTTTGGACACGTGTAAATAATCAATACTTTCAAAGAAGTAGCTAAAACAAACAAGTAGTGTTATCATTAAGACTTCTAAAATTCATCTATATATCTCGCTTTTAATGTATTTAGAAACTGCTAAACAACATATCGTCTCGCTTAAGAATCGTGAAATACACCCTAAGAACATGCAAACATATCTGACTCATTACCATGTGCTTTTTTTAGACAGTTGAACACTTTTTCAAAATGTCCTTGCAGCATGTATAGTACCTGGCGATAACGTCAGCAGACAGAGCATATTTGTAAGAGAAATCCAAAATAGACAATTTTTTTCCACAACTCAATTATCGTGACGGAAGCAAGGTGTGCTTGATGTTCTTTTAATGTCTGGCTTTTTTTTTTTCCTGAAATATGCCGAATGGAATCAATCAATAGCAGATATGCAGTAGTTTATTACTGGCAGATGACATGATGGGAAAAAATTCCCGCTCTTGTCTTGATCTCCGGAAGACGTGTTACCATAGCATTTCCAAGATATTCTTCGATTGAAAGGTCAAAGTTGACGAGATTTTAATGAACGTTTTTGAAATGCAAATGTGTATTTTAACTAACCATTTCCACCCGCTGCACACGTAGCAAAAGTTGTTAATATACCTAATATGAAAAGCCCTTCCATAGTTATACGTAAAGAATATATTAAAAAACTTTTTAGTAAACACGCTTTTTTATTTCAAAATGCACTGATAAGTAGAAAATAATTTTTTTTTCGGTACCTCCCAAATTTTTTTTCATACACACCTGACTAAAAATAAAAGCATGGACGCCTATTTTAATTCATTATTAGTATTTTTTTTTATTACTTGCCCTGCAATACCTGGTAATGTATAGGGAAAGTATTGGAATCGTGTCGAAAATTGCAACTTCAGTTTTCGACAGCTCTAGAAGTTATGGGACCTCTAGACAAGAGAAACTATTTTTAGCATGACGTCTCTATGTGTGTCTCTGTCTGTGCAATATATGTATTCAATTTAACTCAAAAACTAATTGACCAAATTTCATAAAATGTTATAGATAAGTCTCTTGTGGATTACCCTAGCGCTGATTAGATTTTGGTATGAGTCAGGAAAAAACGGCGTATGCTCAAATGTATCAATTATATGCTTGGTTTATACGTAATTTTTGACGATAAAAATAAACTAAACAATCAATATATATATATATATATATATATATATATATTACACCAATGACATTGTATCGAAGAACCCCAGTCTTGTGACACAGCCTGAGGTAAACATAAATGAACAATTTCTAGACAACCAATCCAAAACTTTGCCTGTACTTAAGGTCATCTCACTTTAACATCCTTCATACGCCTGATAAATTTTATTGCCACGACCTTTGAAATGCTAAATTTTTGAAAAAATTTCTAAATACATTAAATTCAAGATATGAGAGCACTACATTCATTATTACTATTGCACCCAGATGTAAGGCGGCTGCTTCAAAGCAGAGTTTTCAACGAAGTATTGGTGCTTAAAGATCTAAAAGAGTTTTTAAGACAAAAATAAGACACATTTAAAGATCTGTTGCAAAAATTGCTGCTTCCACAAGAGTATTTGTTAAAATATCTTTCCCACACTCATGTCTAAATATTTTTTATAGACATTCCTTAATTGATCCATAGCCACCTTTAACTAAAATGCCCGTTCATTTCCCCCTTTTCTATTGTATTTTTCTATTGTAAGTGGAAATCGCGATACATCCACAAAAGATGTTATGTATCGCCATCTAGCGGTGATAGCTAGAACAAGATGAAGATTTAAAAGACTTTAATGTTGTGAATTTGATATCTTGACATTTATACATTCCTAGATAGAAATTCTAGCTTTGCTCAGGGTTGTTGCAAAATTAAATCTGATTTGAATTTGCATACAATAAGATGTAAACAAACATAAAAAAATTTTTATAGATATCAATATGAAATTTTTAATGAAAACATATGAAAATTTTTAATTTATAGTGCTATATACAAAGTATATAAAACACAGACAATATTTGCCATATTTGATTGTGTCAACTAGCAGTGATGGTTCTTTTTGATCAATTGCTCATAATAGAGTTTGATAGTTTAATTTGTGCCGAAATTATACACGTATACAAACTTTCCCTGAAAAGTCCCTGTTTTAATCCATTTCTCACGAAGATTGACTTCCGAGGGAAATTAAAAATCTGATGTGGGCAACACATGACTTTCCCTGCAAACGCGAATTCATTATTTCTATATTTCTTTAAGAACTCATTAAATTGAGTTTAATTGTACAAAATGACACAAAATTTTCAGTTTTAATTCAATTTCTGCTTTTATTTGGTAATTGAACATTTTTCCAAAGGCGGCATAACAAAAATGCAAAAAATCTCAAATATCTCGAGAACGGTTAGTCCTAGAGTAATAGAGTTGTTCTTATTCTTTTCCTCGTCAAAAACTACGTATAAAACAAGCATTTAATTGATACATTTGAACATACGTAGTCTTTTTTTAGATATTGGCAATTTTTGAGGGCCATTTCGTAAAAACGGGCAGGTTGTTCTTTTCCGAATTGTACCAAAATCTAATCTGCACCAGAGTATCCCACAAGTGATTTAACTACCAAATTTTGTGAAATTTGGTCAATTAGTATTTCAGCTAGAGTGGATACAGATTTTTGCGGACCATTTTGCAAGAACAGGCGGGTTCTTTTTTTTTTCAAATTGTACCAAAAACTAATCAGCACCAGGGTCACTCCCAAGAGTCTTACCTACCAAATTTTATGAAACTCGGTACATTAGCTTTTGAGTTAGAGTGGACACATACATTGCACAGACACACAGACAAACACACAGACAAACACACAGACAGACACACAGCCACACACACAGACGTCACGCTAAAAATTGTTTTTTCGTATTCTAGAGGTCTCGAAACGTGTAGATCCGTCGAAAACTTGAGTTGCGATTTTCGGCATGATTACAATACTTTCCCTATACATTACCATGTATTGCGGGGGAAGTAAAAAAGACTTATACAGTCTTTTGTGCTATTTGATATACAATAGGGCACTACGCAATAAACCATAGTAAAAGCTAGATATTACAATTTAAAAATATAAGAAAATCAAAGTAAAAAAATTTTAAAACAAGATCAAAATTAAATATATATAACGTATCCTCCAAGGTAAAACATCCTACTCAAATGGGAAAACAACAATGTTGTTTTAGATGATAACTAGCAGCACCTAGCAGTTATTTTTGAGCTGGGATGGTGCCAATTTTCGCGGAGGAAAGAACATGCATTTTAGATAAAGATGGCTATGATTGATCTTTAATAAAATTATCTAAATGAATATGTCTCCCTTCGTATGCTCATGATCCCTCTAGAGTTAAATTTTTTTCTGCCAATCGTGGATCTCAAAATACAAATTTTTAATAAATTCTTAATATACTTTTAACTGGTCATGGGCACTTTGTAGATTACTTATATTACTTTCTTATTAAATCATCTTCTGATTGCATTTGCAATCACTTCGACAATGTTGACCAGTATATAATTTCTTGTCCCCGTACTAAAAATTTTCCTTTATCTCTAAACCATCTTCTGCTAATCAATCATTGTAGTTTTCAATTATTTGTAGAAATAAAAATTCAGTCGACAGAATTACAAACTGTATTTTTATTGTAAAGAGGATTTATGATGGTGTTAAATGCTTTAATAGTTTATGAATTGTGAATGCTTTTAATTATCTACTGATCAACGGAACATGAGTTAAATTTGCACTGTTCATCTTTCTGTGTGCATATTTTTGCTTTCTCGTTCCTTTTTCATTTCTTTAGACTGTTTCAAAACTTTTAATCAAAATTATTTTCCTGCACGTCTATATCATTTTATTTATGTGATTGATTAACATATTGTATGTCTATGTGTATTACCAATGTATGTCTGTGTGTTGTATTTCTGTGTTTTTCCCGGGCATCCCTTGTAATTGCTCTACACCCTTTGGATAAGTTGGACGGTAAATACATAAATAAATGGCCTGCTGCAAAATCACACTTGGTACTTGAAATTTGCGTATTTTGTAGACATTTGCAAGAAGCTTTCGGATTTAAATATTTCAATGCATGAGCGACAAGATACAAGTTTCCTCAAGTATAATAAAATCAAGTGCTTCAGGAGGAAAACAGTTTTCTTGTAGTCTGAACTCTAAAAAATCTGATGTGGGCAGCACATGACTTTCCTTACATGATGCAATGAATTTACTACTTTTATAGTAAAACAATAGATAATTTTTATAGTACATATTTATATTCCTTCCAAGATACTGAATTTTCGTTAATGAGTTGTGATTTTCATCGATTTAGAGTCATTTTTATCCATTTGGCGAGTTTTTCGTTAATTTAGCAACATTTAGAAAAGTCGTCAAGTTGGCGACATTCCACCAAATTCGTCGCCAAAATTTTGCCAAGCATTATGGACGAAGAAATAAGTTATTCTTATAGCAGATAAATGACTATTGGCGTTCAAATACAAAAGTATTACTCAAAGTATCTTTTTTCATGAATGGAACGATTTAGATCCGCGAAAATGATGTCACCCAATTTATCGCATGGTATTACATATGAAAAGTGAACATGTTTCTCAATAGGAAATTTTTTTTTTTTATTTTATATGACTTTTTGGTAATTTTATTGAAAAATGTGCAATATCTCGAAAACGGTTCATGTTAACGTTTTAAAATGTATGTCAATCGTTTTCTAATGAAAAATTACATAAGAAATGTCTATTTGCGTAACTTTATTGAAGGTTTTGAGTTTTGGACGATTTTTTCAAAATTTCACTCGAAAATTTAGGAGGGTTCTGAACATTTGATTGCGTATAAAAACAATAGGCTTCCAGTTTTTGTACCAAATTTCGTTCGAATCAGTCCATTCGTTCGTCAGTTATCGTCTCCACACACACACACACACACACACACACACACACACACACACACGCACGCACACACACACACACACACAGAGATAGAGATCACCTAAAAAATGTTCGATTCGTGATCAGGGAGGCTTGAAACGTGCTCTCCCGTCGAAAACTCGAACTCGAATTTTCGACCCCGTCACAATACTTTCCTTATACATTATTGTATATAAGGAAAGTAAAAAGAGATATCTCAAACGTTTTTCCTGTTCTTGGTTTGATACTAGTCTGGTCTCATGCTTGACCACATGTTAACACTGCAAGATGCACTTGTTCGTTACTTTTCTTCATTCTCTAATGAGAATCTTGTTGTGGATTGCGTTTGGTTGATTGTGTTTCCATTTGAATTTTCAGACAGTGCAGAAGAGTCAGATTTCACAGCGGAAGATTGCAAGGATTCCACTTTGAAAGTTTAATTTGTTAAAAGGAATGAGAATTTAGTAGCTGTGTTCTGGCTTAAACAAGCAGAAACGGATACTTAGTGAGTAAAGCTAAAGACCTACTTTTCCCAACTTCATATTTGCGGGATCATCATTTTCAATGATGGTTACAATTAACTCAAAAGTTAGAAATACACTTTATGTCTTGACAGCGATATACAGGTTGTACTCAAATTCCTAATCACAAATTTCACATTTATCTATTCTCTGATGACAACTATATCCTTCAATTAAAGAATAAAAGCTACAATATTTGCAATTAATGTAAAGAAAATGAAAAATTCAGCGTAAAAAGCATTGTGTTATTATATAAACATGTATTATTTAGTGTATAAATGCATAATATTCCTTTTCAACATTTTCCAACATAATTGAAAAGTGTTTATGACTTTGCTCATTCTGTCTGTCTGTCCGTTCGCACGATAACTACCGTAAAAATGACTTTATCAAAATGAAATTTTAGTATGTTGTTGAGACGGTCTGTTTGACATATGGAAATGTAAATGAATGAATGTAAATAATATCACCCAATTAGTTTTAGATTGAACCCGATTTGAAAATGTGACATACATTGAACCCTATGAGACCTAATTTTTCAAACATATTTAAGTTGAAATTTACAAATTGCTTCGAATATTTAATGAAATATTATAAAAAAAAATTCAGCAAATTCGGTAGTTTTTTAAATAAGAATTAAAATAATAATTACACCCATATTATATGAAGAGATCACGTGACTCACTTCAAAATAAAATATGGCATCCAACTGTTTTTCCTAAAGTAAAAATCGTAATTTTTAAAGTTCTTTTAAATTTATATTTAGTACTGCATCCGTCCTAAAACCCCTTTATTTTTGCGAATTTTCTAGGCATCTATATCGCATTTACAATAATTTTTTAGTTTAAATGATCATCAAACTTTGATTATTTCTACAACCAGGCTTTATTTTTATGGATGCAGAATGTAAATAAGTGATTGCAAGATGAGTTGTATAAAAATTGCTGAATTGTTTTCACGTAAAATTATTTAGCTCTGTAGACTGAAATAAAAGTGATATGAAGAGCCAGACGATTTATATTTTCAGGACATCATTTGAATACAGTTCATATTTTTCGATAAAATTTGAAGTTTCTAAATATAATAAATTATTGCAGTACTGTGATAATTTAAAATATATCAGCGCTGAATGTATCGCATTTTAGAGATGCTTAAATAAAATTTAATTTCAGTTTGAAAGTGTTTCATAATCAATGCTTTATGCATGATTGTGTTTCTTGTTATCATTCAATGGTATTGGTAAGTTTCTATTTTGTTATAAAACCTATTTCAATACATTTCTAGAACATTTGATGTTCATAAATTTATTTATAAATCAAAGTTAACTGAAAAATAAACTAAATACCCAGTAATAATCAAAGTAGTGTCGCGAGTAAAAAATTATATTTATAAGCTAAGAATCTAAAAATATTGCAAATCACTACTACAAGGGGTTGTTATAATAATGTTATATGCTTGCGGATCGATACGTATATTGCCTTGAAGCTTTTCCTATGTCTGACCAGACCACTGAGATGATAGTTAAAACTTTATTGCTTGTTGGGTATCCCACTTCGGCGTTCCTACAACCGCGGTTACCGTCAGAAACCGACAATTTGAAATTCCCATTATTTTATCAAGTTGTTAGGAGTACAGAAGAACTGGACTACTACTTACTGCTCAATCACAAATGTCGAGCAATTTCATCAACATTTTAAATCGCCCAAGTGCCATGGTACTCCAGAGTGGATGACGGGTCCATCTTTATGTCTTGATTGGTATCCGGAACAGCTTGAAAGGGGTTCGGGGTTCTCGGGGCATCCTTAGCATAGTTGTATTGCAGTTCACCGTTATGCTTGACTTGCCGGATAATTTCTTGACGATGCTTTAACGCATTCGACAGTTCCAGTGATCTTGCACGGTCTGTGGAAGCATGGCCGAAGTTTCCATCCTGTTCCTTTGCTACCGCATCTCTCTTGCAAGATATTTATGCATAAGGATTTGCAAACAACTTGGCATATCTGCTTTCAGTAAAATGCATTTAGACGTGCGTTGCAACAGCTATTTTTTTGCCCATTTCTTGTCATTTCAGGTAATCCTAAAGTTTTAAAAGAATTGTATATACGTTCTGAACCATTACTGGAAGGATATTTGAAACATAAAATCAGTTCTAACCTTCTAAGGATGAAGCAAAATAAATATACAACTCTACCATTATCTGAAAGATGCCATGTTTCGTAAAATTACGTAATCTATGAAATATATACACTCACGGACAATGAAAGTTGCGCACCAAGAAGAAAACATGGTGGTACAACCGCGAAATAATGTAAATAGCTAGAGGGTGGGCTGGTATGCAAATAATTCCAGTTTGGTGTGATTGCGCATGACCGTACACTCATGAGTGGCGCTGCAAGCATGAGCCAGCAACCTTATAAACCGGAGTGTAGTCGACGCCCCATCAATGCGGGAAGCTTCGGCCGACGTAAGCACGAGTACGGAGTGAAAAGAATGGTGAGTAGACGCCAGAAAAATCGATATACGCAACTGACAGACTTCGAGAGAGGCCTGATCATCTGGCTGAAAACTGCAGGTAGTCAGCGCGCCGGATATAAACCGTCACGTGGATATAAGCCGTCAATACGCCGGATATAAACCGTCGGATACGCCGGATATAAACCGTCACTATACCGTCCAACGATGTTGGGAGGTCACGGGACGGCATCCAGATGCGGAGGACCGGCTCTGGGTGGACCAGGCATACCACGAGTAGAGAGTATCGAATGATCGTGCGGCAGGCATGTATAGAGCCCACGGCGACCCGATCCGCGATACAGGCACACGTAGCGGCTCCTGTGTGCCCACGAACAATAGCTAGACGCCTGAAGGAAGCGAATCTACTATCTCAGTGTCCCTTGCGTGTGGCGGCTCCGGTTGCAGTGGTGCCGGGCCAGAGCAACTTGGAACGCCACAGATTGGCGATGTGTGGTGTTTAGCGATGAGTACCGCTTCGTTTTGTGGACCGATAATCAGCTTGTCCGGGTGTGGAGGTCCCCTGCACAACGCCACAATCCCAACCTCGTTATCGAGCATCACACCAGCCCCACTGCAGGCATCATGGGCTGAAGAGCCTTAGCCTACGACAGCCGATCCGCTCTAATAGTGGTACCTGGATCATTGACGGGCCAGCGGTACGTGGATGAGATTCTAGGGTCACATATACTCCTATTCGTTGCTGGGATTTCAGGTGCGCAATTCCAAAAGGATAATGCCCGGCTGCACACGGCTCGGGTCGCCTAGGCCTGCCTGAGTTATGCCCAGACACTTTCATGGCCAGCCTGCACCCCAGGCCCCAGACCTGTCCATTATCGAGCATGTGTGGGACCAGTTGAAACGCCAGCTGTCTTTAGTTGCCGCAATCTTCGGGATTTGGAATGTAACGTTCAACAGGTGTGAACTCGTCTCTCGTAGGACAACTTCAGGCGTTTGTTCGGCACCATGCCGAACCGTATTGCTGCTTGTATCGCAGCTCGAGGCGGTACAACGCGCTATTGAGGATGACCGGACTGTGTACCACAGCACAGCTCCCTCTGTACGTGTTATGCTGCGCTGTTTTTGTGATCATTTATATCATTCATCTGTATCCTTCCATAATTAAAATTTCAGGTCCATCCTATGCTTCTTTTTTAGTGCGCAACTTTCATTGTCCGTGATAGTGTATTTTATAAGAAGAAAATAGTCATCAAACTGGTTTTCAAGTAAATGATCATTTGGTTTTAGTCGTTGCAGACGTTCGAGTTATGATCAATGATTCACTACACTTTCGATTATATCGCTCAAATATTCGTTCTCTTTTGAACTGTTAAGTTTTGTTGTAGTATTTTTCATGAATCAGGAATAAATAAAAGCCAAGATAAAAATGACGATTATGTATTATCAGAAAGAGAGAACGCTAACACTAAAATTAGTGTGAAGAAAAGACACTCCGAATGTGCCTGCAAAATAAAAAATTGAGACTGTGCAATGTTTGGCGTGCCATTCCATATTAAGTTATTCGACAACAAAAACTGAAAGTTCCCATTTACTATTCATGATGATCAAAGTATTGAGAAGCATATGCGTTCGTGTTTGGAATCCCCAGAAATAAAAAGAAGTAACTAAAGTTTGGTTTATTATGTGTTGCAGAAACAGCAGACCATTCAATATTGTGACAGTTGGTGGCTTCTTAGAATATTCGTAGTCTCTTATAAAAATGGGTCCAATTGATGGAGATGCAAATGTCAAAGATACATTACCGTATCCTTCTACTACTATTTCTCGAAATACTGCAAAAAAAGCAGAGATATTACAAAAATCACTTATCCCTCAACTTGTAACGTCAAGTGCCTCAACAGTAGAGAGTCAAGAGCCAACACCCTCTGGATTTAGAGACACCCTCTAAATCCAGAGGGTGTTGCAAGAGCCTAGATAGGGATTCTATCTAGACTCTCTAGTAGAGCTTCAGCTGGCGAGTTCGAAGAATCGTGACTGGTTTCCCGGCTGGGTCAGCAAGGTTCATTATAAACTTTTAATTGATTCGAGACAATCAACTAGTATGTGGACTGATAACTTTAACCATTTAACGCTAACAAACCACACAGCTTAATTTAACACTACCACTACACATAGATGATAAATTATGAAAAAAAAAGTTTTTCAATGTTCTCCCCTACACAAGAGTAGAAAATAAATTTTGATCACACAGGAAGTTGAACTAAATTCATTGTTTAGGCAGATTTCAATTCAAAATAATAGAATATAAATTTTATTAAAAATTGGTGTTATGCAAAATTGCCAAAGGGAAATGAGGGTGTAGGCAAATACAATTCAGAACATTACTATATAAATCTTATCCTTATCTAAAACTGATTGAATATCTGCCTGTACCATCCATTTTTTTCAATTTCGTGTGAGGATTTTTTTTTTATACTTCCTGTACGCAACTGGTATGTAGAGGAGAAAACATTAAAAAAATTGTTTTCTTAATTTATTTTTTCCTTTTCAGTTTTCATTTCTTGACATAATTTGCGTTCAAACCTATGTTGCATTACAGTAGATCAACTCTCTAGAACCAGAAGAACATATCATCTGAAAACATTGAACCGTAATTCGAAAAAAAAAAAAAAAAAAAAAAAAAAAAAAAAAAAAAAAAAAAAAAAATGCCCAAAGGGACAAAAACATGGTCATGACGTACTTAAATGAAGTAGCGGAACGTAATGACATGAAAATTTAATAGATGAAAACGTTCGGCAAGATGAAACTATATGGACCGAGTTTCAGCTCTCTACTTGCTCTGGGATCCGAGAGCTATTCCTTAGAAGAAGATATACGCAACTGTTTTAACGACGTAACGTAATGACATTAACATTATACAGATGAAAATGTTCTGCAAACTGAAACTGTGTGCTGAGTTTCAACTTTGAACGAAGGGGTAGAGTCCATGTGAAGTTGAAGAGAATAGTGTAAGGACATATTGACAACAGATGAGCAAAGTTTTATTTAAAATCACAAGAATCCATCAGAAAGGGACGTCCCCCAAATAAGGAAGACACTCCCATTGCAGATAACAATATTCATTGACTGGTTTCGTCAAGGCCGCAGCCAGGCAAGTGTCAGAAGGGCTGTCCCCCCAAGAGATACTCTGCCCCCCCTGATAGAAATATTTAATCTTTTGTAGTTGTATAAAATTTCATACATGTCATGCAAATTTCAAATTTTGCAAAACAATGCTTTTTCTGAATTTTTTGTAAACTTCGTCTTGTATAGCAACATAATTAAGATTTTTCTCTGCTGAATTTGTGGTTATATTGATGATTATCAATTTATTTACATATTTAATTTAAAAATATTCAATAAAGTTTTAAAAATTAAATTAATAATATAATATTTAGGGCACTTTTTATTATTGCGAGTTTTACCGTTATACATTGCCAACTGATGAACAGTTATACAGATGAGTAATTAGTTCTATAGCGTACTACATTATCACGTTATCCATTATCAACTGATAAGTAATTACAGTCAATTTAATATTATATGATATAATATATTTAACAATTAAAATATTTTTTAATGAAGTTATTTATTAAAAACTAAAATTTAACATTTTAGTGCATTTTTCTCCCCCCCCCCCAAATGTTTTTTCTAGGGAGCTCTTCCTTCAAGGTTGTTGAGCCCCCCCCCCCCCCCCCCCCCTTGAATTTCACTCTTCGCCTCTCTTCGATTACATTTCTAGCTACGGCCCTGGGTTTCGTGCTTGTTATGCGCGCATTAGCATGGAATAACCATTAGCTGCAATGGTAGCAAGCAAACTTTCTATTTGCAGCAATTTTGCGAAACTTCAGCGAATAACAAGTTTGCTTGCTGTCATTGCAGTCAACGGTTATTCCATGCTGATGAGAGCATAATAAACGGAAAATCGGCCCATGAATACTGGCATCTGCAATGGGACTATCTTCCCTAGCCTAGTTTCATTTACTTGTTGATTTTAAGACCAATAAACTTCCATCAATATCAGAATGGAGTTTATTCGTAAACTTTTATTATTAGACTACAAATCTGATAAACCATCAAAACTAATCTTTGCAATAGATCAAACAGCTGACATCGTTAAATCGTATATTAATGTTAAATCTGTAAGTTCGAAAGTCCTTCCGCGAGGAAGAAAGGCTTTAGAAAATAAAATAATCGTTCACCTGTACCTCAAAACTAAAATTTTGAATATTGTTAGCCACAAAATTTGAAAATGAATATTTAATTGTTTTTAGACATTTTCATTACTATTCAAATATAACAATTTCAAGACCAAAAAAACTTCCATCAATATCAGAATGGAGTTTATTCGTAGACATTTGTTATTAGACTACACATTTGATAAACCATCAAAGCTAATCTTTGTAATAGATCAAAACAGCTAACATCGTTAAATCGTATAGTAATGTTAAATCTGTAGGTCCGAAAGAAAAATAATTGAAAAATTTCTGAGGTTTAATTTTTCCAAATTCCTAACATTTATTTGAAATTATTATATTTTTTAAATTAAATAATGTAAACATTTACAAACTTAATTTACAACTAAAATTATTTAAAACTAGTAAATATTTTAATTAATTAATATTTACATAAAGAAACTTAATTTACATCTAAAAATGCTAAAATTTATAGCGAATACAAACATTAAAACATGTATAAATTATTTTAAAAAACCTAAATATTGCTAAAGCATTAAAATATATATATATATTTTTTACCATACGAGAAAAATCACATTTTAGATACATTGGAACATTTATTTATATTTAAAAACATTGAAATTTTATTTTAAATAAGTATTTTAAAACTATTTAATAATATTTATAAATATTGAGATAATACATGAAAAAAATTACAATTAAAATAAATGTATTTAAATTTTTAAAAATAATTTATTTTATACGCACAAAATATAAATTTATTTTAAGCTATTTCAATTTTTTAAATTATTTAAAAATTTTCAATGTAAGTTAAACATCTCAAAAATTTTTTTAGAATTACTTAAAAATTAATATTACTGGAAAATTTTATCTTTTAAAATTAAACTGGTTAATTGACCACTTCATTCAGAATATTTTTATGTGTTTTAAAGAATTTCGTATATTATTATCCTAATTGTTGTTAATTAGAATAAATATGTTTTCTTCAGGTTATGAATTTGAAAGTTTATTTATTACCCAAGTCGTCCAGCTCACCCAAAGGATGGAGAGCAGAGTTATGTTCAGAGCAACAGGCGCCCTGGAGCGATCACACCTGAACTATGGAATAAGAAAAGAACATTCGATATGCGTAAACGCATATCATCTGTTAGATTTAAGATATATTAGTTGCTAGTTTTTAAAACTGGAAACTGTAGAACTGAAGTAAAGCAAAAATCTATAAATGAATGTAAATAGACGACGAGATTTCTCTTTGAAATAAATGAACAGTAAGATGCGATACTCTTCGGTATATGGCGCCATCTACGAGCTGTTTAAGAAACAACTCGAACATTAGCCTATAGAAAGTATTCATTCTGTTAAAAGAAAAATTAAACAACTGAATGTTTTGCATAATTCATTTATGACTATGGAATTACGCCATCTCTTTCCGATTAGCTGTTTTAAATTATATTAAAAATACGATAATTTTGATTAGAAATTGGCATCATTCATGTAAATCACGTGATGAGAGAGGCGTTTCTAAAAATGTAAACTTTACTCATCAGTGCATCATCTCGTCGGTTTGTGCGCTGTGTTTCTAGATTGTGCTTCGTGGTGTTATTGTTTTCTTTGACATTAAATGAACCAAATTTTACTTTTTCATGTTTATAATACCTAATCTGAGCTTAAAAATCCTTTAAAAATATCAATTGAGTGTTAGAAGTTTCACTTCCGACTTTTACGTGTTCTTAAATCTTGTTTGTTTACACAAAATTCTCTTATAAATTCGAATGGATCTACTAATTCGAAAACGACGGTGTGCGAGGAACGTTAATTAATGAATATTTTTTCAGGTAAGTGAAAGCTAGAGAATTTTGCAATTTGTTTTTATGTACAGTAATTGTTATGTACTCTCATTTGTTAAGATTTAAGGGACCGGGTCTTTTTGTTAATATGATAGTAGGTGCATATATTTCAAGAGCCTTAACTTTAAAGCGTTTTTGAAATGTGGTTAGTTATAAATAAATGGCCTAGGCAAGGGGAGAGGGTAGGACAACTGTTGGGGCCCTTTGAGCAAGTGATAACTGATGACAACTAAAAGGAAGCCCGGTATTCTGAAAGCTCCCAAACTTATAGGGGGCGGTGGGGCTTAACAAGTGTTAACACACATTTTTACATGACATTGAGTTAACCAAATACGCACATTGATACTGGAGGTTCTCTGAAAAAGGGATTATATTACATCTATCCCATAAATTATGTATAAAATGACAATTTCATGATTGACTGTCTTGATTTTACAATTTATAAAAATATTTTAGTGGCTGCGAAATGTTTAATCATGTTTAAAATCAATAGTATTCCAATATTTACAGCCTATTAATCATATCAAATCGGTTGCTGTCTAGAGGGCTCGGGTTCGAATCCCGAATAAGGCATGTGTGGCTACTGTAACTGGATTTCGATCTGTTGTTGCCACGTTAATTGAATTAAAAAAAAAAAAAAATTCAAATCGCTTTATCCAGTCTCTGTAAGAGAAAGTAGCTGTTCATTGTGGAATTCAATGGATTATGACCTTAATGTCCAGACGCATACATCTTCCACTCTATTTCACCTTTAAAATAGATATGAATGTCTTTATAATGCATATCTATCCTCTCTCTAACTAAAGCAGAATGATGTCACATTTCCTTACAAAATCATTGTAAATACCCTAAAGTAGTTTTAATGCTTTCCCATCATCAAATCTTTGAATTGAAGTTATTTTAAAATTGAGGCTGTGCCATATGTGTAGTAGAAAAAGTTGGGGAGGGGACACTCATTGGCGTAATTAGGGGGAGGAATGTCTGTCAGACTCATATCCCCCTCCTAAGTTTTCAGAGATTGTCAGGATGTTTGTGATCTTTAAAAGTACTTAATTCCTGATTTTGATTTTTAAAAACTTAACAGCCCAAATTTATACGAAAGTGCTTAATTTTCTTACAGATCACAGTTCAGAAATGACAATAAGAGTAGGGAAAATTATCTCCCATCTAAGAGTTACGATTAGATTGCAAATTTGCTAATTTTTCCCATCACCATATAGAAAATTAAATGAAAAGGATAGAAAAAGGTTTTATATATTCTGGTTTTTACATTATCCTGGTAGAAACCCAACTCTGATGAAGAATGTATTTGAAAAAATCACTGGGTCTTTTTATATACAGCATTTGTTACATTTTAGTAGTGAGTATTTATATTCATAACCATCTGATCAGAAAACCTTTATTTCATTTTTATGATTCATTTCTAAAAGTTTAATTCTCATGAAAGGCCCACCTTTCCTTACTTCTGATCTGATCATTCATAAAATATTGTCAAATATTTTCAAATCAACAAGATCGAAAATATGTCAATTTCACTCAAATTTAAAGAAATTTTTATTAGTAAATGGCTGAAACTTTTATAACCATTCCTTGAAATTTCTAACATAGTGTTGAAATCAAATGATATTAATTTTATTATGTGAAGTTTGATAATGTATATAACCTACTTCTTTCATTTAATTTTTTTCTGCAGCCTTAAAGATGCTTAATTTTTTTAATGATAAATGTGCAAGAACCCTGTATTTGATTTAAGTTTTTAATTACAAAACTTAAAAAGAATCTTATTAATATGTAAAATAAAACTTTGAAAACTTAGCCAAGAAATATGAAAAATACTCATACGCATAGCTGGCTTTTGTCTTTCATAAAATGTGGCTGTATCCAGTACTAAGACTAAATTACGTAGCTGTTTGAGAGGTTGCCAGTTATGAGGGAAAAACAATGCTGGATAACACTGTGGATGACATTGCTGTTATACAAGGAGTGTAAAAAATGTTGTAGGTGGACAGGGTCTTTCTACAACTCCAAAAGTTGGGGAGGGGGGAGGAGACATGTCCCCTCTGGTTTCTATGTTCATGTAACTCTGCAATAATTTTTCCAATCCTTTAGTTTGGAAACGTTTCAAATTTTATGCTTTAACAGAAAGACATTCTTTGGGTCCTGAACACATTTCAAACATGGAAAAATGTCTGAGAAAAAAATCAAATAAAACCCAGTCAGTGTGTTTTTGGTCATCTTTGCCATTCTAGGACTTCAAGGATTTTATATGTAATTGTGCTGTAGACATTTCTGTGGAATTAGTTGATATGCAGACATAATAAATTGTCTTACTAGATGTAAGCATAGGCCTGGATATGGACGACAGGATCTCTGGAGATTTATCAATGGGCCAGACTCATTGGATTTAATATTTTCCTTGCCAGTAATGTGTATGATATCGATGTTCCAAAGTTGAAAGGGCTGATCTCTCACCTTATATCTGGGTCTGCTGCATAGACCAGATTTGAGAAGGGAGAGATTAAGGGTGGACTTAAACTATTCAACGAACCAGCATTATGATTTTGAATTATTATCAGCCTCGGTGTACAATTTTGTCCTGCTTATTGAATTATTGCCGCACAGCGGGAATGTTTTGTGGAAAACATCTTTATTGTAAGTGTTTTTATTGGCATATTGCAGAAACCTTTAAGGTGTTATAAAGTTGTCAAGTGTAGTCATAAAAAATATTTCTGCTTTTACCAAAGAAAGTTAGGTATCTGTAGCAACCAGCAAGCAAAGAGTTGTTTCAAACTTACTAGTCCAAAAATGCTAGTTGCTATATTGGGAACATGATATACAAATTTGAGAATACTCTCTTTAGGTATGTCCTGACACTATCACCTTTACATTTTTGTGCAGGCTGAGCTAAGATTTTATATATATCTGATTCCAGTTGTGTGGTTTAACTAATTTTGTTAGTCACCAGAGAGGGAATCACTGCGCCTAGCAATTTTACTTGCTACCAATATTATTATTGTCTATTCAGTTCTGAAGGACACTAATATGTAAAAAACCTAGGTGTACCAAAGTTGACTGTTGCATGAGTAGTAATATGCCCATTAATTATAAAGCTTTCCTTTGCATATCTTCTATTATTTAAAGAATAATAATGGAAACAAATTAACAAAATAATTTACTTCATTTTTGTGAATGTTTTGTGTTTTCAATGTTTTTATTTTTATTATTTTTAAAGAAACCATGAAAAATCAATTTTTTTTAAATTGGCTTTAATTTATTACCTTTTACGTATTACTTGATATTGTTTAGAATTTATATTTATTTCAAACTGTAGTCTGGAAATCTAATAATATAAATCACTGAATTATTTACCATAAACAAATTTTTCTAATCTGAAATTAAAATACTTTGTTAGTAAATAGCATTAACAGTTGATTAAAAGTATCAAAGGCATTGTCTTTGCTGGCATGGTTGCTCCTTTTTTTATCCTGAAAATGTTCTGTGTTTTGCTTGCAAAAATGGTTGATACATTTAATCAACTGAGTATGCTGTTACTACCGCAGCATTCCTTTGGATTGGGTTGCATTTTTTTTTTTGGAAAACTGTATCACAATGTTTTAAAAAATTATGAATGGCAATTAACACAATATATGAAAATTTATTGTAAATCTCACTAATGCAGAGAGCAAAGGCTAAAATACTTTTTTTATATAATTCTGGGCATATAGACGGCATGTGTTTGATTTCAGACATATCCATGATTTGGACTGAGTCAAGATTAAAATGTTTTTAGACTGGGTCAGGCTTGAATGTTTGGTTGCAAAATATGTTTTATCTCAGACAGGGTTCAGTCTGCTCTGTTCAGTTGCTATTAGATCAGAATTAGAAAATTTAGGCCCGTGACAGACCCTATCTCTGAAGAATACATATTTGGGAAAAGTCAATTGAAGCCTGTTAATTTAAACAGCTGAATTATCCATTGGGTTTTGAGCATTTTTTTTTTTACGGGAGGAGGGGGGGGGGTGCATCAAGTGGGGCCCATGAGAGAAATTTGTATAACTGGATAGAAAGTGGTCAATTGCTACAATGGGAAGAACATGCTCACATTTGGAAGGAATGGGAAATGAGATAAGATTATCTATTGTATGCCACAAATCAGCTTGTTTTCCAGCTGTTTTCATTGAGAGAGATTACTTTTGATAACATAAATTTATCACAAGTCATATAAAAATATTATTTTTAAATAATTGGCTTTGCAAATTTGAATATCATTTCAGTTTTTATACCAATTTGTTATTGTATAGAATTTTTATTATTTTTAATAAAACAAAGAAAAATATATTGGCTTCATTTACTTAAATTATTTGGTTATTTGAAATGTTATATTATTTTATAATTTTATTATATTTAAAAAAAAAAACTATTAAAAATTATAAAATTATTTTTATTTAATGTTCAATGGCTGTTTTTTTTTTTTTTTTTTTTAAATCCTGAATGTGTTTTATTTAATTTGTTTTATTTCTTTATCAATGATAATGTTATGTTTTAATTTTTTAAGACTCTGCCTGTAAATCTGTTAATTTCATATTAAGAGGCCACGAGATACTGTTAGTCCAGGGTCCCCTCAAATATTTAATCTGGCACTGAGTTTAGTTATTTCAAAAGATTGCACAGAGATGTAGGTTGAAAATTTTTTTATGTTTTTCCAGAAAATTTTCCATTTTTATTTTTAATTTATTTGAAAATAGATTATAATACATTTCCAAACTGTTTTTCTGAAAAGCAAGTAGCTTCACAAGAAGTTTTTGATCATTAAGCTTTCTAATTTTGAAAAAGAAAATAAAGGAGGGGGAGGGAGGGCAAGTGTGTATATGCACTTTATTTTAAAGAAAAATAATGGATGACAGCTAAAAGGTTGCAAGTGACATTTTACTCATTCTCAGAAAGAAGCTTTTAAGATGCCCATTCTTTCAGTATTTAGTTTCCCAGATTTTATAAAAGTGTTTGAAAAATGGAATGTTTTCACAAGTTCTGAAGAGCTTTAATAAATATATGCTTAACTCATCTTGCATATTGTCTCTTCTTTCTCATGATACTCACTCGTTTAATTACAAGAAGGTATTTGTTAAACAATTTTTAATATTATATAAAATAATTTATTTTAAAAGTGCTTAATTACAAGCAGTTTTTAATTTATTTTTGTTGTAAATAAATTTTATATTTATATATTATAAATAAATAAATTTCATATTTATATATTAAATAATTTATGTTTATACTATAATAAACTACTAAATTTATTTTGTAAGAAGATGATAGAATGTTTCATTTGAATTATCAATAGATATTTAAAGAAGTACAATATAATATTTAATGTGTTTTTTAATTATATTCAGTTTTTATATTTTTTTAGAATATTATATTTTATAATTTACTATATCAATAATAAACAGTAAAATATTTATGATTTTGATAAGGTTTAAAAATTTTAAATTATTTCTTATGCCTTTTGTATGCCTATTAAGTGCTTTTGTGCAATGCTTTAAAATTGGAATTTTGAAGTTAAAACATTATAGATGAAATATAATTTTTTTTTAAGTTCTTAAAAGCAAGTGTATTTAAGGAAAATAATAAATTGTAGCTGCTAACTGCAGCATACCGATATAAGAAATTTTTATTCATAGAATTTTTTATATATTTCTAGATTTAAACCTTATTATATGAATATATGTTTGATTGTAGCTGTAATATAAGAATAAATACTTTTAAAAAGTCACTGAGCATATCATTCCAGCTGAAATGTAATATAGAGAATAATTTCAAAATTTTCCTCAAATTTCACACCTTTAAGATTGCGCGATTAAGTTAGAAATCTGCACGGTCCCACATTTCTAACTTTTACCATTCTGGATCGAAACTCAGAAATTTACGAAGGTAAAACTCGACTCGGTCTAAGAGCCTCGACCCCGTCTATCCCCAGATAGGTTATAAACAGGAAATTGGGCATTTACCCTCGAAATTGCTGTTATTTTTTAAAAGCGTTTATCTTTATATAGCAAATAAAATCGGCAAAACAATTTAATTTACTCTATTCAATTGCATTTATAAGCTTTTCAAGCATTGAATACGTCTGGTCTGATCAGACTCGAATATTTAAATGTTAATCCAGCCCGAGCTCGATCTGACTCGAAACCGTTTAGAAAAATTCAACCCTCCGGCCGAGCCTAAGCCTATGGACCAGGGCCGCCCATAAAATTGTGGACCCCCTTAATAGCATCACGCCCCCCCCCCTTTCCATATGTGATTTTCCCCTCTGTAAATTTATCATGCCTTCTCCAGCTTAAGAAGAAAAAAAAATTAAGGATCGAACCCTTCGGGGAGCCATCTAAGCTACTAGTTCTTTGGTCGAACCACTCGATAGGTGCCGTCCTCCCAGTCCGAACCTGTAAGTCAGTATGAATCATATGACAGACCTGTAAGTTAAATAAGAATCATACTGCGATGATTTGAAAACAACACCATTTATCACGAAGATCTTTGATTCAATTGTTGCCATCGCTTATTAAATTGTTCTATTCAGCAAATCTTAAACCTGAAGAAAAAAAAAGTACTTACTTCGGAATAAAGGTATCCAGCTGCTGTAATCACATGTATAAGCAGTGCGCGCGTCCAATCGGGGACATTCCATACATTTACTTATACTACCACACTGTTCATTTTGTGGTCTCTAGTCTTTCGCCACCTCACTTTGTATGTAAAGTGAAGTTTAAATGTTTTCTGTATTATCCCTTCATTGAGCATTTTCTTGCGAAAATGCACTATTTGAACGTATTGGCCTTGCCAGAACGGTTCGCTTCATGAGTTTGGACAATTACGCTTCGTGTCGTAATGACCTTCTCAATGTCTTCCCCGCTTATAATATTTTGTTAAGTGGAAAATGTTCAGTTATGCCTGAGCGAGTGAAGATTATTAGATCACAGGTCGTATTTTAAATGCAACTTCAACATTAAGATTAAAATTTTTTACAAAGTTTAGAAAATATCTTAACCTTGATCTACTTTGCCGTTTTCCCGTAGATTGTTCCATATAATCTGCACTATTAAAAAGCGCCCGGCCATGTTATATACTGCATGTGTTTGTAAGTATATCCGGCAATTTAGAACAAGAATTCTTGGCGTAGGTTCTTGGTTTGTCTTAAATAGGGGGTACAGCTTTTGAAATAGCTTGGTTATAACCTTGGGTCCGGCTGTTCCCGGTTTAGTACACAGCATAATCTAGTGATTATTATCATAACTTTTGCATATTAGTTATTAACATAACTTTTACTAGTTGCGTTGTGCACTGTAGTGTAGAGACCTTTCGAGGATTGTAATCAATATTTGGCTATCTTTGACTGAACATTAATTGTTCATTCAAATTGTTTTATAGAATTTATTTCATTCAAATTGTTACTTTCCCTGCAATACATGGTAATGTATAGGGAAAATATTGGAATCGTTTCGAAAATCGCAACTCGAGTTTTCGACGGATCTACACGTTTCGAAACCTCTAGAACACGAAAAAATTTTTTTAGCGTGACGTGTATGTGTGTCTGTCTGTTCAATGTATGTATCCACTCTAACTTATAAACTAATTGACCGAATATCATAAAATTTTCTAGGTAAGTCGCTTGTGAGTGACCCTAGTGCTGCTGATTAGATTTTGATATGATTCGGAAAATAAGAGAGTTTTTTTTTTTTTTAATTTATTTTGCGCGAAATGGCCCTCAAAAGTCGTCAAAATCTAAAATAAATCATATACTCAAGTGCATCAATTAAATACTTGTTTTATATGTAATTTTTGACGATGATTTGAATAAGACCAACCCCATCACTCTAGGACTAGCCGTTCTCTAAATATTTCAGTTTTTTCGCATTTTTGCTATGCCGGTTTCGAGATGTCCAGTTACCAAATGAAATCGAACTAAATTTAATGAATTATTAATAAAATAAAAGAGAAAATAAATTTGAGGTTGCAGGGAAAGTCATGTGCTGCTCACATCAGATTTTTGATTATGCAGCAATTAATAAAATTTTATAAAAAGAAAATAAGAGTTTCCAAAGTACTAGTTTCACCACGAAACCGTTACTTTAGTTATTTATTAATGATTGCCCCCCCCCCACCCCCCAAAAAAAATTTGCCAACAACCAGCCCAGTGATTACACCTTACAGATCTATTAACAGTCCCCTCCCCCTTCTATTTATAAGTAAAGATTATATAACTGAAACATCCTTTTTCATCCATCATTTTGACTGTTTAAAATTGAATATTTATGTTCTTTAAAAACAACAATGCAACGGACAATTGCATGATTTAGTTTATATTCACTTATTTTCCAGGCAATAAAAGAGTCCCCAAAGTATATTTCTTCATCTGTGTGTCAACTAGTTACATTATCTTTTTAATTTATGATATTAAATTAAGATATATATTATTATGCAGTAGCATATTTATTTATTTTAAAAGAATGCAATCTACAGGACAAAGTCCCAGTAACAACGTGCAAGATAAAATACAATACAAAATATACAACATAAAATAAAATACATTAAAATGCAAACTATTGACAACAAATGATTTTCAAAAACACCTGCAAATGAATAAATGCATTAAAATATAAAATATTTACAACAGATGATTTTTAAAATCCATTTCTGATGAATAAGAAACATCAAGATTATCGGGAAGCTGTTGTATACTTTACAAAAAATTACTTATCGCGCAATAACAACCAACATTCGTACTAAAATTCCTTTCAGCAAATAATCTCATGCTCCTGGTTGAATACTGGGGAACATATTGAAGGGGGTCTCAGGGAATTCACACAGGAATCTTCTTTTATTATGTAAGGAAATTCTCTATTCAAAATTGGAGCCCCATTTTCCCTTGTTCTTCATATCATACATATCCTATTTGCTATTTCTTTCTTGAACGATGTGCTGCTGTTTATAACCGAAAACGTCTCTGACTTTCACTTCGTGTTGAAATTGCCTTTGTTACTTCTTTCTGCTGCAATCCTTTCTACTGGAACAGTTTTCGCATCAATAAATCAATAGTAAAGAAAATATTTGGAAACTTCTTTTGTTCTCAGTGTTTCTTCCAGGATTGGCCATGAAATGTGTGTGTGTGTAGGGGGGGGGGGGGGGGGGGTGCGAATGGAACATTAGAGGTGAGCATGTTTTCCAATATAATTTTAACTAGTATATTTTCATTTATTTTTATTTGATTATTTTTATGTTTATATCTGATCCATTTTCTACTTTCTTCTATGTCGGGCCATGTAGTACATTATTTCTGTAATACAATTTACAGTAATGTATACAGAAACGTAGAATCAGCATTAACGGACCAGGTATGGCCCTTGGTAACGTAGATGGATTTGGAAATGCTTTTCAATTTATTCATTTTCAAAAAAATTCTTGGGAGCCATAAAGGCTAACTTTCCTTTCTCCGCGTGCAAAAGAATTTTTTTTTTGTTTTGCAACTTTTCATCTTATACACTATTCTTGCTTTACACCATGTATGTTTATGCAGGAAAAAGGGGGATTAGTACCTTAAGTACCTGTATTACATGTATGATTTATAACACAATAAAATTTAATCTAAGGGTGTAGTTAACCTGGATTATATTAACCAATCTTTACCACATGCCATTCTTTTTCAATTTCTTGACTTATATATAGAACAGAGGAAAAGGGGTATTTTATACCAATTTAGTACCTGTTTTATTTATAATGCTTTATTTATAATATTCTTTTTATCATCTTCACAAGCTTGTCGTATAGTCACTATTGATATCAAATAATCACTTCAGACCATCTTATTTTCATTTTTATTTTTTGCTATACAGAACATTTCAATAAATGATCAATCTCTGGTATATATAATTCAAGGAAATTAAAATTCTTCAATTATATATATATTTCATTTGTTTTTCTTTTATTGATTCTATACCATTGATTTTTGATGATTTTCTTTAATCTGGTGATTCGAAATATGTATTTTTTTCCATTTGATTGAAGATTTGCTGTTTTATACTTTTATTTGTAGGCTTGTTAGAAAGTTAGGTTTTTCGAGTTACAACTTCTCACTTTTCTTGCGAAAAACCACTAAAGGGAGCTTAAAAGTGAAACATCAATACATTGTACTACATAATAGGAAGGCTAATGTTTAAGTGGATATAAAAATAAAAAATATTATTAATACAAGAGAATGGATATGTCAGGCTAATATAAACAAGAAAGATCAATCATGCTTAAAGCATTGATTATGAAACACTTTCCAACTTCAATGCAATTTTATTTAAAAAAGTCTAAAATGTAATACATTCCTCGGTAATATTTTAAAACTTATCACAATACTACATTAATTTATTATATTTGAAAACTTAAACCTTCATTGAAAAAATGAACTTCATTCAAATGGCGGCATTGAAATATAAATTGCCTGGTTTAAATATCTCTAAAATGCGATACATTCCACGGTAATATTTTTAAAACTATCATAATACTACGATAATTTATTATATTTGAAAACTTCATCGAAAACAACTGAAATTAATTCAAATGACGTCATAGAAAAAATAACACGTCTGGATCTCTCTATAAAAACAGCATTTCATTCATAACTTTCTCCCATTCATGTCATTCATCACAATACTATAATAATTTATTTTATTTAAAAATTAAGACCATGGAGCTACAAGTAATTAAACTCTGTGCTTAAAACTTCATTGAAAAAAAATCGTCCTTCTCTTTATAAAATCAATTAATATTTCATTCATATCAGCCATGCAGACTCCATGGGCTAATTTATTTTGTGTTAAAGAAATACAGCAATTCTAATACAACTCATTCTACATATTTTGCTGTTTACATTTTACATAAGTGAAAAATAGGCTTCGTTGTAGAAATAATCAAATTTGGATAATCATTTAAACTCAAATATATCGTATTTGCGTTGTTTCAGTATGTAGATGTACAGAATTTAAGCAAAAATATAATATTGTTTTAGGACGGATACAACACTCAATATGAATTAAAAAGAACTTAAAAAATCACGATTTTGAAACAAGATGGATGCCATATATGATTTTGAAGTGGGTCATGTGATCTTTTCATATTATGGTCACGTGATCGTTTCATATAAGAGGTGTAATTATTATTTTAATTTTTATTTAAAAAATTACTGAATATATTTCGCTGAATTTGTTTTTATATATTTTATGGAACAATTTGAATATTACCTAACATTTTCGAAGCAATTTGTGAATTTTAAATCCGCTTAAAAAATGTTTGAAAAATTAGGTCCCATAGGGCTCAATGTATTTCATTTTTTCAACCCGGGTTCAATCCAAAACTAATTGGGTGATATTATTCATTTATATTCCCATAGGTCCTACAGACCGTTTGAACAACATAGTAAAATTTCATTTTGATAAAGTCATTTTTACGGCAGTTATCATGCTAACGGACAGACAGACAGACAGAATGAACAAAGTCATAAACACTTTTCAACTTTGTTGTAGTGTGTTAAAAACTATGAATAAAATTCATGAAAATCCAGCTAATCTAAATTTTTTAACTATGCCATTTACAAAATAAGAGGGATATTTATATAAATTGCTGGTAATTTTTAGATTATTTATATGTATAGCATATATATAATATCCTGTAATCCATTTATTTTGGTTTATTTGGATTTGATGCTCAGTCTTGAAATAAAATCTAATCAGAATTAATCTTCAAATTTGGCGCCAAATGCTGTTCTCTTATTTCGACATGGTGGTCGCTTTTTTACTGTTTTGAATAATTTATTGTTGTGGTGCTTTTTATTTTCGATTGCTTGATATTAGTTATTAATTCATTTATATATATATATATATATATATATACAGGGTGTCCAGTGCTATCGGTGGCCAATGGCTATTTCCTCAACCGTTAGTCACAGAGATATACTTCCAATCGCAAAAATGCTTTAAATTTTAAAATCTATTATCTTAGAAACAGTTTACATCAATAAATGCATTTCTGAAAGAAATACGAAATATAAAGTTTTATGCGGTCCCCTGGTCCTACCAGTTATATTTAGGAAAACCATTCTCATACAATTTCATGCAAAAAAAAAAAAAAAAAAAATCATCCTTTTACGACCAAAATTCAGAGTTATGAAGCATTATTAAACTTTGACTTAATTCGCTTTTCCGCGTATAAAAATGTCCCGTTTCAGGCAACCTTTAAGGGACCGTATAAATATTGAAACTCCGGATTCAAAGTATTATGTTTCGATTGCATTTGCTAACATAATATCGATAATGAAGCAAAGCTTTTTATCGAATAGTAATAATTCGTTTAGAAGAGTATTATAGTCAGGGCTCGACTAAGATCATCTGGTGGTCTTTCTAAGATCTTTATTGTAAATGTGGTAACATATTATCGTAAAAGTCGTTTAAGTCGATAAATGCATTTCTGTAAAAATTACGAAATGTAAATTTTCATGCGGTAATAGACCAGTAATGAGACCAGTTGCAGCGTACCTGCAGACGAAAGTAAAAAATTACCCACATTAAATCTAAAATAATAAAGGCATATAACACCTAAAAAATAACAGATTTGTAGAAATAAAAGAATAATGAAATTGCTGCGAAATATTTGTCTCTCCAATTATTTTGTGTATAACTCCCATTTCTCAGCACAAAAAGTGCTCCAACTTTAAGCAGCTATAACTTTGTGAATTTTGGTCGTAAAATGGTGATTTTTTTTTATATTTTGCATGAAATTGTATGAGGATGATTTTCCTAAATATAACTGGTAGGACCGGGGGACCGTATAAAAATTTATACGGTACCCCGGTAAAAATATATGGTATAAAAATTTATTCCGTATATATATATAACTAATATAAACGATTTGAAAAAAGGAAAGGAGGGAAAACCATATGAATTGCATAAAAATGGCTGAGAGGGATAGCGACCTCTCATTCCCGTTTTAAGTACTTTTTAACTCCTTTCCTTTCCCTCCTTTGGTTTTCCCTCCTTTCCTTTTTTCAAATCGTTTATATTAGTTATATCCTGCATCAGTATATAGAGCTGCATTGCGCCTTTTTCTGTGTGGTATAATAATACATTTGTTCGTATCCATCATTTTGTATGATTCTATATATATATATATATATATATATATATATATATATATATATATATATATATATATATATATATATATATATATATATATATATATATATATATTAGAAAAATGTAATAATAAAAATAATCAATTCAAGTAATCGTGAAATATTAACATCACCATATAGAAGCAAAACCGTAGCCATAATGCCGATAATAAAAAAGATCAGCACCGTCCCAAATTCGAAGATTAATCAGAATTAAATTCATCTTCAGGTCTGAGTATTTAATTATAATTAACCCAAACAAATGCCTGTTTCAGATTGGGCAATAGTACATTACTATAAATACCCAAACTCAGACTACAGGCACCAAAAGATGAAAAATGGAAAATAAGAAAAATTAGGAAATAGTATATTGTTACCATGAGACAGGAACCCTTCTTCTTTCACCACGTGTAATTGCGATCAACCACAACAGTATGAAAAATATCAATAAGCACCGGAATGAACACGAAATACAACCCAGGAGACAGAATACACGTTTACAGCGACCCTCCCAGACCCGGAGACAGGACAACCACCCATACAAGCAAAACAGAATATGAACATAAAACACAGATGAAAATTCTCACCAAACAAGTGATCCAAAGAAGAAATGGGCAAACGAGAATGCCACCATACACCATTACAATAGCGCTCAAATCGTAGTATCAAACTGGCTGAAGTTACAATTTTTTAGCGAAAATAAAATTCAAAACATTAATATTAATGTATCCTATTTTCCGATTTTTAATTTTTCAAATTGCTTTAGTTTATTTTATTATCCATTTTTATTTAATTATATAATTAATAAATAATTATAATTTTTTTAAATATATTTTTGCATATATATATATATATATATATATGCAAAAGTATATTAAAATGTATTTTATATATATATATATATATATATATATATATATAATGTATGTATGTATGTATAAAATTTTAACCACATGTTTTATGCAATCATAGAAACAACGGATTTTAGTGTATCTGTCTAGAATGTGCGCCTGAAGACGTTTTTGACAGATATACCATGATAGATATATATATAGGTGACAGATATGTATATAGGTCAGGCACTACTCTAGTGGGAGGGCCCTAGTACCCCAGTATATTTTTTTAGGCTTGGAAAGACAAAAAATTTACAAAGATGGAGAAATCAAATGTGGATGAAGGATATTTGTAAAGTAGTAAAACACACAATGTGTATTGGCGGCCCTGTTCTCCCAAATACTTTTTAATGTGGAAAATGAATTTCAAATGTTTCGAAATGATCTTCTGGCTCCAATTTTTTTTTATATCTTTGTTTACTACCCCATTTTCTGAGAAAGAAGCTACGCGAAATTCTTATCACTATTGACTCTAGATAACCTGCTTTGTTACTTGATGATCACTATTATCTTTGTTTTAACAGTCTGTCGTTTGTGATAGATGCTGTTACCTACATCTGTTTTTCACGTTGAGATTTTTACTTTCCCTGGAATTCATAGACGCGAGATGGGAGGTCATAATTCCAATCCCCTCCCGTTGGCGGAAAAATTACATTATTTCTCCATTGGGGCTGTATTGGAAAACGCATTTCAGCATTGTAGTCAGAATCTCGAAAGAAGGAAGGGTAGACGCCTATGAAAAGTGAACATATTGGAGATTTACTTTTTTAATTTCATGTAATTTTTTCAATAAATATATTTGAAAACATGCAATTTCTCGAGACTGTTCATGCTAGCTTTCTAAAGTTTGTGTCGTTTTGTAATGAACAGTTTACTTATTTAACATTATTGAAGATCCTGATTTTTTCAGAAATTAATTACAAATTTGAAGGATTGGGGGGGGGGGGGGGAGGCTTATAAACATTCGATCTATGTCAAAATCAATAGGGTTTCAGTATTTACGGACACTGTAATAATCGTACCAAATTATTTTCGAAACTCTTCTTTCGCTCTTAAGATATCGCGGCCACAGATTCACAGACACACACTAACATACATGCATTGTGGAGAGCCTTGTTGCTCCCAGGGCCG
Organism: Amaurobius ferox; assembly: GCA_951213105.1. Taxonomy (NCBI): domain Eukaryota; kingdom Metazoa; phylum Arthropoda; class Arachnida; order Araneae; family Amaurobiidae; genus Amaurobius; species Amaurobius ferox. Next base: position 25,542,913 of record OX578139.1, on the reverse strand, counting down.
TAGGCTGAAACGAAATTGGTGAGGGGCTGAATTGAAATTCAAGGAGGGGGGGGGGGGGCTCAACAGTCTTGAAGGAGGGGCTTACTAAAAACGCTGTTAATCATTATCATTCCTAAACTGTAATAGTTATTATTATATATTTCAATCCATATAAATTATTAACAAATAATCAATTACATATTTATATTTGTAAGCAAATAGTTTATTAGGAAAATCCATATTGCTACTATACATCCATATTAATATATAATAATTACAATTAATTTAAATATAGGCCTTAACTAATACCAAAGTTGTTAATTGAAGAAAATTTCAGATAGTAAATACAAGTTAACACTTGATATTAACTCTTAACTACTTATCAGTTCATTTTAACTCTTTAATGTGTAACAGTGAACGCCGTGGCAATAACACTAAAACATCCTAAATACTATTATCATGACATGTTGGATCAAATTTCATATCACTACTAAGAATGGAATATATTTATTAAAGGGGCTGAGTATAACTCTTGGGGGGGGATTTAGCCCCCTCTGGCCCCTGCCTGGCTACGGCCCTGGTTGCCCCAACTGGAAATCGAACATGGATCTTCGAACGGACAGCCGATGCCCTAGTGTTGAGACACTGGGACGAAATTGCAAGCTCTTATCGTCGAAATGGACTTTGGCAGTTTGCAACACACAGACAACGTCCACAGAGACACCTCAAGATCGTTCGATTCGAGTTCAGGGATGCTCAAAGAACGTGCTTTTTCGTCGAAAACGCGAAATCGAATTTTCGACCCCGTCAATATACTTTTTTTGTATATAATGCGATCTATGTATGCTGGAAAAATAATGATTGTAAATTTCAGTTTTATGTTGCTAACATAACATGATATTGATAGAAATACGTTGTGCCATTTAACATCCAACGTCTAAATAAAACCTCGTTTAAAAGTGTACTTTCCTCTAAAGATTCAATATAGCTATTTCCTTGAATTTGTTTGTTATAATTCTGACGCGTTCAACCTGTGTAACATAAAAATACATTTCATTTCGTTTCTCAAGGCAAACGAGTGGGATAAGAATCCTTGTTTCGCCTTGTAATTCCTTAAAAGTATTCCCAGTGCCCCAGGGTATTCTGAATGTCCTTATGTTGGAAATATAAGGGATTAGTAAGTATTTACGTAATACTAATAACTTGAGTAGCTATAGTTTAGAATTTCGGGCGATTAGACTCATTTTTACTTTCCCTACATACATAGTAAGTATTAGGTACAGTATATTAGGTAAGTATTCCCTACATACATAGTATGTATAGGGTAAGTATTGTGATGTATTGAAATTCGAGTTTTCGACGGAAGAGCACGCTTGATGCATCCTTTAACTCGAATCGAACGATTTTGAGGTAATGGATGTGTGTGTGTGTACGCGAGTCTGTGGATGCGATATCTCACAATTGAATGGAACGAACATAATTTGGTACGATTATTGCAATCAGTGAATACTAGAACCCTATTGATTTTAAACGCGACTAAACATTTGAAAGACCCCCCAAATTTTCGAAAAAAATCAAAACATGTAATAAAGTTAAATAAATAATCATATTATACGTAATTTTTTTTTTAAACGAACGACATTAACTTTAGAACGCCATAGCTTGAACCATTCTCGAGATATTGCTTGTTTTTTAAATAAATTTATTTAAAAATGACAATCATCGAATATGCAACACCTTCGTGGTAACACGATTGCAATGCGATTTATTTGGCGACCTTAAAGACTAATTTGGAAAAATATCGCTACGTTGGCAACTTATTAAATAGGGTACCAAGTTGGCCAAATTGACGCTAAAGTTAAAAAAATGACGCCAAATCTCTGAATTAACAATCAACACATTTTAATACAATGGAGTATATCGCTTAGCAGATATTAGCAATATTTCCAATTGTCAAGTTGTATTTGCGAGAAATTTAAGTTAATTGGGTACTTTAAAATAATTTTACGTGTTGTCATCTAAACAGCGCCAAATGTCAGTGTACTTTTGAACGTTACAGTATATTATGCTGTGGATCTTGCTCGTCATTATTTCGCATTGGAAGAAGTTAAATACTTGCATTATGTAGGGAAAGTCATGTGCTGCCCACATAAGATTTTTCTTCCTTTTTCAAATTATTGCTCAAAATATTTAATGTTTCCTTGAAACTTTTCAAATTCGAGATTTTGACGGATATGCACGATTTAAGACTTACCTGAACCCATTTCGAACATTTATAAATAAAGGTGCCCGTATGTGTGCTTATCTGATGTATGAACACTATAACTTTCTGGAATGACTACCGTTATCTAATTTTATGTGTAGATACATTGTGTGCAAATTTACGAGGTGGTACACACCAAACCAACCATTTCTCGTCATAGTTTACCAGGTCGGAAATGAAACATAAAGGCGTTACAATGCGCTTACTCTTTGGGAAGCGGCCTCTCCGCAGACTTAAAAGCGTCATTCTGGTTGAAAAAGAAAACTACGTATGCAGATTTTGCCTGGGGAAAAAGAAACCTTATGCAAATTTTCGTTACACCGAATATGCGACCTTATCAGTTTGCAATAGTTATTCGCAACTCCAACTTTTGAGACGATGGAGTCCCACGACCGCCCGATCTATCGTGTCTTGACTTCTTTTTGTGGGGATAGCTCAAGAGTCTCGTTTACGACACTCCCCTTGAATCTGAAGGAAACTTGTCGCCAGAATTTCGGCCGCTGCTGTCGAAGTACGCGACATGCCAGGTCTGTTCGAGAGAGTTCTCCAATCCCACTATTCCCGCTGTGAGACGTGCATTCAGGTTGGCGGTCGCTCTTTTGAGCCATTACTGTAATTATTGTTTATTAAATGTTATTTTGTAACTTCTACGTCATTCTTGTGTTTTTGCCTCACCTCACTTCATCGGTTTCACCATTAAGTGTCCACTGGCGCCTTTACGTTTCATTTCCGACCCGGTTAACTATGACGGAAAATGCTTGGCTTGGTGTGTACTACCAGCTCGTAAAGTTTGGCCCACCTTTTTTGAATCACCCTGTATATCATACTGCTGACTGAGACTGACTAAATGGTACATTGCACAGCCTAAACTACTGAAGGAAAAATCCTGAAACTTTGCGCACACATGGGGCTTGATCTATACGTAATAAGAAAAATGTAAAATCTTGGAAGCAAATTTGTTCGAGAAATTTATAAATCTCGATAATTTTTTGCTCGAACATATTTTCAGCTATAACTTCAAACCTACTAGACACACAAAATTCGTTTTTGCATGCACCGGAAAAATATCTTGAATTTTCATAACTTTATTGATGTACAACCATTCTTGAGATATTTTAATGTATATTTATAGAAGACTATGTTTTTTAGTTAATTTTTTATACAGTATTTGGTTCCATTTGTAACCAGCGTTATGCTTCAAATACCGAAATCGTCTGCTACCCATTCTTCTGATCAATGTTTTTTTTTTTTTTTTAATAAAGAATAATTTTTAAATTAAACTGTCTAAAAACGTTGAAAATATGACAACATACAGTAATCGCAGACGAGCAGTTGTTTTACATACCAGAATTTCCATTATAACAGAACTGTAAAATGCGTGTTACTTTTATTGATTAATTTGAATGTATTTATCCATAATTATATTTTTAGAACTTTTGTTAAGCTTAGAGGTGTCACATTTAGTGACCACCAGCCATTTCGCTTGTGCGAAGTTTGGGGGAGGGGGGAGCGATAATAAACTAGTATATGAGAATAATGGATAGATTTAAACTACGCTATGGATGTTATCAAAATAGTTTATATTGACACTGATAAATTAAATGTATCTATCAGTGCCACTAAGCTATTGTAAACTTAAAAATTAATCTTTAAAAAATTGTACAAAAAGAGTTACTTGCGAACGAAATCTTTGATATAAAGTATTTTTTTAACTAATTGCCTGTGTACAACTTTATCTAAACAATACGAATGTATCAGAAGTCGAGTGACTTTACCTAAACAATACGAATGTATCAGAAGTCGAGTGGAGCCTTTTACACCAGAAATTTCTTGCTAGATGATAGCATTTCTAGCTACATTTAGTGCAACAATTAACTATTGTCACTATTTTATTTTTCGAAACTCGACTATGAATTGCAAATGTAAAAATAAACAGGACATATATCGCTGAATACCCAAGTCAAAATAAAGTGAAATTTTGTAAATTCGAATATTTTTCAATTCTAATATTGCGTTGATTAAAAATGTTGTAGGGCGAGTCATAAAATAAACGAAGTTATGTTAATTGCTTTGTATGAAAAAAAATTCAAATAATGCATTTTCGAATCTGGAATGTTGTATCCATTGAGTCAGAAAATAAAATTTTCCATAAAATTAAATTAATTCATATATTTTTTTTAATCTGGAATGTTGTAATTTGCGGAACGTCCCCCCCCCCCCCCCCCATTTTTTTTTTTTTTTTTTTTTTTTTAAGTTTATCAATAGAGCATGTTCTCTGTTAATTAACATAGTTCAATTTTTGTTTTTGTTTTATTGTTTTTATCTGAATGATGTATTGTTTATTGTCTCGTTTATGAAAAGTATGTTCCCCAGTTCTTAACATAATTATATTTTTTTCTATTTATCATTAAAAAATTCCTCTTTAATAAAAAAATAAATAAATAAATAAAAACGTTTTTATCCACGATGAGAAAAAGACGAAGTTTCATTAAAATAAAGAAACGAAGAAAATTAGTATATTTTAATACGAAAGACGAAAACAACGTCATGTTGACCATCCTTTTTTTATGTTTTTTAATTTCACAAATATTTTAATTGCTATAACTTTTATTCACTGTAATAAAAAGTTTTCGTTAAATTTTCTAAAAATTATACAAGAATTATTGGGTCCGCCATTGCAATGCAAAACAATATTCTTATATCCTAGATTTGGAAACTCTTGAAGATGCTTTGTGCTGTCAAGATTTATGCCTAGCTTATCCAGTTTCGTATCATTGTTACATGTACGGGACTCATTTTTGTTGAAAAATCGCGTGAAGACAGACAAACCCATTGCTGGCTAGAGGACTTTGGTGTTTAAAGAACCTTTTTACAAATTTCTACATAACGGACAACATGGTAACGAAGTTATCAACTTAGTTTTGATAACTTCGTTATATCTGGAATTATGACAACATCCAATCCTCATTTGTTGAACACTGTGTTTGAGTGAAATATTTAGAATTCTTCCATTTTGAATTTTCTTCTTATTTTTAAACGCGACATTTTGTTATCGAGCGCGGGATATATTTATCTTGTGTAAAATAGTATCTCCAACTGCCGTGCACTTAACTCGGATAACATAGCTTATCTGGTACAAGGTGATAACAAATTGTTGCATACACAGCCATTTTTTTTATCTCTTATTCGAAGATCTTTTTACTCTCTATTTGTTTACTATATTTTATCTGTTATGATCTATAAAAACATGCTTTTAACCGTACAGGAAAACCCTTATAGCCAGTAACGTCCCTGGGTTTTCTGAGACCCCAAGAGAACTTTTATGAAAGGCTCTAACTGCAGTAAAACGTCACAAATCCGAAAATTGATAATTTGAAAAATTGATTGTCCGACGACGATGTATTATTTTTACACGTTTAAAAATAACAAGAAAGATCAATCATGCATAAAACATTAGTTATGAAACACATCTCTAAAATGCGATACATTCCTCGGTAATATTTTAATATTAACTTTGTCGAAAAAGACGATGCTAGTTACACAAAATAAATTTTATTCAAATGACGTCATCAAAATATGAATAGTCTGCTTCTCTATGTAAAATAAATGAATATTTCATTCATATCACTTCTGTTCCAGACTTAAGAGTAAATAATTTTGCTTGAAAAATTATACAGCAATTCTTATAGAACTCACCTTACAATCCCTTGATTTGTTTACATTCTTCATGCTGTATTATACAGGATGTCCAGTGCTATCGGTGCCCAATGGCTATTTCCTCGACCGTTAGTCACAGAGATACACTTCCAATTGCAAACATGTTTTAAATTTTAAAATCTGTTATCTTAGAAACAGTTTAAATCAATAAATGCATTTCTGATAGAAGTACGAATTATAAATTTTATACAGTCCCCCTGTCCTACCAATTATATTTAGGAAAATCATCCTCACACAATTTTATGCAAAATAATAATAAAACAAGAAAGATCAATCATGCTTAAAGCATTGATTATGAAACACTTTCCAACTTCAATGCAATTTTATTTAAAAAAGTCGAAAATGCAATACATTCCTCGGTAATATTTTAAAACTTATCACAATACTACATTGATTTATTATATTTGAAAACTTAAACCTTCATTGAAAAAAATGAACTTCATTCAAATGACGGCATTGAAATATAAATTGCCTGGTTTAAATATCTCTAAAATGCAATACATTCCACGGTAATATTTTTAAAACTATCATAATACTACGATAATTTATTATATTTGAAAACTTCATCGAAAACAACTGAAATAAATTCAAATGATGTCATAGAAAAAATAACACGCCTGGATCTCTATATAAAAACAGGATTTCATTCATCACAATACTATAATAATTTATTTTATTTAAAAATTAAGACCATGGAGCTACAATTCATAAACTTTATGCTTAAAACTTCATCGAAAAAAATCGTTCTTCTGTTTATAAAATCAATTAATATTTCATTCATATCAGCCATGCAGACTCCATGGACTGAATTATTTTGTGTTAAAGAAATACAGTAATTCTAATATATACAACTCATTCTACATATTTTGCTGTTTACATTTTACATAGGTGAAAAATAGGCTTAGTTGTAGAAATAATCAAATTTGAATGAGAATTTACACTCAAATATATTGTCATTGTGTTGTTTTAGTATGTAGATGCACAGAATTTAAGCAAAAATAAAGTAATTTTAGGACGGATATAACACTCAATATGAATTAAAAAGAACTTTAAAAAATCACAATTTTGAAACAAGATGGATGCCATATATCATTTTGAAGTGGGTCATGTGATCGTTTCATATCATGCTCACGTGATCGTGTCATATAAGATGTGTAATTATTATTTTAATATTTATTTAAAAAACTACTGAATATATTTCGCTGAATTTTTTTTTATATATTTTATGGAACAATTTGACTATTACCTAAAATTTTCGAAGCAATTTGTGAATTTTAAATCCGCTTAAAAGAGTGTTTGAAAAATTAGGTCCCATAGGGCTCAATGTATTTCATTTTTTCAACCCGGGTTCAATCCAAAACTAATTGGATGATATTATTCATTTATATTCCCATAAGTCCTACAGACCGTCTGAACAACGTACTAAAGTTTCATTTTGATTAAGTCATTTTTACGGCAGTTATCGTGCTAACAGACAGACAGACATACAGACAGACAGAATGAACAAAGTCATAAACACTTTTCAACTTTGTTGTAAAGTGTTAAAAAAATTATCCTTTTATGACCAAAATTGACCGACTTATAGCTGTTTAAAGTTGGAACACTTTTTGTGCTGAAAAATGGTGAATACAGTCTCTGATTGGTTGGTTGCCTGAAACGGAACATTTTTATGCGTGGAAAAGTGACTTAAGTCATAAAGTTTAATGCTTCATAACTTGGTGAATTTTGGTCGTAAAAGGAAGATTTTTTTTTTTTTTTTTTTTTGCATGAAATTGTATGAGGATGATTTTCCTAAATATAATTGGTAGGACCGGGGGACCGTATAAAAATTTATATTTTGTATTTCTTTCAGAAATGTATTTATTGATTTAAACTGGTTCTAAGATAATAGATTTTAAAATTTAAAACATTTTTGCAATTGGAAGTATATCTCTGTGACTAACGGTTGAGGAAATAGCCATTGGGCACCGATAGCATTGGACACCCTGTATATATATCATTCAATTTAGGTTTTGTTGTAGGAATAATTAAAGTTTAGTGATCATTTAAAATAAAAAAAACATTGCAACAAAATATAAAGCGGTTTTAGGACGGATGCAACACTAAATATAAATTTAAACAACCTTTAAACATAACGATCTTTACACAGCGAAAAAAAACATGGATGTCATATTTTATTTTGCGATGAGTCATGGGATCTCTTCCTATATCGTGTGTGTAATTGGTATTTAAATTTTTATTTAAAAAACTACCCAACATATTTTGCTGAAAATTATTTACACATTTTATGTGATAATTAGAATATTTCTTAAAATTTTCGAAGCAATTTGTGAGTTTTAACTAGAAAAATATTTGGAAAATTAAGTCCTATAGGGTTCAATGTATTTCATTTTTCCAACCCGGGTTTAATCCGAAACTAATTGGGTGATATTATTCATTTTCATTCACGTATGTCCCACAGACCGCGTCAAGAACATACTAAAATTTCATTTTGATTAAGCCATTTTTACGGCTGTTATTGTGCGGACGGACGGACGGACAGACAGACTGAATGACCAAAGTCATAAACACTTTTCAACTATGCTGGAAAGTGTTAAAAACAGATTCATCACGCTACTATTCACATTATGTTCTGGCATAGAGTTTTATTAGGGTCCCCCCGAGTTAACAATACTTTGGGGTCTTTTGTTTAAACATATTCCCGTTTCTGAAACTACCTTGTCCCAATGGATAATCTGGCCCTGATAATATATTATAACTATAGTATTTAGATTTAATACCTGAAGGTCCATAGTTATTTCTCGAGCAGGAAGAAGGAATACTGGTTATGTAGATGCGTTTAGACCGAGGTCCATTAAATTGTTCTGAAATCACAAAATACCAAAACTCGAAGAGATCGAAGTAAATGTAACTTGTTACAGAGCCTTCATTAAAACCACTCAATCACATGGAGAGAGCATAGTAGGGATTATAATATAGTAAATTTACTAACAGTCAATAGGCTCAACTACATTCCGATAAAAATATTGTAGCCAAAACGCTGTAAAGACAACTGCAAACTGATACACGAATGGCTAATGATAATGGAAATGCAGAATTATATAAAATGCAAGAAAGCGGTGCATTAGATATAAATTTTTATAAGAATGCAAGAGAGGCCCAATAAAAAATTGTTAAAAATTTTGATGCTCTCTGCAAACGTGAGATCCATGCGGTCGCTGGGACGCCCCTGCTTACAGCTAATGATATCCTGTCGTAAAAGTATTTTAATACACGCACGTTCTATCCGAACCATTCATGTGCCAACATAGATTAGACTGACAGTCACATATTTCGTTTTCAGGGCGTGTGCCTCGTGGATTCGCCCGACTTTCCAACCGTTAGCTGCCGTGTGTATCCAAGGTCCAGCTGATTTATTTGATTCATCTACTGAGCTGTTCGCGCAACCCAGACGTTTTGACCTGGAAGTGGCTATCATTCTGTTCCGAACGGTTTCTCTTGCGAACGCTCTGCTTGTAGGTTTAAAGCGAGGAGAGAGACCTGTACTCGGACTTACCCATCAGTACGCTTCGTTGATCCGGAGCAGTTTTGTTTCTAACTTCTTTTAATTTTTACGAGTTTTTTCACAGTAATTAGTCAATCCTTATGGTATGCTCAAGGATTTAACACAAAACTAATAGATGGATTTCTTCGCATACTTTTTAAAACTGTTTGAAAGAACAAAGCCTGACTCTTGTTAATCCCGCTTTCAAAATCAACTGTTGCTCTTAGGAAATAGAGCATTGTCGTCACTGGTTGCTCTGCTGCATCTGTAACAGAGCGGCGTTCGTCGTAGACGTTCATCAGATTTTTTAGCATCCATATCCAACCACTGCTGTTCATGCCGTTATTTTAATAGTTTAGGTTTTTGGTGATTTCTGTGCTGTATAATGCTGTTATACCGGATTATAGCGAACATCCGCAGGTGTCAATTTTGAATATGTAAGTTAATTTTTTTTCAACGTTTTTGTTGATAATTTTTTGTGTTCAGGCGGGCTGTGGAGGCGGTAATTCAAACCTTCGACTCAGACTATTTTTTAACACTTTCCAACATAGTTGTAAAGTGTTTATGACTTTGTACATTCAGTCCGTCTGTTCGTTTGCACGATAACTGCCGTAAACACGACTTTATCAAAATGAAATTTTAGTATGTTGTTGAGACGGCCTGTGGGACATATGGGAATGTAAAAGAATAATAGACCTAATTTTGACGAATGTAAGACCTAATTTTTCAAACATGTTTTAAGTGGAGTTAAAATTCACAAATTGCTTTGAAAATTTTAGGAAATATTCAAATTATCCTGTGAAATGTGTAAAATAAATAAATAAATAAATAATAATAATAAAAAAAAAAATTCATCGAAATACAATGTTAAGTAGTTTTTTAAATAAAAATTGAAATAATAATTACATCCATATTATTTGAAGAGATCATGTGACTCATTGCAGAATAAAATAAGGCATCCATTTTTTTTTCGCTTTGAAAATCGTGATTTTTAAGGAACGCTTAGATTTTTATTTAGTGCTGCATCCTTCCTACAACCGCTTTATTTTTACATATTATCTGTATCTAATTTCTGTGCCTACGCTATATTACAATATTTTTATTTTTAAATGATCTCTAAACTTTGATTATTTCTACAACGAAGCCAAATTTTTACGTATCGTATACAGAATGTAAACAAATCAATGATTGTAAGATGAGTTGAATAAGAATTGCTGAATTTTTTAACACAAAATTATTTATCTCTGGAGTCTGGAATATAAGTGATATGAATGAAATATTCATTGATTTTACATAGAGAAGCAGACGATTTTATTTATAGCATTGACTTTTTTGATGAAGTTTCCAAGTAAAATAAATTATTGTAGTACTGTGATAAGTTTAAAAACAGCACCGCTGAATGTATGGCATTTTAGAGATGTTTAAATAAAATTGCATTTCAGTTGGAAAGTGTTTCATAATCAATGCTTTATGCATGATTAATCGTTCTTGTTTTTCTATTGTCCGACTCCTCGTATTTTTACTTTCCTTGCAATACATGGTAATGTATAGGAAAATATTGGAATCATGCCGAAAATCGCAACTCGAGTTTTCGACGTACTATACGTTTTGAGACCTCTAGAATTAAAAAAAAACTATTTTTAGCGTGACGTCTGCGCGTGTGTGTGTGTCTTTGTCTGTCTGTGTAATGTATGGACTGAACCTCATAAAATTTTGTAGGTAAGTGAAGTCACTTGTGTGTGACCCTGGTGCTGATTAGTTTTTGGTACGATTCGGGATAAAACAACCCGCCTTTTTTTTTTTTTTGCGAAATATCCCACAAAAATTGCCTGTATTCACTCTAACTGAAAGACTAATAGATCAACTTTTACAAAATGTAGTAGATAAGCCATTTGAGGGTCACCCTGGTGCTGATTATATTTTGATACGATTCGAAAAAGAAGAACGTGCATTTTTTTACGAAATGGCCCGCAAAAATTGTATATATCCACTCTAACTCAACCAATCGACCACTTCATAAAATTTGGTAGATAAGTCACTTGTGGGCGACCTTGGTGCTGGTTAGATTTTGGTACGATTCGGGATAAATGAACCTGCCTTTATTGCGAAATGGCCCGCAAAAATTGTATGTATCCACTCTAGCTGACAAACTAATTGATCAAATTGCACAAAATGTTGTCGATAAGTCGCTCGTAGGATACTGTGATGCTGGTTAGATTCGGAAAAAAAGAATCTATCTTTTTTTTGTGTGAAATGACCAACAAATCTAATATATTCGATCTAAAATTAAATTCTATATGTGCAAGATAGTGAAACTCTGAAATAAATGACTAAAATTGATGAAATACACTCTATAACAAAAAATCGACGCACCAGGAAGGAGTTGTCCGATTGTAATGAAATTTTGTATGCAAAGACATTTTGAGCGAACATGCAAATGAATAAAATGTGGTGTCCAATGAATGAGTAGTGGGAGTTCCAGCGCATCGGAACTGCGCATTTAGCAGGTGTATATAAGAAGCGATTCTGAATCTGTGGTCAACATTTCTGTTGCATTTCGACTGCGGATATCTTACGTCGACTGTAACAATGCCTCGCCGAAAAATTCGTGCTCATTACGAGCATATGTCAGAGTTTGAAAGAGGTCGTGCTATCGGATTGAAGGAAGCTGGTTGGACGAATCGAAGAGTCGCTCGACATGTGGGTCGAAGCGATTAGACGATGCTGGCAAGAGTGGATCAACAACGGCAGATGTCAGCGTCAGGACGGCAGCGGTCGACCTAGGGCTACAACAGAACAGGAAGACAGAGCGATTGTCAGAGCAGCTATCACAGCACCGGAATAGTCGTTGTCAACTATCCAGCGTGTGATCCGTACACATGTGTCCAACGTGACCCTCTGCAGACGACTGAAAGAGCGGAATTTACGCTCGCGTCGACTGTTACGCCACTTGCTTCTCACGCCTGTACATCGTCAAGTCCGATTACAATGGTGCCGGGCTCGATCAACTTGGAACTGCGCTGACTGGGGACGTACGTTTCTTTTTCTATGTATGTTCCACCAATTTTTATCACAATCGGACAACTCCTTGGTGCGTCGATTTTTTTGTTATAGAGTGTATATTAATTAAGTGCTTGTTCTACATGTAAAATTTGACAACTAAGCGAATAAATCTGACCCCATGACTGTAGGATAAACCTTTCTCGAGATATTGTAGTTTTTGGAATTTTAAGGACCTGAAGAATTTAAATTGAATTAAGTTGCCAAACGAAACGAAGATGCAATAAAAAAACGAATTGGATATGTCAGAAAATTATCCATATTATTTTCTGCAATTAAACTGAATTTAATGCATAATGAAATAAAAAATTGCAAAATGAATTTGAATTTGCAGGGAAAGTCATGTGCTTCCCACATCAGATTTTTTACTTTCCCTGCAATACATGGTAATGTATAGGGAAAATATTGGAATTATGCCGAAAATCGCAACTCGAGTTTTCGACGGATCTACACGTTTTGTGAGCTCTAGAATACGAAAAACTATTTTTAGCGTGACATCTGTGTGTGTGTGTGTCTGTCTGTGCAATGTATGTATCCACTCTAACTCGGAAACTGGTGGACCAAATTTCATAAAATTTGGTAACACTTGTGTGTGATCCTGGTGCAGATTAGTTTTTGGTACGATTCGAAATAAAAGAACCCGCTTTTTTTTGCGAAATGGCCCTCAAAAATTGCCTGTATCCACTCTAACTGAAAAACTAATAGATCAAATTTTGCAAAATTTGGTAGATAAGTCACTTATGAGATAGATACCCTGGTGCTGATTAGATTTGGGTACGATTCTTGGAAAAGGAACCTGCCATTTTTTGCGAAATGATTGACAAAAATCGTCAAATTCTAAAGTAAAAAATTACGTATGCTCAATTATATTAATTAAATGCTTGTTTTATATGTAATTGTTAACGATCAAAAGAATAAGATTAACCGCTTTACACTAAGACTAGCCGTCCTTGAGATATTTTAGTTTTTTCGCATTTTCGCTACACCACTTTAGAAAATAAGCCCAGCTACCAAATGAATACGAAAATTGAATTAAAAGTGCCAATTCAGTGTAATTTTAAATAATTACGATTGTTATTTTATGCAATTAAATTCAATGTAATGAATTATTGAAAATCTATTAGAGGTGGTGATATAAGTGATCTTCAGGAATTTCATAGACTACGCAAATCTGTGAAAGATGGAATCAAAACTGATTTTACCAATCATGTTGCTATCATGGAACAAGAACTCAATAAGAACCCTAAGGCTTTCTGGAATTTTTGTAAAGGTGATTCGCCTGGTAGTCATGGGAGCTCAACAATGAGTTATAATAATACTGATTATTCTACTGTTAATGATATTGCAAACTGCTTTGCTGATTTCTTTGAATCTGTTTATATCCAAAGTAGCCAACCTGTTGATTTTGAACTGCTAACCAAGTATTGTGAACTCAATAACATTGACTTAATTAAGGTTACATATATTACTGAAAATGATGTTGTCAAAGCCTTAAAGAAGTTAAAATCCAGCCAGTCTTTAAGCTGTGATGATGTTCCTTCTTTCATTATCAAAGGTTATGCTGACTCTCTAACTTACCCTTTGCTTATTTTGTTTAATATTTCGATTAAAACTATGGCTTTTCCCAATGTCTGGAAATATGGTCAAGTTATTCCTGTACATAAAAAGAACAACAAGCATGATATTTCGAACTACAGGCCTATTACCATTCTTTCCCCTTTTTCAAAAGTTTTTGAATGTGTTATGCATGAAAGGATCTTTTCCCAAATTAAGCAATGGATTTCTCTGTACCAGCATGGGTTTATGCCAAGACGATCAACTGTAACTAATTTAGCTTGCCTTACCAGTGACATTGTTGATGCTATTAAAACCAAGAGACAACTTGATGTAATTTATACTGACTTTAGTAAAGCTTTTGATCACATCGATCTGGGGTTATTAACCCGTAAACTGATTACTTGCGGTTTTAGTGTTCATTTGTCGACTTGGTTATACTCTTATATTTCAGATAGACTGTATTCTGTAAAGTACTGTGGTGTAAACTCTAGACTATACAGTAATTCCTCTGGTGTTCCTCAGGGTTCTAATCTGGGCCCACTCCTTTTTTTAATTTTTATTAATGAAATTCCCCGGATTTTTAAAACAGCTAAATGTCTTATGTTTGCAGACGATTTGAAACTTTATATGAAAATCAACTCATTAACTGATTGTGAACTGCTGCAGAGAGATCTAGATGAACTGTATAACTGGTCTGTACTAAATAAACTTCATTTAAATATTTCTAAATGCTATGTTATGAGCATTGCTAGGATCCATAATATTCTTAATTACAATTATATTTTAAATAATTCATCTCTATCTCGATGTACTCATATTATTGATTTAGGTGTCACTTTCGATGATACTTTTAACTTTCAGAGACATATCGATAATATTATTAAAAGGGCCTACCAATGACTTGGTTTCACCTTAAGACGATCTCGTGTTTTTGCCAGTTCTGATACGATTATTTGTATTTATAATACTCTTGTTAAACCAATCTTGGAATATTGTGCAATGATTTGGGACCCTGTTTACAATCTACATTCTCAACGGATAGAAATCGTGCAAAATAAACTTTTACGTACTATTGATTACAGATTGACTGGCTATTATCCTTATGATATGCATACAAGGGAACTCAGACGGAAATATAGTTTAATGTCTCTTAAAAAAAGAAGAAACTGGTCCTGCCTTTTGTTTTATTATAAGGTTTTAAATAATGCTATTGATTGCCCTACTTTACTTTCTTGCCTGGAATTCCACATACCTGTCAATAATACCAGGAAAAAAACTCTTTTTCACAATACTATTGTTAAGCGCAACTATATTAAATGCTATTCTATCTATAAATTTGTTGATCTATATAATACTTATTGTGCTGATATTGATATATTTAACTTGACCCCTGCCTGTTTTAAAAAAGCCTGTTTCAATGCGCTTGATATGTTTACTAATTAGTATTCTTGTATCCTATGTTCTGTACTTTTTAATTTCTTGTGTGGCTACTGTAACTGGATTTCATCTGTAGTTGCCACGTTAATTGAATAAATAAATAAATAAATAAATAAATAAATAAAGAGAACGCGAATATGAGTCTGCAGGGTAAGTCATCTGCTGCCCACATCAGATTTTTAATATTCGACTCAAATACTGACATAAATTGCAATTAATTTTTAATTTTTTATGTCAATAGTATTTTAGTTGGTAAACATTTGGTGTTTTAATTTATTGCCTAAAGTTTATTAAAAACAGGCATTAAAGTATTAAATATTCCAAAATAAAATTATTTTTAAATGGTTTTGTTTTAGGTGTCTGTGTCCATATATTTTTGCCAACTCTAACTTCATCCCAAATAGCAACTCCTCAGCTCTGCTTGCTATATTGGTATTCCGTATTCATGTTAAATTATATCGGTATTTTAGGGTTGCCAACACATCTTTAAAATAAGGGCATGATATATTTTTAATCTTTTTTTTTTTATATATATAAATAAGCTTATCCAGGTTAAATTGAATATATTATTCTTACGCATACTGCATGTATATTAAAATTTATTTTTACATTCATTATTAACACTTTAGTTCTTTAATTAATTATTTATATGTTGCTGGTCCCTCTCAATGGAACGAAAAATACCCAATAATAATAATTGTAATAGCTCAGCTAATTTTTCATCAAAATACGAGGGTCACACTGAAATTTTTGAGATACGGCTAAGTGATACAAGTTAAACTTACCAACTTTTAGGAGTATTCAAAGTACTCCTCTCCAACATAATGTACTTTTGTAGGCGAATTTTCCAAAGGATTAAATGCTTCAAGCCATCTATGAATCGATGAAACATATCCTTTTATAGCCTCATCAGTCTCATCTTCGGAATGAAAACGACGCCCACGTATTTTTTTTTTTTTTGATTAAAAGATAGCTAAAAGTCACACATAGTAAGATCACCGGCCACTCATCCTGTTGCTCGTACCCTAGAGTGAGTTGGGTGGTCTGGGTCTTCAACATAACAAGATCAGGAGAATAGGATGTTCTATCACTTTGATGTTTTTTTTTTTTGTTGTTCAAGAAATTCGACTGTCATTCTTGTTGAATGGGAAGATGCATTGTCATGCCATGGTGAAGCATGAGACCCCAAGATTCACTACCTAAAGAATTTCTAGAAAACATTTAGTGATGTACAGTAAGCTGTAACTGTCTTCTGTCCCTCTAGCTTTATGGCTTTGACCAGACCTGTACTTCTGAAGAACACACGGCATACATTATTTTTTTCATTGCTCGTTGTCTTTTCACAATTGTTGGTTCGAGTTCATCTTCAAAGACCTATACTTTATTTTCTTGACGTGTTGGAACGTCAAAAAACGGTACGTACGTTTCATCACCCGTTATGATTTTAGAAATAATGTGGTGTCCATCATCATTAAGTAATTTTAGGGCTTCTTTACTGATTCTGACACGCTCCGTTTTTTGGTGTTCTGTTAAATTATGGGGAACCCAACGACAAACTAATTTTTTAATATGCAGTTCATTCATGAATAATTTTATGTATAGCTGCGGATCCAATGCAAGTTCCTTCTGTATCATTTGGTAGGTACAGCGATTATCATCGATTGACATTTTTCTAATGACCGACACATTTTCTGGCACTACAGCTGACAAAGGTATTCCTGTGTGTTCTTCATCCAGGAGAGAATTTCGACCTTTTCTAAACTCTGTAAACCACCCGAATACAGTGGCACGAGATGGAGCATTATTTCCATATGCTAATTGTAGACGTTGAAGACATTCTTCTTGATTTAGACCCTCTTTAAAATCATAGAAAATCATAGCTCGATAATGCTCTCGCGTCAACTCCATTTTCTTTTCTTTCAAAATTTAATCTACTATAGCTAAATTGTAATTGTTGCCACAAATGATTGTCTACGGACATAAGAGTTCAAATTTCCGACTAATAATTTTTTTCTAGCGCATATCGTCTGCCCCTGTCTCAAAAATTTCAGTGTAACACTCTTATATATGGTAAATGTCTTTCGTGCTCATTAAGCGCGGCTTAAATTTTACGAATTGACATTTTTTTTTTATTGGATGGCCGTTTAAAAAAATAAATTTTGCATTTTTTAAAATTATCAGTTCCAGTGCAACTATCATAGCTAAATTATCCGCTGTTTCTCGTATTTTACTTAATAACTTTGACCATAATCTTGGATTTTATATTTCTTCGTACACTTTTCGTGAAACACCGTGACATTTAAGAATATCGAATTCTAAAATGTGTCCAGAGATGATAAGTTAAGTATTGTAGAAAAATTGTGAAAAATATATCATGCATTTCTCCTTTCTCTTATGGATAGTAAAAATGAGCAATATTTTTGTTCTAGTATTTCTATCCTGCTTCGAAATTCACAAACGGCACTCCTTCAGGGGAAAGCACAAACAAGTTATTCCCACACGCTTCTTTTTACACTTCAAAAATTGTTTACTTGGCCTCCTTGGGGTAATTTTCTATTTATTTTTTTTTACTTTCAAGTGCATTAATTTTCTTGGCAAATCTTTTGACTTTTTTAGAGATAAGTTCAAGTATCTCTGAAGATTGATTGACTGTAGATGTCATTTCGCCTTGAACTATAGATCGTATATGTTAACGTATTGGATAAAAATAACGTTTTAAAAACATAGCTTGCTTCAAAGGAAGTCTTACTACATTTTCCCTATATGCACAAAGAAAAAAGATCTGATGTGGGCAGCACATGACTTTCCTTATATAATGCAATTTATTTTTTATAGTTAAAAAAATGTTATTCTTATAGTAAATACTTATAGTAATATCTTTCCAATATTCTTATAGTAATATCTTTCCAAGATATTGAATTTTCTTCAATTAGTAGCCATTTTTATCCATTTGGCGAGATTTTCGTTAATTTAGCAACATTTAAAAAGTCGCCAAGTTGGCGACATTCCGCCAAATTCGTCGCCAAAATATCGCCAAGCGTTATGGACGAAGAAATATGTTATTCTTACAGCAGATAAATGACTATTAGCGTTCAAATACAAAAGTATTACTCAAAGTATCTTTTCTCTTGAATGAAACGAGTTAGATCCACGAGAATGATGTCACCACATTTATCGCATAATATTACATATGAAAAGTGAACATGTTTCATAAGTTAATATTTTTTTTTAATTTATGGGATTTTTTGATAAATTTATTTCAAAAATGCGCAATATCTCGAGAACGGTTCATACTAGCGTTCTAAAGTTTGTCAATCGTTTTCTATGGAAAAATCATATAAGAAATGTCTATTTACGTAACTTCACAAAAAGTTTTGATTTTTTGATGATTTTTTCAAAATTTCACTTGAATATTTAGGGGGTTTCTGAACATTCGATTGTGATTTAAAACAATAGGCTTCCAGTATTCACGGATTGTGATTTCTGTACCAAATTTCATTCGAATAGCTCCATTGGTTTGTGAGATATCGTCTCCACAGACTCACTGACACACACACACACACATACTTTCACACACACACACACAGACATCATCTCAAAAATGTTTGATTCGTGATCAGGGATGCTTGAAACGTGTTCTCCCGTCGAAAACTCGAATTCGAATTTTCGACCCCGTCACAATACTTTCCTTATACATTATGTATATAAGGAAAGTAAAAATGTACGCCTTTGTGTTCATATAAAAGTTGAACTGCACTTATTCCAACGATATATCCAACTTTTTATGCTTCTAATTTCATTTTCCTTTTCGAATCATATTTCCATCATTAGAACAATAGACCTTCGATTTTTATCCCCCCTTCTTCCAGAGCTGTAGCCAGAGACGAAATTCAAGAGAGGCTGAAATAAAATTCAAAGGGGGCTCAACAGTCTTGAAGGAGGGCCTCTCCCAAAACACTAATTATTATACGTATTTTATTATTTTAATCCATATATTATATATTTTAATCTATATAAATTATTAACAAATAATTGCATATTTATATTTGTAAGTTAAGAGTTGATTAGGAAAATCCATATAGTTATTATACATCAATATTATAATATATAATAATTACAATGGGCTTTAATACAAGCATTAACTAGTAACAAAGCTGTTAAAAAAAAATCTGAAAGTTAATACAAGTTAACTCTTAATATTAACTGTTAACTACATATCAGTTGATTTTGACAACTATAATGTAAAACAGTGAACCCCTCAATAATACAAAAGTATCCAAATACTATTGTCTTAATTTTTAAATATTTTTAAATTAAATATATAAATAAATTGATCATCAGTATAACCATAAATTCAGCTAAATTAAAAAATCTTTAAAATAAAGTAATTTGTAAAAAAAAATATCTCATAAATAATTTTTTTATGCAAAATTTGGATGACATGTTGGTTTAAATTTCTTATAACTACTAAAATTTTAATATTTTTATCAGGAGGGCTGAGTATACCTTTTTTTTTGGGGGGGGGGGGGGCTTAGTCTCCTCTGGTCCCTGCTTGGCTGTGGCCAGGGTTCCCACTAAGTCAGGAAAAGAGGGGGAGAATTTCTCTCCTTCCAAAAAATTTTGGGAGAGATTTTCTCTTATAAGGAGAGACACTTAAAATTTCATTTTTTTTTTATGATGCTAATTTAGAAAGTAATAAAAAAGAAAGCATTAACTATAACTCATATTTTTCGACATTTAAATTTTTTAATTCTTAAAACTAACATTCTTTTTAAAAATTAATTAGGAGTCGTTTAAGTATTAAGTAAGCACATTTTTGGTAATTTTATAGCTCCCCCCCCCCCCCACTTGTTAGCAAAAATACTCAAATTCCTGACTTCCCCCATGCTTACGTTATGATTTTATTTGCTGACATAAAAACGTCTACATGGGTTATTTTATGTAAAATGACTCACATGCGAATTTACGATTTTTTTGTCTGTAAACTGCAAAAGTCGGGGGCCGACTGTATTTACTTTATATTTTGATTTTTAAAATCATTTTATGATCAATTTTCATGCAGCAATAGCAATTAAAAACTTTTAACGATTTTTGATCGCCGAAGGCGAATATCGACGAAAACTATTTCACTAGGCAAATAGAATTAGGTAATAAATTTGACTTTATGTTTGAAAATGGATTTTTTTTTTTTTTTGTATTTTTTACAAAACTTGCAGAACATAAGGATTGCATCGTCCTTTTGTTGAATCTCAAGCCAGTCATGTGATTTTAGCCATTTTGTTTGACTCGACTTTTTTTCTTTTTGTTTACAAAATAGCCCTTTATTTCATAAATAATACGTTTGTAAAATAATTTTTCTGTATAAAACGCGAAACAATTACAAACACTGTAGTCGATGCAAACAGATTGGAAAAGTGGGAAATATTTTTAAAATTAAACGAGGTATGCCGAGGATAGCGTACAAATGCAGATTTTCGTGATACTGCTGCAAAATAACCTTTCATTTTATTAATAATACGGTAGAAAAATGGTTTGGTTTTTATTATTTGTATATTAAACGACATAATTATAAAAAAATTCAGTCGATGCAAATATACTGTGAAAATGGCAAAAAGATATTCATTGGTCATCTCTCCTCAGAAAATGTGGGAATCGCCGTATGCGAACGCCGTTTTCGCAATCGCGGAGAAACAGATTTTCAGATCATGTAAGAAAGGAATGTCTCTGATAAAAAAAATTCGTTGCTTTGTTCAAATTTTGTAACATTTTTTGGGCATATATGGCCAATTTCACGACATTTTCGGGATTTTTGTAACCTGTAGACATACTGTGTACGGGGGAAAGGATTTTCGTCCGCGGAAAGAAGAAAATTTCTCGAGCAAAACACAAAAAATGCGGGAAGTACGCGGAAAGAGCATAATTCAAATCCGTGAAAGAATCCTATAAAAAAAAAAAGCAAAATTTTATTTGATCGAATTTGCCACCCGCGCAAGCTGAGGGGACACTTATAGTTTTCTATAAAATATCTCTCTAATTAGAAACACGTAGTACTTTAGTGTACCCAAATCGCGAGTGACTTCGATTCAGACGTAGCTACGAAATCGCGGTCCGCGACCGCTCGGCCCATGATTCGCAACAACGAGGCAACTGATCGCGATTTGCGGTCGCGAAGCAATCGGCCCGATCTCCGATCGGGATCGGGCATCGGATTTCTCGGTATCCAATTTGAAGGAAAAAATAATTTTAGGCCGGAACTGGAGAGAGAGAAATTCTCGCGCAGTCTAAATTTTTACGCGAGATTTTTCATGGATTGCGCGAGAATCTCGCGGGTTCGCGCTGAAATGGGAACCCTGGCTGTGGCCCTGCCTTCCTCCCACAAAAATTATTTCAATTACGACCCTGTGTGTATAGTGGCTAAACCGATGGGAAACAGAGGCATTCGACGACTCCGGGTTTCCAGATTCTTTCATCCTGGGAAAGTTCAGCCCGTTCTTTAAAATAACTAGCTGAGACGTGGGTGGATGAACTGGTTTCCACATCTTTGGTGGCACTTACTTCGGCAATTGTCGCTCTTTGGAGAAGTGGTCCTTATCGTACCCCAGCTTTGATTGTGATGGTTCCGTAAGTGCGGTGTTTGGAATTCTAAGCACGAAGCCATGGGAACTGGCGTTCGGGGAGACTTCATGCGTAGAGGAAGTTCTGCATAAAGCGCGGGAGTTTCGTAGATGTTGGAAACTTTATAGGGGTGCAAATAATTAACAAAAATTAAAACTGGGTTTAATCGTGGCGTAGACAGGGTGAGAGTTTAAGGGAGTTTAAAGTTCCCCAGAAAAGTTTTAAGCACCCCAATAACTTTGTAAGGAAAAGTTCGACATATTAGATCTATCTTGTATATTAACCTTTCGCTTACGGGTGGGACAGCGTCCATCCCAAATGAAGAACCTCCCAAAAAGACAGGTATTTGACATGCCCTATCCCAAACAGCAAAAGGTTAAAGGAAGATGTCTGTAGCAGGATATCCAAGCGTCGTCGTACAACCATTAAATTTGGTACTCAGGTACTTTATGACCCGAATAGGTACACCTCGGCGTTACTTTTTTTTAAAATTTCGAATTAGTTTTTTTTTTTAGTTATTTTCTGTTTTACTATGATTTAGGCCGATATTCGCACAAATCGATACCTTAGCTATCTAAAATATATTATCACAGTTTCCATCTTGATATCGTCGGAAAGATCGAAGGACTTTTTTTCCAGCAATGTTTGAGCCAATTCCGGGGAACAATTCCTTCATATTTTTACTTTCCTTATATATACATAGTATGTATAATGTATAAGGAAAGTATTGTGACGGGGTCGAAATTTTGAATTCGAGTTTTCGACGGGAGAGCACGTTTCAAGCATCCCTGATCACGAATCGAACATTTTTGAGATGATGTGTGTGTGTGTGTGTCGGTGAATCTGTAGATACGATATCTCACGAACAAATGGAGCGATTCGAATGAAATTTGGTACATAAATTACAATCCGTGAGTAATGGAAGCATATTATTTTTAAACACAATCGAATGTTTAGAACCCCCTAAATTTTTGTGTGAAATTTTGAAAAAATCATCAAAAAATCAAAACCTTTAATAAAGTTACGCAAATAGACATATCTTATGTAATTTTTCCTTATAAAACGATTGACTTAAACTTTAGAACGCTAGCATGAACCGTTCTCGAGATATTGCACACTTTTCAAATAAATTTATAAAAAAAATCCCATAAATTAAAAAAAAATATTAACTGTTGAGAAACATGTTCACTTTTCATTTGTAATATCATGCGATAAATTGGATGACATCATTCTCGTGGATCTAGCTCGTTCCATTCATAAGAAAATATGCTTTGAGTAATACTTTTGTATGTGAACGCCAATAGTCATTTATCTGCTATAAGAATAACTTATTTCTCCATCCATAACGCTTAGCGAGATTTTGGCGACGTATTTGCAGGAATGTCGCCAACTTGACGACTTTTTAAGTGTTGCCAAATTAACGAAAATCTCGCCAAATGGATAAAAATGACGCTAAATCAATGAAAATGACTAATTGACGAAAATTTAATATCTTGGAAAGAATATAAGTATCTACTACAAGAATAACCTATTTCTTTTTACTGTAAAAGTAGTAAATTCATTGCATTATATAAAGAAAGTCATGTGCTGCCCACATCAGATTTTTTTTAATTCTGTCTTGATTTCAGCGGAGACCGGTTTCCCCCTCTCTGGATCTGTGATCATTTTAAAGAGGGGTAAGCGCGGTTACGGATAATGGAGGAGTTTTTGGTATTCGGCCTATGATCACAGATCCCTTTCGAAAATTCTATTAGATATGTAAAAATTACGTTTGTTTGTGGAAGATATTGGTAATTGTGATTCTCATTTTTGTGATTAGGTGATTCGTTCTAGTCTGGTAAAGTGACTATGTCCGATCGAATAAGCGATTGTAGCGCCCCTAGCGGATAATTTAAAATGCTGGGATAAGAAACTCGATAACAAAACCAGATAGACGAATAAAAGTAATTAAAAAGTTGTGGAGCATTCTCTAATAAGTAGGAATTGACAGTAAAACTGTTAAAAATGCATTTATTAAACACAATAGGAATATTGGCAAATCGTAATCCTATTCAGAAATGTTAAAATTAGTAATACAAGCACCTTGATTCACCTGTCTGTTTATCTATCTCTGGGTAACGCTTGGCGAAATTTTTGGCGAGATGTCGCCAACTTCACGACTTTTGACAATTTGGCGATGTGAAATGACGCCAAATTGATAAAATTGACGCCAAATCAATGAAATTAATTGAATAAAGGGAATAGTATTGTAATGATGTTTCGATATTGTTTGTCAAGTCCAACCATCCCACTTGGCGACACATTTGGCGACTTTTTATAATGTTCCCAAATGTATCAAATATCGCCAAATCGATAAAAATGTAACCAAATTGATAACTATGTCTCCAAATCAATGAAATTAATTCTGTTTTGAACGGGAATAGTATTGTAATGGTGTTTCAGAAGCATTTATTTGTCAGTGCAACCGCCCCACTTGGCGACAAATTTGGCTAGTTTTTTAAATGTCGCAAAATTTATCAAAATATCACCAAATTGATGAAAATGTCGCCAAATTAATAAATATGACGCTAAATTAATGAAATTGTGTTTTGAAAGAGGATAGTATTGTATTGATATTTTGGTATCGTTTGCCTGTGGGACAGTTGGACAACTGTCCCACTTGGCAACACATTTGGCGAAATTTTAAAATGTCGCCAAATTGATTAAAATATCACCAAATTAACGGCAATGTTAACTAATCGATAAAAATGTCGCCAAATTGATAAAAATGACGCCAAATAAATTAATTGTGTTTTAAAAGGGGATAGTATTGTAATGATGTTTCTGCAGCGTTTGTCTGTCAATCCAACTGTCCCACTTGGCAACAATTTTGGCGAGTTTTTTAAAATGTCTCAAAATTGAACAAAATATCACAAAAATTAACGAGAATGTCATCAAATCGATGAAAATTCAATATCTTAGAAAGAATATAAGAATCTACTATATAAAAAAGGCCATTTCTCTGTTCGTCCGTCCGTGACGTTTGGCAAAGAATTTGGCGGGATGTCGCAAATGTCGCTAAATTGATAAAAATGACGCCAAATGGGAGGTAATATTTTGCAAATTTTGAATTCCGTCATATGACGGGCATATCGTCTAATAAACAATACTTATATGCACAAAAATCTGATGTGCAGCCCTTTCAAAATTCCCACCTTCAGAACAATGCACATTTGAATTCACGAAAGAAATATTATCTCGTATTTTAACAAACATTGCAGGTGTCAAAGGACCGGCATATTTACTAAACCAACTAAACATTTCTCACTAGCTTCGTTCACATGCAAGCCGGTATTTCCCGGCCATGAAGCATTGGGTTGAAGAAGGGGGTATTTTCCGGGAACTATTCTAGACCGGTTCACATGTGCAACCCCCCATTACTCCCGCTTAAAGGGCCAATTTTTCTTAAATACTTTTGACATTCATTTTTGGTAAACAATATATCTTTTTTTTTAATTGCTTTTTTAAAAAGCGTATTATTATTTTTAATTCATTATTTCATGTTATTATTTTATCTTTAATATGACAAATGTATGGAAATGACAAACAAAATAGCTATTTTATTATTGTTTTTGAAATATCTTTATAAATTAAACTTGGATCTTTATAAACTAAACATCAAATTAAAAGTATGCCAAAATTAAATTTAATATATTTTTAAAACTAAATATATGCTTATTTTAATACACACACACACACACACACATATATATATATATATATATGTGTGTGTGTGTGTGTGTGTGTGTGTTTAAAAAGTTTTATTCTATGAAACTGTTTAAAGAATTCATTCTTAAAAAGTCAAAAAAGAAAGTTTTTCTCATTTAAACTTCGTTTTTAAGCTAAATTATAATGTATAAACTTGAATTAGTGGAAAAAGTGGAACAACATTTAAGAAACTTTATTCAAGACAAATGAATATAGGATGTTGGCATAAAGAAAAAAAAATGCATATTTATACCGAATACATTTTAACTATTATAAAATCGGTATAACTCATTTTTATTAAAAACACTATTGCATGGCCCAGATACAAAAATCTCACATATCACTAATATCGCAATTAAAAATAATGTTTTTAATATAGCAGTGTAAAAAAATACTTATGATTGACATGTTTCATTGATATGAAAAAAGGTGGTCCTCTAAGTAATCTAAATATAAAATTAATAAAATAAAATCAACTTCATATGCAGTATCTAAAATATATAAAAATAATTTATATTTCTGATACTAGCAATCATGGAGTTTCCTTTCTTTTTGCTTTTTTTTTTTGGGGTGGGGAGAGGGTAGATATTAGCATCTTGAAAGCTAATTTACGCAGTTTAGTTTATTGCAAAATGTATGTAAAGTAATTTTAAACGCCTTAAGCATTTTACTTTCTTATTATTATATATAATCATAAAATGCAATTCTTTACTAATCATAATATTGGCATTATAGTCACATCATCTCAAGACTCAAGTTATGGGACATTTCGCTTTGATATGTAAACAACTTAGCCCAAACTAAAATCATCAAACTTGAAATAATGCATCAAAAATTTATTTACAATAATTAACAACATCCATTTAAAAATAAACACATTATATTCCTTTTTAACAATATAAAATAAATGAGTATAAAGATAGTTTTATATAAGGAGAATGTATATTATATAAATCTAATAAATTTATCATTAAATATTTTTATCATTTATAATAAACTATAATAAAATATATCAAAAAATTTTTTTATCATTTATTAAAAACTAAGATAAATGCAGAAAATTTGCCCAAGAAACAGAACATTATATTTTAAAGTTGCTGCTTCAAAGGAAAATCAACTGGCTTACAGCACTAACTGACACTCAATTGTATACGTTTTGTAATTCAGAAACAAAAATTTCTATAAAAATTAACCTGATATCGAGGAACAAATATTTCTAATTCATGAGATAACAGTTAGCTCAAATAAACAAAATGTACAGCCGCGGGAAAAAAAAACGACCCACCCTCTGTTAATCGAGCATCGTTCATCGTAGAGAAAATTGAATGATACCATTCGATTAGGAATAACATCCTCCACATATTAATGTGCGTAAAATTTGCATAAGGGGCCGTCTTCATATCTAAACGCGCACAAACTTTGAAATTTCCAATGACAACACGCAATTTTGACGTCATCCACAAGTTCTAGACCCCCAAATTAGTCCAAATTCAAATTTTCACAACGTTTCTATCTTTATATCCGAAGATATTCAATATTCCGGAATGTGCAATTTTCAGGGATCCATATTGAAAACCTTAATTTGAAGGGCGATGTTTCGTTGATTGACCACAGCATTGTTTCAATAATTGTGCCCTTGGTCGTCTCGTCAAGTTGCCAAGGCATCCTTGCGTCAAGTACCGAAGCATACGCATTTATAACAAACCCGACTTTCAAACATATATACCGCAGTAAAACTTTAAATAAGAATGTTATTAGGTGTGATAACTCTGCTTTGTAATACAGCTAAAAAAGCGAAAATAAATTGAGAATAAAATTATAGAATCATTTTACCTTTGAATAAGATGTTCTTAGGTTGTAATAACTATCATACTAAACCGCAATTATGCAAATTCGTCTTTTGATGTAAAGTTACGTGTTATGGTGTTTAGTATCACACAGTTTTATAATTTGTTATTGTTTTATATAAATAGTTTTTATTATAAATTATCACATTTTGTGGGCGATTTCAACTCGCAGTAGCTCCGGAACAGTAATTCCTCGACAGTAACATACGTAGATCCATTTATAACAATACAGGATTTCACCCTTCAATACAGTAGCAGTATTACGTTGATTAGTTTGCATCTATACAACACTGTTTATACAAAGTTTTTATTAAAATTGGGTAAAAATAAATCCCCGTTTTCTTAAATAAAGATTAACTTACAATTAATATAACTTTTTCAAATTAGTCATTTTTTAAAATTAATATGCGACCCCTAAAATCATCGTGATGCTGAATGTTTAAACATTTCGAAAGAACTAGTGGGAGGAAACACCTGGAATTTTATATAAACATATAAAAACTCTTTGTGAATCGATTTTTATCAAAACGTCTCCAGGTTTGTATTTATATTATTTCGATTATTGATTTCATAATTAATATTTCATACAAACAATGTATTCTACAAAAATAAAAATCACGTAAATGTGTTTGGGTTGTTTAGTAGTAACGTCATACAAATAATCAGCGTGAGCAAATAATTATTACAGAAGATATGAATGGAAGTCTTGGAAACTAATTTAACATTAGGAGCTCAAAACTTTACATATTCACAACTCAGAAACGCTTCACCCAAATGACTTGAAATTTGGTATCACAGGTTGAATTTTGCTCTAGTTTCGAACTATGTTGTCAAACTTGGGTGTTGCCATTTGAAATTTCAAAGTTTGTGCGCGTTTAGATATGAAGACGGCCCCTTATGCAAATTTTACGCACTTTAATTTGTAGAGGATGTTATTCCTAATCGAATGATATCATTCAATTTTCTCTACGATGAACGATGCTCGATTAACAGAGGGTGAAGCGTTTTTTTTCCGCAGCTGTACATACCCGCATCCATTTTTTTCAGTAGGATTGTTCGTACATTAAATTCTGAGGTATGGTAAAGATCAATCCATTTAATTCGTAAATAAGTCCGTGTAATGAATACAAAATAATCTATATAAAATGTTATAAAGTCATCATAATTTCACAATCTTCAAATAGAATTTGTACACGAGGTATCTCAGTATCCGCCATGTTTTTCGAGAAATCGCAGCTGTGCACAAGAAATTGTGGGTAAAACCCCAATCTACCCCCTTCCTTCCCTCAAATACTCCTTTCAACCCTCTTTCAAACCGGTATTTTGCCGGCTTGGACATGGGAACGGTGACACGGGCAAAATACGGCCATAATACCGGCTTTAAAATGTGCATGTGAACGGGGCTACTGTGTTACCAGGGCTGTGAAGTCGGTACCTCAAACCTTCGACCCCGACTCTTCATTTTCTACTGTCGGACTCGGACTCCTTGTGCTTTCTTATATCCGACTCCAATATCGACATGAATAGCAATTATTTTTTTATATGAACAGTTTTTAATTGGTAAGCATTTAATGTTGTTGTTTTTAATTTTTTTTGCTAAAAAATTTTATAAAATAAACCTTAAAAGATTAAATATTCCAAAAATAAATTATTTTAAAATAATTTTATTTATGAGTCATAGTCGGTATACTTTTTTCGACTCCGACTCCAAACCCCTATTAACTCAGACTCCACATCCCTGCGTGTTACAAGCCCTGATAATTCGACTTTTTGACAGATATTTATTGCCTTTTATATAAGCGTTTCGTTCGTTCCTGGTGTCGATTTCTACTCATTAGACAATGCTCTACGACTTTGAAATTTGCTTTTCGCCTTGTCGAATTTGTCACCCTAATTTTTTTTTCTATTTCCCGCTACGGGCACTGCAATCACTTTTATTCGATCATGATACTACAAATGGACCTAACTAACTTCTGCACTCATGGCCCTTTTCTTACAAAGTTATTGGGGATCCTTTTCTAAGAGCGCTGTATAATGTTTAAAGCAAAGATAAGATTTGAAATAATGCAAAGCACAATAAGATAACTTATATTGGGGATCCTTTCCTAAGAACGCTGTATAATGTTTAAAACAAAGATACATTTTGAAATAATGCAAAGCACAACAAGAAAGATCAATCATGCTTAAAGCATTGATTATGAAACACTTTCCAACTTCAATACAACTTTATTTAAACATGTCTAAAATGCAATACATTCCTCGGTAATATTTTAAAACTTATCACAATACTACATTAATTTATTATATTTGAAAACTTAAACCGTCATAGAAAAAAAATGAACTCCATTCAAATGACGGCATTGAAATATAAATTGCCTGGTTTAAACATCTCTAAAATGCGATGCATTCCTCGGTAATAATTTTAGAATTATCATAATAGTACGATAATTTATTATATTTGAAAACTTCATTGAAAACTTCATTGAAAGCAAAATGAACTTTATTCAAATGATGTCATCGAAATATAAATCGCCTCTCTATAAAAGCTGCATTTCATTCATAAACATTTTTCCATCCCTTTCATTCATCACAATACTATAATAATTTATTTTATTTAAAAACGTAAACATGCGATGCATTCCTAAAATGCGTTACATTCCTTGGTAATATTTTTAAAATCATCATAATACTACAATAATTTATTATATTTGAAAACTTCATCGAAAACAACTGAAATTCATTCAAATGACGTCATAGAAAAAATAACACGCCTGGCTCTCTGTATAAAAGCTCTCTATATTTCATTCAAAAATAATTTCCCATTCATGTTATTCATCACAATACTATAATAATTTATTTTATTTAAAAATTAAGATCATGGAGCTACAAGTAATTAAACTCTATGCTTAAAATTTCATCGAAAAAAATAGTCCTTATCTTTGTAAAATCAATGAATATTTCATTCATATCAGCTATGCAGACTCCATGAACTAAATGATTTTGTGTTAAAGAAATACAGCAATTCTAATACAACTCATTCTACATATTTTGCTGTTTACATTTTACATAGATGAAAAATAGGCTTCGTTGTAGAAATAATCAAATTTGGATGAGCATTTAAAGTCAAATATATTGTCATTGCGTTGTTTCAGCATGCAGATACACAGAATTTAAGCAAAAATAAAGCGTTTTTAGGACGAATACAACACTCAATATGGATTAAAAAGAACTTTAAAAATCACGATTTTGAGACAAGATGGATGCCATATATCATTTTGAAGTGGGTCACGTGATCTTTTCATATCATGGTCACGTGATTGCTTCATATAAGAGGTGTTATTATTATTTTAATTTTTATTTAAAAAACTACTGAATATATTTTGCTGAATTTTTTTTTTATATATTTTATGGAACAATTTGAATATTACCTAAAATTTTCGAAGCAATTTGTGAATTTTAAATCCGCTTAAAAAATGTTTGAAAAATTAGGTCGTATAGGGGCTCAATGTATTTCATTTTTTCAACCCGGGTTCAATCCAAAATTAATTGGGTGATATTATTCATTTATATTCCCATAGGTTCTACAGATCGTCTGAACAACATACTAAAATTTCATTTTGATTAAGTCATTTTTACGGCAGTTATCGTGCTAACGGACAGACAGGCAGACAGACAGACAGAATGAACAAAGTCATAAACACTTTTCAACTTTGTTGTAAAGTGTTAATAAGATAACTTATATTGGGGATCCTTTCCTAAGAACGCTGTATAATGTTTAAAACAAAGATAAAATTTGAAATAATGCAAATCACAATAAGATAACTTATATTGGGGATCTTTTCCGAAGAACGCTGTATAATATTTAAAACAAAGATAAAATTTGAAATAATGCAAAGCACAATAAGATAACTTATATTGGGGATCCTTTCCTAAGAACGCTGTTATAATGTTTAAAACAGAGATAAAATTTGAAATAATGCAAAGCACAATAAGATAACTTATATTGGGGATCCTTTCCTAAGAACGTTGTTTAATGTCTAAAACACAGACAAAATTTAAAATAATGCAGAGCACAATAAGATAATTTTCGATAGAATCACGCCTTCCTCCAGCTTTGAAAGCCTACGTATTTAGTGATTCCAACGAATAAAAAAAAGTACGCAATGGTAACAGAATTCTTTGCTAAAGACAAGGTCATAATATAAACGTGCTGTTCTCTTTTCAACCGCCCACAGACCACTTATAGGTAGGAAACAGAAAGTAGCACTCAGAGATAAAGATTGTATAGAAGAAATCAAGACTGGAAATTAGATTACGAAGGTAAAAAGGACGAGTTTGACTATCAGAAAGGAATGATCAAAGCGATTTAAAGCTTTTGCTAAAACAATCATGAAACGCAGCTTCTTAAAACTAAAAACTAAAATCGTACGGAAAAATGTAATAAATCAAACAACATAATGTTAAGTTTGAGTAATTTACTCACGTTATTAGCTTTTATATGTTATAAAAGAGACCATTTTGAACACGTGACAATGCTAAAGGAGGTATTACAATAACCATTGTTGTAAGATAGTTAAAAAAAATCCAATACCCAGCTTCGCTTCTGTGTATATTTTTACTTTCTCAGAGTGTAGAATGTAGTATAAAGTATTGTTTTCACAAACATTTTGGATTTCGAGATTTTGATGCTAATGTATATTTTGGGATCTTCTGCACACGTTTTGACTATTTTTAGAGTGATGTCCGTCTGTCTGTGGGCGATTCTTTATGTACATATGATGGCTGCTACAAATATTAATGGATTTTCACAAAACTTTTTATCAGATTTTGTTAACGAAAAATCTACAACTAGGTAGAATTTGTTAAACTTCCTAGAGCTAGATAGATTTTGAACGAAAACTTCTAAATTTTATATTTTCGTAACATAGCAGCGTAGGACAAAATATGACATAATCATGCATGAAAGGGGTTATTTATGGCTCAATGATCACGAAACTTAATAATTGTTTCAATAATTGTAATGAAAAATAGTCACGGTACAATTTTTGTGTTCGTGACGTTACTAGTCCGGGGGTGGTACATAATCACACTTGGTATCAATCGAAAGTTTTTCAAGCCCTCTAAAATTAAGGGTAGACATATATTAAGAAAAAAAAAATCACAAACTACTTAAAAATGGATTCTAGTATGAGAAAGTCGAGTTGAGCCACACTCTAGGTAATTGTATTAAATACTAGCAGCTTAATTTAAAAAACGGTAAACATTGCCAAATATGTGCACTTCTTTCCATATGCAATATTATGTGACAAATCCAGTAATGTCATACTAGCGGATTTAACTCCTCATGGATCTAACTAATCTTTTCATAAAACAACGTACTTTTTGTAATATTTTTTGACGCCAAACATTTCGCCAATTGTCATTTCTTTTTTACGGGATATTAATTGTATGCCAATTGCATTTTTATATGGATTTTTTTTTTTATAGTTGCGTTCAACTGTTTATTGTCAAATTTGATTTCTGCAAAATGTAGTTAATTTGATACTAAATAGTTTTACATGTTACCATACTTGTAATTTGTTTAGAATACTTGTAAAGAAATACCTGAAAAGAAGCACTTGTAAAATTTTAAAAGAAAAACCCACACGCTACTTAAAAATGTATTATGATATGAGAAAATCGAGTCAAAAAATACTCCAGTTAATTTTTAAAGTTATGGATAGAGCAAAAAAGTTATGCAACACGTGCCTTATAACGAAGAAATTTATTAACCTTTTGCTTACGGGTGGGACATCCTTCCCAAGCGAAGAACCTCTCAAAAAGACAGGTATCTGACATACCCTATCCCAAATAGTTCGATCCCCCTTTGCAGGCATTGGCGTCCAGCAAAAGGTTAATAAAAATATTTAGTCAACCTTCGACCAAAACTTTTTTATAAGTTATTAGCAGCATGCCCGTTTTTCGGTTCTTCGTACAGAGTATATAATATAAAAAACTTCAAATTCACAATCATGTGCAAATTCCTATAGTATACTAAATGACATTGTTAATCAAAATATTCTATTAAAATATTTAATTCAATGTTACTAGAGAGAAGTTTAAGAATCCCTCTTCTCGATATTCAAAATTATCTTCACGGATAGATCTGAAGAATAAAACATCTTGGTCCTTTTTGCACCCCTTTGGTCCCTTTTGCATCCCCTTCCTGGTCCCTTTTGCACCCCCTTCCTGGTCGGGTGCGGTATCCCCGTGGTTTGCGCGCTAGATTTGCACGCTGCCACAAAATGCCGCCGTGTTCATGCGGAGTACGATCACGTTAAACATGTGGGTCCGTAAGTCCTTCCGAGAGGTTGGTGGTAGGGGAAGGAGGGTACGGTCCCTGTGGATGCCTCCCCCACTGGGTTCCGGTCTAAATTGGGTGGCACTTCCCGGCCGTCCATACAGTTACCTTACACCTTTCTGATAGGTCGGACGGTCTGGGTCTCAACAACAACAACAACCCCCTTCCTGGTCCCTTTTGCACAATCATGTGCAAATTCCTATAGTATACTAAATGACATTGTTAAACAAAATATTCTATTAAAATATTTAATTTGATGTTACTAAAGAGAAGTTTAAGAATCTCTGTTCTCGATATTCAAAGTTATCTTCACGGGTAGATCTGAAGAATAAAACATCCTGGTCCCTTTTGTAAACACATTTACAAAAAATATGAAATTGAATCAATATATGCAAAATAAAAGCACTAAAATTGTGTGGGATCTGTACTACTTATATTCGCGAATATTAGAAGATAGACCCGTGTATTAGTAGAAAAGTACACGTACTACAACATATGAGTTTCTAAAATCTTTGCCAAAATAAAACAGATGACGTAATAAATTGAAAAGATCAATAATCCCGTTATCTTTAAACCTGGAGGCCGTAATTTATTCCGATATATACCAAAATGAAAGCGCTAAAATTATATGAAAAGATATACCCATACTACTTATAGTGTCGTAAATTAGAAGATATGCCCGTGTGTTAAAATATTACTACTCGTATTACAATATGAGTCTTAAAATTCTTTACCAAAATAAAACGGATGACGTAATAAATTGAAAATATCAATAACCTCGTAAAGATTACCCGTATTACAACACATGACGTAATAAATTGAAAATATCAATAACACCTTAAGGATAAAGATTACCCGTACTACAACACATTAGTTTCTAAAATCTTTGTCAAAATAACAATAATTCCGAAAAACATCAATAATAATAATGTTTGAACCTTAAGACCGTAATTAATATAATCCAGTCAAAAATACAATATCAATGAAATTTATTTTATGTACTTTATTATTTAAATCGAAAAAGATTTAATAAAAATCGTCTGCTGCATAAATAAATTGGTGGAAAAAATATCGTCTGCATAATGCTATCTCCATGGAAAGTTTAATTGTCCGATTTTAATTAATATCTAGACAACCCCTGTCCTGGTCCTAAAAACTCAAAACATGAACTAAATTTTAAGTGGGGCTATTTCAAGTCTACGCCGAATATTTTATCCAATTCGGTGCAGCCGTTCTCCCACGATGATGAGACAAATAAACACACAGGCAGCTTTTCAATTTTATTTATATATACAAATGAAGCCGAATGCGTGGTACGACTACTAGTCAATTTATAGGAATTCAAAAAATTTTAGTATAGCAAGTTGTCCTGCATCTATTTCGTGTTGAAAAACGTTAAGAAGCGCGAAACGCACAGTTGCTGGCATATGCAATGGGAGCATTATCCATACTTCATTAAGAATTTCAAATCCTTTTACTTTATATTTTGAGTAAAATAAAATAACCCATTTGACTTTGAAAATAGCCCCTATAGGCGGGTTCTAGGAATATACAGAATTTTTCAAAAGAGGGAGAACTAAAAGTTTTTAGCAGCACATCAATTACTTTTATGTGATATCCTGCAGTGCAGAAAATTAAGAGTAAGAGATGAAATCATCAATTCTTTTCATCCTTCCTTTATCATGCTTATTGCATGAAAGGATTGTTTAATATTTTATTTGTGGTATTTTTTTACTTTCTCCACATATATAGTATAGGGAAAGTATTGTGAAATACAGAGGTCGAAAATTCGAGTTTTCGACAGAAGAACATGTTTTAAGCATATTTGAACTCGAATCGGACGTTTTTGAGGTGATGTTTATGTGTGTGTGACCGTGAGTCTGTAGATGCGCTATCTCACAAACGAATGGAGCTTTTTGAACGTAATTTGGTACGATTATACAGTCCGTGAATACTGGAAACCTATTAATTTTAAACTCGATCGAACGTTAGGAAAACCGCCAAATTTTCGAATCTTATTTTAAAATTTCCGAGTCTTATCGGGCTTTGGACCCGCAATATGAATGCAGAAGCCGCACTGCCGATTGCGATTGTCGAATTTAACGAAAGAGCATTCAATTTGGCGATTGAAGAAAAAATATTTGGAGAAAATGTTGGCTAATTTTTATTCTGTCAATGTCAAAATCAAAAATTGTGGGGAACTAATCTTAATGTGTACTATTATACACCATTTGTCTTTTTCAATAGCATTTCAATTTGAGGAATTATAAATCAAGACAATTTTTTCGAATAGAACTTCAAAATAAAATTTTGCGAATGAAAACTATTTGATAAAAGAAATATTTATTTGGTGAAAGTAATCAAAAATCCAGCGCAACCCCTGTGAATGTATTCGTTTTTCTTTTTTTTTTTAAACAACAGAACAACAGAACCGGGACAGTTAAAATGTCCAAATTTAGCATGTTATTGTTTTTACGGTATATTTTAATTCTTTTGATTTTGAAATTTATAAGCCCGTCATAGTAGAAAGTCCAAATTTAGTAGGATGTCATCGTTTATTTGTGGTATATTTTCATTTTTTTTAATTTTGTGACTTATCGGGCTAACCAGTTTTGGATCCGTCATAGGAATGCAGTTGTTTGGGAATAACTCGACAACCGGAGCAGCTAGTTCATATGTAGTATATCGTTGGCTTCTGTGGTATATTTTAATTCTTTGGATATTGAACCTTATTCGACTGGCCCGTTTTAGGCCATCCATAGGAATATACTCGTTTTTTTGGGAATAACTCTATATCCACAGCAGCTAGAATAGAAAGTATGTCATCGAAATTTAGAATGTCGTTTCATGGTATATATTTTATTTGATTGATTTTGAACCTTACCGGCTTAGCTTGCCCTGGCTTCTCCATGGGAATGCACTCGTTTAAAAAAAAAAACCTTAAGAACCAAAGTAGCTAGAAAGTTCATTTTAGGTACGTTGTTGTCCTTCATACATTTAAACTGCATACAAATAATAAATTAAGGAGTATTTAAAAACTATGTTTTTTGCTTTTACTTGTTTTTATTCTTATAATCATTGTGATATAAGTGAAACTAAATGGAATGTGAATGAATGAGAAAATCAAGTGGATACTTACAGTCCAGATAATTTTTTTTTATGATTACATATTAAACTCGCTCGCTAGATATATATTGAGGTATGTTTAGCATCTTTTAAACTTTCAACGTGGATATTCTTTGAATTATGACCACATGCTCAAGAGCATTCTCATCACTGACGTTTCCAGCATTTACCACGTAGCTGCAATCTCAAGAGGACAAGTTTCAGTATCCCCCTCTATTAAGACACAAGCACTCAATAAAGAAACCACTTAATACAAATGGGAAGACAGCTGAAAGCGGAGAGCATGGCAGTAGTCATTGAAATACTCCCTAAAGCCCACCCCACCCGCTTGACGTCAGACAGCCATAGATTTCATTTCAGGGCTTCAAATTCTCGGAAACACGCTCAGAAATTTAATTGAGAAATTAATTTAGTTATTTAATTTTTTTAGAGTGGGTCGCTCTATTTTTTACACATTTTTTTTTTATTTCCCCAGTGTATATAGTCAAGGTTTTCAACAAAATTACAAATCAAAATTCCCTCGATTTTCCAGAGAAATGAACTGGAGTGTTGTTCAACTCGGCCTTCTCATACTTGAAACTATTTTAGGTAGCTTGTGATTTTTTCGTTTTGCAAATTTTGCAAGAAAAAAATTTGGAAAATCTGAATCGTTGTTCCAAATGATCACAATTATAGCATGTTAACCCTTTATTTTAAAGGGGGGGGGGGTTGAAAAAATCTTCCGATTGATATGAAGTTTGACAAAGTACTCCCCTCGGGAGGGTTACTTGCACCCCTCCCCACCGATGGGGCTAATGACGTCACAAACAAAAAAATTGTATCTCGGCTATTTATCGCGGCAATATAAACATTTAGTTTCAAAGCGCTTTTAGTTCCAAAGTTGTATTTAGTTGTAATATAAACATTTATTATTTTCAGCAAAAACTACAAATATTGTAAACTGTAGTCTTTGCTGAAAATATTAAAATATTTTAAACGTGTTTTACCATACTTAAGAAAATAAACATTTAGTTTCAAAGCACACATTTTGTCAAATTATATTTTAAGCACATACTGGCAATGAATTAAAAAAACAAAAACAAATATTGTAGAATAAGATTTACTATAGAGTTGTTGTGCTAACATCATGGGCACCCGTAGGGAAAGGCAAGAGCCCTCCCCGATACGTCAAGGTCATAAAGATAGACATCAGTGGATGTTGTACATCACATCTTTGAGTTTGACCCACTGACGTCAGTGGTTTGTTGCCCCTCTCCCCTTCCCGGGAAAAGTTCTATGGGTGTCCATGTCCACACAAATAATATATACGGAACTGGGTTTAATTTTTTATAAATTATTAAAATTTGGGGATTTATTTCTAAAATGTCGCCAAATTTTAAGAGTATGTTAAATTTTGAAACTTTTACCCAAATTCATATTCCTTATGAAATTGCCGTATAGAAGTGTTCGGTATAAGTTTTTAAAATTCATAAAACGTGCTCATCTGCAATTCGAAAACTTTCGGGAAAACAATTCTTTCTCTATACAATAGTATCATAAGTAGTAATAGTACGATAGTAATTGAAGAGTGTGAAGATTCAATAGTATCAGCACAAATGCTTATATGCACTAGTATTTAAACTTTGACTTCAACTACAAGTTTCACGTAAAAGGAAATCTTAAGCCTTCCGAAAATCAACGCTAAACCGAGCCCGACTCATGTCATTGTGATTCATGTACAATCAGTTGCAATTTAATACAGAGAATAAAGAGCAACAGCAAAAGCACCCCGCCATGATTGCTCTTCGTTATGGTGAGTCAAGATAATAAATTCTTGTTTAAGTGACTGCACGGTTAATGAAGCATGTCGTTGTTCGCGCGCACAGTCAGAAATGATTTTGCAGCTGCTTTTTTACTCTCTCTACAATACCGGGTGATTCAAAAGTTCGGAGCAAAAGTAAAACGCTATAAAAAAAATATCTATGGTCGGAGAGACATGCGGTTTGCAGATTAATATTCACCGTGGTGGGGGATTTTGTGTAGCATGAAAAAAAAAATAGTTCAAACTCTCGACACTCGGGGGGCTGCGACAGATAAAGCCATGGAGATGACTTATGCATGGAGGTGATTGCACACATGACTGGCCTGCGGGATCCCCAGATCTCACACCCGTGATTTTAGGTATCCCCACAACGAGAAACCACAGGGTGTGAGATCTGGGGATCTCGCAGGCCAGTCATGTGTGCAATCACATCCATGCATAAGTCATCTCCATGGCTTTATCTGCCGCAGTCCCCCGAGCGTTTGAACCAATTTTTTTTCATGCCACAACAAATTCCTCACCACGGTGAATATTAAAATCTGCAAACCGCATGTATCTCCGACCCATAGATATTTTTTTATAGCTTTTTACTTTTGCTCCGAACTTTTTAATCACCCGGTACATGGTGATGTATAGAGAAAGTATTGGAGTCATGTAGAAAATCTCAACTCGAATTTTATACGGATTTACACGTTCTGGGACGTCTAGAACACGGAATTTTTTTTTTTAGTGTGGCGTTTGTGCAATGTATGTATCCACTCTAACTCAGAAACTAATGGACCAAATTTCATAAAATTTTATAGGTAGTTACTTGTGTGTTACCCTAGTGCGGATTAGATTTGGGTACGATGCGGGGTAAAAGAACATGCCATGTTTTGCGAAATGGCCCGCAAAAATCGTCAATCTAAATTAAGAGACTACGTATGCTCAACTGTATAAATTAAACGATTGTTTTATACGTAATTTTTGACGAGAAAAAGAATAAAACCAACCCCATTAGTCTAGGACAAGCCGTTCTCGAGATATTTTAGTTTTCCTTCATTTTTGATACTGCACCTTTGAAATACGTCCAGTTACCAAATGAAAGCGAAAAGTAAATTAAAAGTGTAAATTCAGTGTCATTTAAAATAATTCGCTTGTTATTTTATGCAATTAAACCCAATTTAATGAAATATTACAGAAAGGAATTTGAGTCTATAGGGAAAGTCATATGCTGCTCACATCAGATTTTAACATTGGTCTGGCAAGTTTTAAAAGTCTGTGTGAATTTTCTACGATATTTTAACAGGAATAAGAATGAATAAATTATAAAAAGGAAATCAATTTTTTTTTCGACGAGAATAGCGATAAATATGGGGGCAACATATTATATTTCCTACAGTTTAATAAAATTATTTCGATATTGTGTGAAAACAATTACACACAAATGAGTTCTTTGGCCTCTCTAAATATCAATAGGCTTATTGATGTTATATGCTGTTAATAAAACACGCATGCTCAATTTCGTATAACTTGAATTATGCGCTTAGTAAGCACACATTCGAATCGCTGCGGTAAGCTCCGCTTACCGCAGAAAGGGCAGACATATCCTTTTATTATGTAAGATACATGTGAAAAGTAGATCACATAGATTTTTTTTTAAATTTACGTGATAAAAACTCGAGTTATTTCAAATTTAAGATATCGAATTAAAATATTGATTTGAGATAAGATCGTATAATAGAAGCCCCCCCTACCCCCTTCATAAAGTTCAAGTTTTTCCGTCCATTGCATGGGAACTAGCTATATGGGACAGACCAGTGGTTGGAAAAACTACTTTATTATTGTAGTGATCTACAACTACATTATGATAAATGTAGTTAACTACAACTACTTTTTTAGAAATTAGTGACTACAAACTACTTTCAAAATGTAGTCACTACATAACTACTTTTATAAGACGAATTTTGCCACAGCTTCAATTTTCACAAAAATTTGAGGATATGGGTATACTGTAGTAATTTAATATGCTCTTAAAAGTATAAAACAAAAGTAAAAACTATTTATTTAAAAATATGTTTGTTCATAGTATAATTTGCATCTCAAAATTGCAATCAGATAAGCAGGATCTTTTGGGAAATAACACATCTAAATATATCAATATAAAAAATCAACTTCATGGAGCTTACGCGTAGCCAGGGGGGGGGGGGGTGCCCTGGGTGCTCGTCCTCCCCCCCCCGGCCCCGCTCCCGTAAAGTTGAACTTTTTTTTATAAATTAGTGACTACAAACTACTTTTAAAATGTAATCACTTCATAACTACTTTTATAAGACGAATTTTGCCACAGCTTCAATTTTCACAAAAATTTGAGGATATGGGTATACTGTAGTAATTTAACATGCTCTTAAAAGTATAAAATAACAGTAAAAACTATTTATTTAAAAATATGTTTGTTCATAGTATAATTTGCATCTCAAAATTGCAACCAGATAAGCAGGATCTTTTGGGAAATAACACATCTGAATATATCCATATAAAAAATCAACTTCATGGAGCATACGCGTAGCCAAGGGGTGAGGGAGGGGGGGGCGCCCTCCCCCCGCTCTGGTAGAGATTACCACAAAATTTCTGCAATAAAACAGCCACATAAAGTTCTGACCCCCAGATTTAAAAACAAAAAAATGCTTCGGCATATAATACAAGCCATATTATTTTGTGGAAAATAGGGAATAGCTCTAAGTGCTCACCATGAAAGTCTGGACGATCAAGAAAATCCTGGAAATTTTTTAGTTGCACTCAAAATGATTTCGTTATACAACGAAGATTTAAGAGAACACCAGAATTCTCCAATAATGAGAAATGCGACTTATATCTCTCCCAGCATACAAAACGAGTTACTCAATACTATCGCCCAGCATATTAATACAAAGATATCATAGAAGAAATTAACTAGAAAGATCAATCATGCTTAAAGCATTGATTATGAAACACTTTCCAACTTCAATGCAATTTTATTTAAACATCTCTAAAATGCATTACATTCCTAAGTAATATTTTATTTAAAACTTATCACAATACTACATTAATTTATTATATTTGAAAACTTAAACCTTCATCGAAAAAAATGAACTTCATTCAAATGACGGCATTGAATTATAAATTGCCTGGTTTAAACATCTCTAAAATGCGATACATTCCTCGGTAATATTTTTAAAATCATCATAATACTACAATAATTTATTATATTTGAAAACTTCATCGAAAACAACTGACATTCATTCAAATGACGTCATACAAAAATAACACGCTTGGCTCTCTCTATAAAAGCAGCATTTCATTCATAATATTTTCCCATTCATTTCATTCATCACAGTACTAAAATAATTTATTTTATTTAAAAACTTAAGACCATGGAGCTACAAATAATTAAATTCTATGCTTAAAACTTCATAAAAAAAAAAAATCGTCCTTTTCTGTGTAAAATCAATAAATATTTCATTCATATCAACTATGCAGACTCCATGAGCTAAATACTTTTGCATTAAAAAAATACAGCAATTCTTCTACAACTCATCCTACATATTTTGCTGTTTACATTTTACATAAGTGAAAA
Organism: Amaurobius ferox; assembly: GCA_951213105.1. Classification (NCBI taxonomy): domain Eukaryota; kingdom Metazoa; phylum Arthropoda; class Arachnida; order Araneae; family Amaurobiidae; genus Amaurobius; species Amaurobius ferox. The sequence continues at coordinate 25,500,288 of OX578139.1, read as the reverse complement.
ATAGGCTTCATTGTAGAAATAATCAAATTTGGATGATCATTTAAAGTCAAATATATTGTCATTGCGTTGTTTCAGCATGCAGATACACAGAATTTAAGCAAAAATAAAGCGTTTTTAGGACGAATACAACACTCAATATGAATTAAAAAGAACTTTAAAAGTCACGATTTTGAGACAAGATGGATGCCATATTTTATTTTGAAGTGGGTCACGTGATCTTTTCATATCATGGTCATGTGATCGCTTCATATAAGAGGTGTAATTATTATTTTAATTTTTATTTAAAAAACTACTGAATATATTTTGCTGAATTTTTTTTTTATATATTTTATGGAATAATTTGAATATTACCTAAAATTTTCGAAGCAATTTGTGAATTTTAAAACCGCTTAAATGTTTGAAAAATTAGGTCCCATAGGGTTCAATGTATTTCATTTTTTCAACCCGAGTTCAATCTATAACTTATTGGGTGATATTATTCATTTCTATTCCCATAGGTCCTACAGACCATCTGAACAACATACTAAAATTTCATTTTGATTAAGTCATTTTTACGGCAGTTATCGTGCTAACGGACAGACAGATAGACAGAATGAACAAAGTCATAAACACTTTTCAACTTTGTTGTAATGTGTTAAAAATGCTAAATATTTCTCCATCATTGCAAATGAAGTGACTTCCCATAATATATCACTTTGTATTAGATTTGCTGATAGCGAGAAAAGTATTAGAGAGGAATTTTTAGAATTTATTCACAGGAGAATATATGCGAACAATTGAGAAGCTGGGGCTGGATATAATAAATGCATTTGGCCAAAGTTACGATGGTGCTCCAAACATGTCATCAGGAAGAGTTGGAGTTCAGTGTAGAATTAAGAAGTATGCTCCAAAAGCTATATACGTTCACTGCAATTCACATTGCTTAAATCTGGTTATAGCGCAATCGTGCAAAATTCCAGAAATAAGGAATATGTTAGACAGACTGAAGGATGTGTGCCTTTTTTTTCTGAATAGTCTAAAACTCCTTTTTGGAGTTTATTACTCCTTACGGAAATAGTAAGCCAGAGCACAGTACGTGGTTTAGGCAGACAAAAAGTTCTATTAGACCTCTGCAGAACAAGATGGGCCATGAAGCATATAGTCTATCAACACTTCTATCAAAGTTTCATTATAGTTGAAGCATTTGAGCGCATCGTCTATAGCGCAAAGTCAGAATCAGACTCTGACACTACCTGGAGTACTCAATTCTATAACATCGTTTGATTTTATAGCAACTTTTGTCACCACCTACCAGTATTTGTCACATTTAGAAGGGATAACCATCAGGCTTCAAGGCCGAGCGACCGACATCGTTGAGGCCTACAATCAGATTGAAGAAATAATAAATTTGTACATTTCAGAAAGAAATACAATGGATGAAGGTTATGAAAGTATCTATCAGCAAGCAGTTTTGATGGGTCAAAAAATCAATATAGAACCCTCAGTGCCACGAATTGCAGAAAGACAAGTTCATCGAAGTTAATATAATATGAAGAATATAAGTTTAATTTTTATAGAGTAAATTTAGCCATACCTTTACTTGACAGCATAATATCAAATTTGGAATCGCGATTCACAGGACTAGAAAAAAAAAGCTTCATCCTTACTATCCATGTCACCTTCAATTTTATTGAACGAAACTAAAGGAAATGTTTTGGAACAATTGGGGGAGATTTATAATGATGAATTGCCAACCCTAGAACTCTTACCTCAAGAAATGAAGCGCTGGTGCGCACATTTCAAATCTAATTCCCAATCAGATCCAAACACACCAGCTACAACTTTAAAAAAATCTGATGTTGGCAACACATGACTTTCCTTATACAATGCAATGAATTTACTACTTTTACAGTAAAAAAATAGGTTTTTCTTATAGTAGATACTTATATTCTTTCCAAGATATTGAATTTTCGACAATTAGTTGTCATTTTCATTGATTTAGCGTCATTTTAATCAATTTGGCGAGATTTTTGTTAATTTGGCAACATTTCAAAAAGTCGCGAAGTTGGCGACATTCTGCCAAATTCGTCGCCAAAATCTCGCCAAGCTTTACTGACGGAGAAATAAGTTATTCTTATAACAGATAAATATTGGCGTTCAAATACAAAAGTATTACTCGAAGTATATTTTCTCATGAATGGAACGAGCTAGATCCACGAGAATGATGTCACCCAATTTATCGCATGGTATTACATATGAAAAGTGAACATGTTTCTCAATAGGAAATATATTTTTTTTATTTTATATGACTTTTTGATAATTTTTTTGAAAAATGTTTAATATCTCGAGAACGGTTCATGTTAGCGTTCTGAATTTTATGTTAATCGTTTTCTAATGAAAAATTACATAAGAAATGTCTATTTGCGTAACTTTATTAGCGGTTTTGAGTTTTTGACGATTTTTTCAAAATTTCACTCGAAAATTTAGGCGGGTTCTGAACATTCGATTACGTTTAAAAACAATAGGCTTCCAGTGTTTACGGATTGTGATTTTTGTACCAAATTTCGTTCGAATCGGTCCATTCGTTCGTCAGTTATCGTCTCCACAGACCTACTGACACACACACATACTTTCACACACACAGACAGACATCACTTCAAAAATGTTTGATTCGTGATCAGGGATGCTTGAAACGTGCTCTCCCGTCGAAAACTCGAATTCGAATTTTCGACCCCGTCACAATACTTTCCTTATACATTATGTATATAAGGAAAGTAATATATACACGAAAATGTCTCTTCGTATTGCAGCAACCCTTCCTGCGACATCTTGTGAATAGCAGTTCGAGGAGACTGAATAATTACACTAGAGCTACGATGACTGAAGAAGGAAATAGTTCCCTTGCTTTAATCCATACTCACTACAGCAAAAATATATCGATGGATAGAGTAATTGACGTTTTTGCTGGTATACACCCAAGAAAATTGCAGTTAGGAAATATTTTAAATGGCTGAAATAGAGTAAAACGACCTTTCAGTTTCCAGATTAAGCGGCTTTTTTATGTTTATTGTAATTAATAATTAATGCGTGTTAAAAGTGTTTCAAAAAGTTTCCTGTTTTCATTTGGAAATGAAGTTACTTATCTTGTATACAGGGTTTGATGAAAGTATTTTTTAATATTTTTTTTCAATTGCAATTAATTTTTTCAACTATCTTTATTTATACGTTTCGAAAAGTTTTTAAAATCGGAGTGTGGCTTATAATCGCGCTCCTATAAGAATTTTTTTAATCAGGGCACCTACCTCCCCGCGCCAACAGCTGGCTTCGCCTATGTGAAGGCCTGCCTAACCCTGCAGCATACCTGCAGCCAGGGGCGGCATTTCAGCATTTCATTTGGGGGTGCGAGATTTGCATAAAAATCCACAATATGAAATAAATAAAATGTTTGTTAACAGAGGGGGAAGGGATCATAAAATTGAATTGATGTTGAGAAAAATAATTGTTGTTAACATAATTTTTGTACATAATTGTGTTGACATAATTGTTGTTAACATAATTTTTCTAAATACAAATATCTATATTTATTTACCTTCTACTGAAGTTTTAAACGCCGGTTCTTAGAGTCTGGATGAAGAGAAAATTTTGTTACAATATCATCATAATCCAGTGGTATATCTTGTTCTACAGCTAATTAGCTAAAGATGAAAGTCTTTCTTGTACCATTGCACTGCGAAAATAATTTTTCAACCTCCTGAGACACGAAAAAGACCTTTCACAACTGGCTGAGCTGATTGGCACAGTCAAAAACAATTTAACTAATAATGTTATGACAGTAAACACATTTTTTGAATTCCGCTCTTTAAAATAATCCAGGCGACTTTTAGAATTGGGATAGCCTATATTTACCTTTTCACCATTGAATAAAACAGTCGCAATTCACATAGTAATTCCTCTTTCTGGAAGTTATGTACTTCGCATAAGGTTGAAACATTTTCTTTTCCGACATCTGATCCGGATAATACTGAACTAAAGGCAAACAAAACGGATATATTGTTCTCATTAAATCTTGTCTCAATTTCATTAGATACTGAATCTATAATTTCATATTGAATATTGATTCTGTGATATGATTTAACATCATTATTGGGATTTTTTTCACCGAATTCGCTTGGAATTTTTTTACGCCTTTTCAGTTTTGGTCCAGAATAAGAAAAATTTGCGCCCCCTATTTGCCGCCCCTGCCTGCAGCCATTCATCGTACATCGTTGCGCAGAACACTAAATTTCATACAAATGAAAAAAGAAAGATCACATGATATGTAGAATAGCACCTTGTTTGCTTATTGAAGTAACGTTAAAAGTAGCATCAAAACTCGATACAAACTAGTGATTTATTATATGAATGCTTCACTTGCCAAATCGATTAACTCCACATTCTGAATTTTATTCAATTTTAATGTCAAAGCACTTGATTGACTCCTAACTGTATATATTCAAAACAAATTTCTCTAATAATAAGTATTAACACCACTAAATGACCAAAATTTTTTAGCCATTGAATAATAAATAATTTAATTCAGAAGCCAATCTGATTAACTCCATACTCTAATGTAAATCGTAATAATCGTAGTAGGACTTTTTCTCTACAAGAACTTTAGAAAATTCTATCATTAACAGAAAGGCAACAGTTGTTGGGATACCAGTAAATTGGCTCAAAATGCACTGGATAAAATTGGAAAAGTCGAAACCCCACCTCATACAATTCAAGTGTGACTTTAACGAAGATTCAGAATTTAATGCCATTAATATAAGAAAATCTATAGCAGGTAGACCACTATTTCTGAAAAATGTAGACCAGCCTTTATTGTATCCAACAGGTAGAACTGTGACAAGAGAAAAGAGGAAAGATATGATGGACTTGTTGAAATTCATTCCTCCTATTAAACATGATTATTATAAAAATTTAAGGACAAATCGACATGACGGGAGCTCAAATACAGCTAACGAAGCTATATTGCTGATGAATCAAATTAAACAAAGTAATAATGCTCGTAATATAAGATGTAACAGTAACAGAACAGTTATTTTTCATTTTTGCTAAAATCTATATTTAATAAATGTATATAATGAAGTTTTTCTGTGATAAAAACATAATTTGAAGACTGAATTTGAATTAATAATTTTCTTTCGCTTTCCAAATCGATTAACTCCCTTAATCACGCCAAAATTGTAGTAATAATAACGATTACTCCAAGGATATTCTATCTTATACTTTCTATATGTCGTTAGATAAAAGATACATCTGCAGTAATACAGTCTACATCGTTTATTTGAATTTATAATTTAAAAGGAATTTTAAAAAACAATGTATACTACTTTATCATTTTTCTCAACTTTTTGTTTTATGGAGTTAATCGATTTGGCAAGTGAGGCATTCATATCACACTGCCTATTTTTGAAAGTAGCACGTTACACTATAAACTACGAGAAAAAGTAGTGACTACTGTAGTTTCGCTACTTCCCACCACTGGGACAGACATGCAATGAAGCTGTAAGTAACAAACAAAACTTTTTTCACAATACTGGAGTTTTAGAACTGACTAAACGTAAACGACCTGTATCGAATTTTTTTTTGTCTATGTCCAGGTTTACATTTTCTTCTAACTTGTCCCTTAGAATATTTTGTTCTTTATCTAGCTGGATTCTTTTTCTTTAGTTTTCTTTGAAAAGCTTTGTTAAGTCTTTTCGAGTGATCGGCAGAGCGTTCTTTAAACACCTCTTCTATACAAAGCAGAAGGGTCATTCTCTTGAAAACTATTCTTCTTTTCCAGCAACAGTTGCTGCAATCTGTGTGAAATTGAAAAAGATAAAGTTTGCCAATCGTTCCCTTATTGAAGTGTCTATCTAGTATAAATGCCTAAAAGAATAAAATATTTCCCCCCAACCGAAAAATGGAAAACCGTTGAAAAGTCAGGGAATTAAAAAAAAAATTGACCTAAAAGGGGGCCTATATATTTGAATACAGAGTCGGGAAATTTGAGAAATTAGCTGAAAAATTGGCCTAAAAGTTAGGAATTGTGAAATATTGGTTTAAATGGCGGGGTATTTGAAAATAGCTATATACCCCAGGCAGACATGAAAAAAAACAAAACAAGAAAGATTAATCATGCTTAAAGCATTGATTATGAAACACTTTCCAACTTCAATACAACTTTATTTAAACATGTCTAAAATGCAATACATTCCTCGGTAATATTTTAAAACTTATCACAATACTACATTAATTTATTATATTTGAAAACTTAAACCGTCATAGAAAAAAAATGAACTCCATTCAAATGACGGCATTGAAATATAAATTGCCTGGTTTAAACATCTCTAAAATGCGATGCATTCCTCGGTAATAATTTTAGAATTATCATAATACTACGATAATTTATTATATTTGAAAACTTCATCAAAAACAACTGAAATTCATTCAAATGACGTCATAGATAAAATAACACGCCTGGTTCTCTCTATAAAAGCAGCATTTCATTCATAAACAATTTCCCATTCATTTCATTCATCACAATACTGTAATAATTTATTTTATTTAAAAATTAAGACCATGGAGCTACAAGTAATTAAACTCTATGCTTAAAACTTCATCGAAAAAAATCATCCTTCTCTTTGTAAAATCAATGAATATTTCAATCATATTAGCTATGCAGACTCCATAGGCTAAATAATTTTGTGTTAAAGAAATACAGCAATTCTAATACAACACATTCTACATATTTTGCTGTTTACATTTTACATAAGGGAAAAATAGGCTTCGTTGTAGAAATAATCAAATTTGGATGATCATTTAAACTCAAATATATTGTAATTGCGTTGTTTCAGTATGTAGATGCTCAGAATTTAGGAAAAAATAAAGTAGTTTTAGGACGGATAAAACACTCAATATGAATTAAAAAGAACTTTAAAAATCACGATTTTGAGACAAGATGGATGCGATATATCATTTTGAAGTGGGTTACGTGATCTTTTCATATCATGGTCACGTGATCGCTTCATATAAGAGGTGTAATTATTATTTTAATTTTTATTTAAAAACTACTGAATATATTTCGCTGAATTCTTTTTAATATATTTTATGGAACAATTTGAATATTTCCTGAAACGTTCGAAGCAATTTGTGAATTTTAAATCCGCTTAAAAAATGTTTGAAAAATTAGGTCCCATAGGGCTCAATGTATTTCATTTTTTCAACCCGGGTTCAATCCAAAACTAATTGGGTGATATTATTTATTTATATTCCCATAGGTCCTACAGACCGTCTGAACAGCATACTAAAATTTCATTTTGATTAAGTCATTTTTACGGCAGTTGCTAACGGACAGACAGACGGACAGAATGAACAAAGTCATAAACACTTTTCAACTTTGTTGTAAAGTGTTAAAAAGAATTCTTTAAGTTTAGCTCTAAATCTTAAAGAGGAATCGCGCATAGAAAATTGTAATCTCCCCCCACCCCCCACCCACTTTGTCAATTTGACATCTGGATTTTTTCTTTTTATACTTGAAACTAAAGTTGTTGTTTTTAACACTTTACAACAAAGTTGAAAAGTGTTTATGACTTTGTTCATTCTGTCTGTCTGTCTGCCCATTAGCACGATAACTGCCGTAAAAATGACTTAATCAAAATGAAATTTTAGTATGTTGTTCAGACGGTCTGTAGGACCTATGGGAATATAAATGAATAATATCACCCAATTAGTTTTGGATTGAACCCGGGTTGAAAAAATGAAATACATTGAGCCCTATGGGAACTAATTTTTCAAACATTTTTAAGCGGATTTAAAATTCACAAATTGCTTCAAAAATTTTAGGTAATATTCAAATTGTTCCATAAAATATATAAAAAAAAATTCAGCGAAATATATTCAGTAGTTTTTTAAATAAAAATTAAAATAATAATTACACCTCTTATATGAAACGATCACGTAACCATGATTTGAAACGATCACATGACCCACTTCAAAATGATATATGGCATCCATCTTGTTTCAAAATCGTGATTTTTTTAAGTTCTTTTTAATTCATATTGAGTGTTGTATCCGTCCTAAAACTACTTTATTTTTGCTTAAATTCTGTGCATCTACATACTGAAACAACGCAATGACAATATATTTGAGTTTAAATATCTAAATTTGATTATTTCTACAACTAAGCCTATTTTTCACCTATGTAAAATGTAAACAGCAAAATATGTAGAATGAGTTGTATTAGAATTCCTGTATTTTTTTAACACAAAATAATTTAGTCCATGGAGTCTGCATGGCTGATATGAATGAAATATCAATTGATGTTATAAAGAGAAGGACGATTTTTTTCGATGAAGTTTTAAGCATAGAGTTTAATTATTTGTAGCTCCATGGTCTTAAATAAAATGTTTAAATAAAATAAATTATTATAGTATTGTGATGAATGAAATGAATGGGAGAAAGTTATGAATGAAATCCTGTTTTTATAGAGAGATCCAGACGTGTTATTTTTTCTATGACGTCATTTGAATTAATTTCAGTTGTTTTCGATGAAGTTTTCAAATATAATAAATTATCGTAGTATTATGATAATTCTAAAACTATTACCGAGGAATGTATAACATTTTAGAGATGTTTAAACCAGGCAATTTATATTTCAATGCCGTCATTTGAATGAAGTTCATTTTTTTCGATGAAGGTTTAAGTTTTCAAATATAATAAATTAATGCAGTATTGTGATAAGTTTCAAAATATTACCGAGGAATGTATTGCATTTTAGACTTGTTTAAATAAAATTGCATTGAAGTTGGAAAGTGTTTCATAATCAATGCTTTAAGCATGATTGATCTTTCTTGTTATAATTTATATCTTAAGGAAATATATCGTTTGGGTTCCGACCCTGAGATGTCAGATTTGCACGGTTTGAGTGTTCGCGAATACGAATCAAACAGTTTTTTAAATCTTTTATTGAGACGGATGGTTGTCTGTCTGTCTGTTTCAACTTCTTTGATGGCATTATAAATATACTTTCCTACGTCCTGAAGATCCAAAATTCGGTAAAATTTTTTTCTTTTTATACTTAAAACTACAGGTTTTTTTTGAGACGGATGGTTTCTGTCTGTCTGTTTCAACTTCTTTGATGGCATTGTAAATATACTTTCACTTTCCTACGTCCTGAAAGTCCAAAATTTGGTAAAAATCTTTTCTTTTTATACTTTTTTTTTTTACTTTTTCTATAATTCATATCTTAAGGAAATATATCGTTTGGGTTAAAAACCTGACCCTGAGATGTCAGATTTGCACGTTTTGAGTGATCGCGAATACGAATCAAACAGTTTTTAGAATCTTTTATTGAGACGGATGGTTGTCTGTCTGTCTGTCTGTTTCAACTTCTTTGATGGCATTGTAAATATACTTTCCTACGTCCTGAAGATCCAAAATTTAGTACACAGTTTGATCCAGGAGAACATTTTAATCTATTATAATTTGGCAAGTCCTCGAAAAATGGAACCGACATTTTTTTTTATTTTTTTTTTTATTTATTTATATTTTTTTTTTGCGAAATTTGCCGCGAAAAATATGCCTTCGCTTCTATATAAATATATATATAATTCCCATTGTAAGATAGTTGACAATGAGTGCAATATTCAGCTTCGCTTCTAAAACGTGTTATGAATACAATATTTTACCCCCAAACGAAGTTTTTATATTTACTTGTTTGTCTTGATGTTCCACGATATATGTATCGCTTTAGAAAATTGGAAATTTGTTACCGACCCATGAACGTGAGTACTGATTTATGGGTTAAACAAAAAAGAGAAGGCCATTAAAATTTTGAATTTTTTTCAAAAATTGGAAACGGGGAGATCCCTCGCTTGACGCTTAAGACCAAACGGTGTATATATACGCAAAAGATGCATTTCCGGAGGGATTGGACCAAATCCTCGCTCTGGACGCGTCATTTGTCCTATCCGTCAGCATTTTGAACTTGTGCTCCTAAAATCCCCGGACACTCGCGGACACGCACTTCGCTCAATCAATGTCATTAATTACTATGCCGTCAACTAACAAAACGAAATTACTTTACATTCCCTTAGCAAAGTGCAAATTCTATACAACCAGCTCACAAAATGTATCTCTCCCACAGACCATGCAATTAGCTATATTTTGGATTAATAATATTAAATTAATAATTCCCACAAAGCGAGGCAGGTATTATCAGATAAATTAAATTTTCAGAAATATTGAATTGAGTAGCTTGGCGACATTTCCCAATAGGCGTCGATGTTGTGCTAATTTATCACCAAGTGCAAATGGCCTAGAGATATATGGCTTTTCTTATTTTTATGCATGAAATAAAAATTAGCCTTTACATTCCTAATTAAAATTAAAGTATGTAATTTCCTTCTTTTGCAGGATGTTGAAATGGTTCCAAATTTTTGTCCTTGTAAATAATGAGTAAGTATTTTAATTTTCATTTGTGATTGATTTAACTATACAAATTCATAACACCCTCGGAATTCTGAAGAAAATTAGAATTTAAATATTTCATCCTAATTTTATAAAAGAAATTAATACAGTCAATCAAGATTCATATGCATCATTATTTTTTATGTGGTGGTGTTTTGATTTTATGCATTATTCAATTTATCAGATGTTGCAGAAGCATCTGATTGATATTCTCTGGCCCACTGCCCAATCTAGACCCAATCTGATTTTCCAGATTTTTGGTTTTACAAAATAAAAATGTTCTTGATTAGTTTTATATATATATAATATATATATATATATATATATATATAGGGTTTTCTCCATCAAAAAGCCACATTTAAATAAACTTTTTAATTCACTCTTAGATCTCAATAATAAAAAGCACTTCGGACACCTAGTTTTTGACCTATTACTAACAAGAGCAAGACTTCTAGGAGTACAACTCACACATTCACACAAAAAAGAAAAAACCAACCAATCTTATTGCTTTATTAATTACACAAATCCTATATTTAATTATTTCAACTTCACACAAATTTTTAAAAATTTCCAATCCTTTTTTCCTATTAAAAATGTTAACATAGTAAAAGCATATAAATATCCAGTACCTTTAGGACGTAAAATATATAACTATAATCATTTATCAAAACAATTAAATAATTCTGTATCTTGTTCGTGCAATGAAACCTACTATCTTCCCTTTATTGACCCACAACATGGACACATAATCACCGGAAATCTTGATTTAATACAGGAACCTCATCTCAAACAATTTCTAAGCTACGGATCCAAATACAGAATACCTCTTCTTTATAATAAAAAGAAAATAATACAAGCTTTTGACATTGATCTAGACAAATATATATTTAAAATGTCAGGTAAATCCCACTGCCCATTTGAAGCCTTCAAGAGCTGGAAAGTACAAATAACTAGCCATGTAAAACATTTGATCCAACACTTTCCCATTCCAATATATAAGCATAATTACCAAGAAATCGTTAAAGAAATCAAGTCACTTCAAGATAAATTTGTAATCACATATGTTGACAAGGCATCCAGTAATTATGCGTTTATCTGCAAAAAATTTTATTTGGACGAGCTTAAATTGCAACTCAGTACCTCTCTTTCTTTAACTCCTTTATACACTCATATCAATGTTATAAATAAACAAATAATAGCTTACTACAAACTTCTTAAACAAAAATACAATCTCAATTTTCCTTACTTGGTACTCATACCTAAATTCCATAAAACACCTATTTCATTTAGAACAGTCACTATAGGATTTAATTCATATACCAATGCAGCTGACAAACAACTTCTAATCATACTCAATCAAATTTATGATTATTTTACTGTACAAAAAACACATATAATCAAAAATAGTATAGAACTAATTAATAAAATAAAACTAATCCCTTACATACATGATGTAAAAACTTTTGATTTCAAAGACCTATTTAATAATATAGACATTAATGATTTATATAAAGTCATACTACTTTTATATGAACAATTCACTCAAGCAAAAAACATATCATTTCCAAAATTCAAAACTTTATTAAAATTCATTTTGTTCAAACAGTATATAGTTCAAGGAAAATGCATATACAAATTAAATAAAGGAATCCCACAGGGAGGTAAATCATCCACCATACTGGCCAACCTTTATCTACATTTTTACGAAAATCAGAACCCTTTCAACAGTCATATAATGTACAGATATATTGATGATCTTATTATTATTGGAATTACTAATGAGGCCAATGAATTAAATTTTGATTTCTATCCACTTAATCTACAACTCATTGAAAATGTATATACATCCAACTGGATCAATTTTCTAGACGTTAGTTTAACAATTAAAAATGCAAATACAATACAATTTAAAATCTATGACAAAACAGAAACTTATAACTTCAAAGTAAATAAACTTCAACATTTCTCTTCCAATCTTTCCAAATCTGTATATAGAAATATTATTAATAACCAGTTATTAAGAATCAAAATGTTAAGTACACCTTGTTACTACAAAGAACATCTTCATAAATTCATCAACACCGTCATCAAAAATAACTACCTGCCCAATCTTATTTTTTCTTTTATTAAAACACATTTTAAATTTAAATTCAAAAACTTGCAACAATTACAGCAACATATTGACAGATCATACTCTAGCATTTCTAAATAATTCATAAACTCCATGTCTTCTTATAACAGTTAAACTATTCGTATAATTCACTTTAACCTGCTTTGAGAAAACTGCTTAGTCAGTAACAACAAATTCACTGTAACCTGTTCTGAGATGATTGGTAATACACATGCTTTTCCAGAAGTACCACAGTACTAGGGGTAGATATATTTTCATTTTATTTTCATTATATTCTTTTGATATTACTTTATAATACTTTGCATCCTCATTTCAGTAATTAGCCACAAGCTGGTGTAACAGAATATTTTATATTCAGGTTTGATTTTTTTGTGTATTTGATCCACTTTGTCTTTTCTTCTACGTCGGGCCATTTACATTATTTCTGTAATACATTTTACAGTTGTGTAAACAGAAACGTAGAATCAGCATTAATGAAACATGTATGGCCCTTGATAACGTACATGGTTTCAGAAATGCTTTTCATATTCATTTTATTCCTTTTATATTCACTAGATTCCATTTATTCAATTTCCAAACTTCTTGCATAGCTCATCGTGCTACACTAGGCTTCTGATTTGCAAAAACCTTCAGTTTACAAGCAATTTTCTTTGGTATTTCTCGGGTATATATATATTACAAGTAATCATAAAAATCTTCAATTATATATATATATATATATATATATATATATATATATATATATATATATATATATATATATATATATATATATCATTTCCCCTTATCGAGTCTAATATATTTAAAATGTCATGTATAGCAAAAATTTAGTTGGAGTAAAAATAAATGAAATGTCCCTAAAAAAGTAAAATAATATGCTTTTTATTACGAACATTATTTATATGTATTGCATATTATAAGTGTAATAGAATTTTTCTGTTATGGCATGAAAAAGAGAAATATGCAAATTTAAATGAAAGGGTACAAAATCAGCAAAAAGTTAACAAGCAACAGTGGAAAGTAACAAGTAGGAATTTACCATCTCTTCTGTATGAGTAAAAGATATATTAATCATCAAGCTTAAGTCTTAAATTAAATAGCCTTTTATTAAGTCAACTTAACTATTTTTTTTTTAAATTTCTCTTTCCGAACTATTTTGTCAATTTAACTAATTTTTTTTTTAATTTCTTCCGAACTGTTTTTACCAATGAATAGACACTAATTTTGAAGTTTGCGTAGACTCTTACTTTCAACAATTGTATAAACAATCTGAAAGTGAAAATGCTTCATTAATAACAGCATAAACAGTTGATAAAAATTATCAAAGTTAAAAAAATAGCTTTTTTCATCCGGGTAAACAAGGTATTTTTTCTTTCAGATTATATTAGAGAGCAGTTTGAACAAATTTGTATACTACATAAATAGGTTCATTTCCTTACTATATTTTCAATATTTCAATGTTGCATTCATATAGAGTTGGCAAACATGTTTAAGTTATAATGTAGAAAAACTATTTGAATTTATATAATAAAATTTGGAAAACATGTGAGTGATATGTTTTCTTCATTAGTGCTAACAGGTCAAGAGTTAGTCCCATTGCATATTTTTGAAACAATTGTATGCTTCCAAAAGCAAATACTATTTGAATTTTTATAATAAAAATTGGAAAACATGCGAGTGGTGAGTTTTCTTCAATGGTGCTAACACTGCTTGTACTGTGAAGGAAACTCATCATCTTTCTAAAGAATCGTTTGTTTACAAATACTTTTAGGATTCATAATTTCTTATTTAAAATGTTAGGAAGATGTATGGACATCTTGATCTGATATTGTTGAAAATCAACAGGCCTGTGTTTACTGATTTAAATAATTCAATTGAAAGTCATCACACTTACTGACAAATATTGATATCAATCAGAAAATGGTTGATTTGTGTTCAAAATTCCAAGAGATGTAAATCCATCAAATTGAAGTTTGATCTTTGGCCCTTCTGCAATACTTTTCCTTTACATATACTGTGTATTGCAGGGATAAGAAAATCGTAAGTGGTTACATGAGAATTGATGTCCTGAAACAACTCTCAAAGAAGATTGGTCTGAAGTCCCATGTCCAGCATTCTGCACAATTTAATTTTCAAATTCTAGTTCATAAAATTATACTCTGAACAAAGTCATATTAAAACTGACAGTAACTCTGTAAAGTACAAAAAAGTACTTGAAATAATCATAAGTCAATATGCAAAAATGTAGTTTTTATGGTACAAAAGCAAAGCAAATATTATAACATGTTTCCTCTCATGCTATCTTTCAGATGGACATGGTAATGTTCCTTATAACAGTGATGATGACCAAGCTATCATAGCAAAGTATGATGCAGGCCGGAGTGAGACAAATGAAATACTGTCTTGGGAAGATCCAGCTCTAGAAATTTATCATGTTACTGACAGATATGGATTTATACAGTAATATGCTTTCTTGTTTCAGTAAATATAGTTTTTAGATAAATTAATATCTAAAATGATTCCCACAGTTAATTTAACCTCAATATTTCTGTTTTTTAAAAACTTCTATTAAATGAGGATGTTGAAATATATTATGGTGTGCAAATTTCTATAAACATGATACAGTGTTGTTAATTTGACAGCATATCCATAGTTTAGCCATGGTCTGTGTGTGGACCATGGTGTTGTATGCTGAACATTTATTTTTGGAGAGTAACAGAATTGCTATTTTTAACACTTTACAACATAGTTGAAAAGTGTGACTTTGTTCATTCTGTCTGTTTGTCCGTTAGCACGATAACTGCTGTAAAAATGAGTTTATCAAAATGAAATTTTAGTATGTTGTTGAGACGACCTGTGGGACATATGGGAATGTAAAAAATAATATCACCCAATTAGTTTTGGATTGAACCCGGGTTGAAAAAATGACATACATTTAGCCCTATGGGACCTAATTTTTCAAACATTTTTTAAGCGAATTTAAAATTCACAAATTGCTTCAAAAGTTTTAGGAAGTATTTAAATTATCCCTTAAATATATAAAAAAAATTTCAGCAAAATATATTCAGCAGTTTTTTAAATAAAAATGAAAATAATAATTACATCCTTTATATGAAAAGATCGCATGACCATTATATGAAGAGATCACGTGACCCACTTCAATTCATCTTGTGTTAAAATCGTGATTTTTAAAGTTCTTTTTAATTCATATTTAGTGTTGTATCTGTCCTAAAACCTCTTTATTTTTGCTTAAATTCTATGCATCTACATACTGAAACAATGCAATTATAATATATTTGAGTTTAAATGATCATCAAGCTTTGATTATTTCTCACAACAAAGCCTACTTTTCACTTATGGAGAATGTAAACACCAAAAGATGTAGAATGAGTTGCATAAGAATTGCTGAATTTCTTTGACTCTAAATTATTTAGCTCATGGAGTCTGCAATATAGCTGATATGAATGAAACATTCATTAATTTTACACAGAGAAACAAACAATTTTTTCTATGAAGTTTTAAGCATAGAGTTAAATTACTTGTACCTCCATGGTTTTAAGTTTTTAAATAAAATAAATTATTATAGTATTGTGATGAATGAAAGGAATGGAAAAAAGTTTATGAATGAAATGCTGCTTTTATATAAAGAACCAGGCGATTTATATTTCGATGACGTCATTTGAATAAGTCGTTTGATAAAGTTCATTTGTTTTCAATGAAGTTTTCAAATATAATAAATTATTGTAGTATTATGATAATTTTAAAAATATTACCGACGAATGTATCGCATTTTAGAGATGTTTAAACCAAATAATTTATATTTCAATGCCTTCATTTGAATAAAGTTAATCTTTTTTTATAAAGTTTTAAGGTTTCAAATATAATAAATTAATGTAGTATTGTAATAATTTTAAAAATATTATCGAGAAATGTATCGCATTTCAGAGATGTTTAAATAAAATTGCATTGAAGTTGGAAAGTGTTTCATAATCAATGCTTCATGCATGATTGATCTTTCTTGTTTATTTTAATGCAGATCTTTAAAGAGTCAGGATAACTGACCAAAAGGAGTTTGATTGGAGCATCTGAACTTGTACCCTTCCAGAAAAAAATGTATAAGCCACCAATAATATAGAGATATGCTCTACACAGATACTTTCAAAATTTTAGCTTATTTAGCAGATACTTTTCAGATAAAATATAAATCTAACCCTTTTATTGCTGCAAATACAATTATAACATTCCTATTGTCTGAAATTGAACCTCCTAAAACTGAAATAGTAACTTGTTTCAGCAATTTTCTATTAACCCATTAGTTTACTTAGACAAGTACTGCTTACACGTATTTCCTGAGGCTTGCAGTTATACTTTAACAAAGGGCACTTGCTGTGTTATTTTTGAGAAATAGCTTAGCTACAAAATATTCCATCTGTGACTAGTTTATAACAGGAATATACAGTATACTGAATAGATTCTGTATTGTAAACAGTAAGTTTAAATGCACTGCCAATTTTTGATAAAAAAAAAAATTATGGAAACAAAAAAGTCAATGGGTAAAATATCTTACTCTTACCGTACATTCTAAAAGTTTGCAGCAAAATTTTGTTTTAGCATTTGCATATTCAGATACTTTATAGTTTAATTTTCCTCTTTTTTATGTTCTGTACACCCGGATTTTATTTACAAACTATTCTGAGTTTTCATGTTTCTCCTAGCATAGAGTATAAATTGATTGCAGTTCCTTTTAGAAAGCTCTTCACAAGTGAAGTTTTATACTTTTGAGTGTGATGTTTCTACGAGAAACTGTGCTATAATAATTTAAACTGCATGTTAAGAAACCTCCATTAAATTATGTATGACCATTTTTATCCTTGCTAATATGAATACTGAGTTTCAAAACAAATTGGATCTTACTTAATCACATCTTGATGTAAATTATAACTTAGTTTCACAATGTAACTGCTGCTTAGAAGAATACAAATTCTTTGTACTTTTCTAAGCAGTAAGTGGGCACATAAAAATTAGGCAACTATAATTGTTTCAAAGGCATTAAGAACTTTCTTAATCAGGTCTGAAGCAGTGTGTATCAGTCAAAAGATCAAATACAACTACCTGAAGTTCTTTCAAAGGTATTATGAGTCCTCTTTAGTCTGATGAAGGTGGCTTATCATAATGCCGTAGCCAGAGACGAAATTTAAAAGGAGCTGGAGGGAAATTCAAGGGGGGCACAATAGTCTTGATGGAGGGGTTCACCAAAAACACAATTAATCATTAGCATTTATAAACCGTAATAGTTACTGTTATATATTTCAATCCATATAAATTATTAACAAGTAATTGCATATTTATATTTGCAAGCCAAGGGCCGATTAATAATATCCATATAGCTACTATACATCAATATTAATATATTATAATTACAATTGACTTTGATGCAAGCATTAACTAGTAGTAAAGCTGTTAATAATTTGTAGAAAAATTCTGAAAGCTAATCTAAGTTAATGCTTAATATTAACTCTTAGCTACTTAGCAGTTGATCTTGACTCTATAATGTATACCAGTGAACCCCACAATAATACAAAAGTATCCTAAATACTATTATCATTATTTTTAAATATTTTTGTATTAAATATGTAAATAAATGGATCATTAGTATAACCACAAATTTATCTAAATTAAAAAATCTTTAAATCAAAGTAATTTATAACAAAAATATCAAATTTTTTATGCAAAATTTGAATGACATTTTATAAGAAATTTCATATCACTACTAAAAATTTAATATTTTTATCAGGAGAGCTGAGTATACCTCTTCTCTTGGGGGAGACTTAGCCCCCTCTGACCCCTGTGTGGCTACTGCCCTCAACTCATCATAATGCTACTGAAATATTTATAGTCACCTAATATTCATATATCTGTGTCTATTAAGGAAGTACAAAGAATTTGTATACTTAGAATTATTTTGTAATGCCAGAGTCAGCATTTTGACTTCACAGATAAAACATTACTAACTTTTAGAGGCTTATTCTTTCATTATACATAGTGCAAATGTCAAAAGCAAAAGTGTTGCATGCTTCAGCTGATTAAAAATATAAATGTTTCATGATACAGCCATACAGATAAAAATACCCCTCTTTGTTAAATCTTCTATCAAATAAATCATTTCTGCATGATCTGGAATACTTAGGAAACTTTGTAAATGGATTGTACCTCTAAGAGCAACTTAACATGTATTTTAATATTTACATGAAATAAAATCTGACATATATTTTGAGTTATTTAATTCACATTTATTTAAAATGGTCGGTTTAAAATTTTAATTTTATAATAAATTATTTTTAAATTTTAATGAAATTATTTCTATTGCTTGAGCTTACCCCTGGTACTTATTGAATACTAAGTATTTATACATTTAATTGAGATTAACATTGCTATTTTCTTAGTATAAATTAGTATATAAAAAATTTTTTTTTATTTATTTTGCATTGATTTATTGTAATATATCAAGACCTTTGAAATTTGCTGTGTTCTGAACCAATTTTTAAAATCCACGAAGTTATTAACTGCTTCTTTATGATTTTTATTTATTTAGTGATCACCGTCTTCCAGATAAACTTTCTGTTCATGAAAGCAAGGTTAGTATTTATTTCTCATTATGTAATTATTTCAACTGTTTAATGTAGACCGTCCCCTTTTCATTTGGTTGTTCTTTTAGTTTTATAAAAGTAGTGTAGCATGGATCTTACCACACGTATGGTCAAGACTCAAAATTCATTAGTGAAATTCATTCCCAAATCATTGTGCTTTCCGAATTGGCCGTATCTTACTTTATAATATAAGGAATATTAAAGTTATTCTAAACTGAGGATAATGAGGACACAATGTTAAATATATACAACATTTTATTATAATCATTTAAAAAGAATCAAGATTGGCATCACGTCTGCATTCAATAGATAAAATCAAGAACAAAGCTTTTTTAAAAAAATGAAAGGTCATTTATTTAACACATCCTAAAAGACGTATAAAATATGTTAAAAATTGCCAGAGCGCTTTTAGACGTATATACGCCCTTCATCAGTGGCTACATGAATAATCAAAACATGGAATGTTTATATATCTAAGGAACTTGTTGCTATTAAAGATCGTTTAGTCCATAAATCTCGTGTTCCTTACCATCCTAGGATTTTCCGTCCTTTTATTAATTTCTGTCATGCATTTGGTTTCAAACCCGCTCACTCTAATATTACCACTTTATTTAATCGTATCCGTTCTGATAAATTTGGGAATTTTGATGACTTTAAAAACTTTGCTGGGGTGTATGTCGTTCCCTTGTTATCCCCTGCTGGTGACTATAAATTTTACATTGGTAGTACAAAACTACTGTTGGCATCCATTTAGCAAAACATGCTCGCTATGTCAAATCTGGTAAACTTTCTACGGCTCTTGCTTAATATGTGGTTAATGATAAATTTCTTCCCGTTTTTGAAAAAACTTTCCTTTTGGTTCGTTGTAACAATCCACGTAGTATTCTTCTTTACGAATCCCTGTTTATTTATATTTACTGTGAATCAATTTGTAATTTTGATCCTGTTCAAATTTTAAGTTATGCTTGGCGACTCATTCTCGACTCTATGCAATTCAAACCTCTTAAAAGTTATTTGTGACGTCATTCTCAGGAATATCATGCTTGACATTTTTCTAAAATTTGTATTAGTTCTTTTCTTGTAATATTTATAATTCATAAGCGTTTAAACTTATTTTGTAATTTCCATGTATATTTCTTGTATTATTTTTAGTAAGTTCATTTACCATTTTATATTTTATGCAAATTTGCTTTAAACTGGTCTCTCTCTATATATATAAACATTCCATGTTTTTGTTATTCATGTAGCCACTGATGAAGGGCGTATATACGTCCGAAAGCGCTCTGGCAATTTTAACATATTTTGTACGTCTTTTAGGATGTGTTCAATAAACAACCTTTCGTTTTTTAGAAAACACTTTGTCCTTGATTTTATCATTTTAAAAGAACTAAAGAAACAATTTTAACTTATTTAATATACACAATATGAACTCTCAAAATATAATCGATTCTCCATGCAAATAATCAAACTCGCTCCTCATTATTCTCTTACATAAATTACCCAACAATGACTTCATCTTAAGGAATATCTTAAATTATTCTATTGGCTTTTATGACTAATCAATCTATTAAATAAATTACATGAACTACCTCACATTTTCTCTACACAATCATATATCTCTACACAATTCTCCCTGATTCACATATAAAATATTATTTAGTGCTGAGAGAGGTTTGAAGCTATCAAATGGTAGGCATGGAACATGCATAGGCAGGCCTACCTTGATCATCTTATGGGAGACTCCAATGTTAAGGCGGGTGCCATGGGTTGCAGACATCAATTTTTAGGTGTGCACACTCTGGATGTCCGAATTCAAGTCCCGATACTTCTCTCAATTCCAAACTCTCTCTACACTAAATTGTTTACGCCTCTATGTTTGGCACCTCCGCTTTCCATTTGGACAGTATAGGGTTATACCTATGTCCCATGTTGCCCCCATTGACTGGGTGTCACCCTTGATATAGATGAGAGGCCCAAAATTAATATCTTAGTTTTACCTGCTTCCAAGGAACACATGCTACTGGGGCAGTCAAGAGGTCAGTCTCATTATTGACCAAACCTTGGTGCCCTTTGAAACCTTAGAACATCTGCTCTTGAGTAGCAAAAGGGGTGCGGAGCTGTTTCCGCTGTAAGAGCCAGTAGAGGGAACCTCGTACAAATTTCGTAGTTCCTTCAGGGGCCCGCTCTTTAAATGCTGATCTCCTTTCTACTATCTACAATATTACATTTGCGTGAAATATCAATGTAACAAGTAGATACTGCATAGACTAGACTTTGTAGGGTTTATAAAAGTAGATACTGTGTAGACTAGACTGTGTAGGGTTTATAAAAGTAGACACTGCATAGACTAGACTGTGTAGGATTTATAAAAGTAGATACTGTATAGATTAGACTGTGTAGGGCTTGGCTGTTATTTTTTTCTGTCTGCCTTGTTGATACATTACAAAATCCAGCAACAGAAAAGCTAAAACTAGTTACTGATAAGTAGTTAGCATGCAGTAAAATTTTGTAATTACTAAAACATTCTAAAGACATTGATGTAGAATTAATTAAAATATGAGTCTCCATTTGGCTTTCTGATACATTAATATTCTATAGTGTTTAGTTCTACTTATATCACATAACAATCATTATCAGAATGTAAAAGT
Source organism: Amaurobius ferox (assembly GCA_951213105.1). Lineage (NCBI taxonomy): Eukaryota > Metazoa > Arthropoda > Arachnida > Araneae > Amaurobiidae > Amaurobius > Amaurobius ferox. Next base: position 25,478,386 of record OX578139.1, on the reverse strand, counting down.
GTGTATTATTTTCATACTTTTACATTACTCAAGTTATTCCTATAAATTCTTTTAAATGTTTTTTTTTTTAATTCAGCAGCTTAGTGATGCTTATGGATGCATTTTGCATATGTTAATAAAAAAACTATACCAATAGCATAGTGTAGTTCAAATGATCACTGCCTCATATTCTATATGTTACCATTATTGTTTAAAAAATGATCATTGTTTTCCATAGAATATAATGTTATGAAAATTTTAAAATTTGAATAATTTAAATTGTAATAAAGAATATTAACAATTCTATTAACTTCTAGTTTTCCCATAATGTATCTACACATAAAATTATGTAACATTGTATTTGTTGAGTTATCATGTTTGCTCACTCAGACAGGCATGTTCCCAGAAGTGTTTGAAATGCATTCAGAAGGTCTTAAATATTGTGCTTTCCATCAAATTCTTGAATTTGAAAATTTTTGAGGAAGAATACTTTCTCTCGATATATTGAAGCTTCATAAAATATAACGTATGAAAATATGGTCAACTGGTTTCAAAGGCAGAAAACAGCTTTCTTCTTCAGAACCAACAAGAAGTGCAACATCACTTATTCAGTTCTGGTTGACAACTGAGGAAAGTATACGTGACTGAAGATGGAACAAAAGAAGTTTTTAGTGTCATGGAAGAAATAATACTTTCTCTCGATGAATTGAAACTTCATAAAATATAACGAATGATAAATATGGTCAACTGGTTTCAAAGGCAGAAAACAGCTTTCTTCTTCAGAACCAACAAGAAGTGCAACATCACTTACTCAATTCAGGTTGAAAACTGTGGAAAGTACACGCGACCAAAGGTAAAACAAAAGAAGTTTTTAATGTCAAGGAAGAAATGAAATAAGGAAAAAATCCAAATGACAGGCAGGAAATAACGAACACAAAGCATAGATGAAGGAAGTGGGCAGTAAAATAATGGATAGCAGAACGTATAGAAACAATTGAGTAGTGAGAAAACCTATTAAAGCAGTAATGAAAGAAACCCGATACATTTAACCCAGCTGTAAAAAAGTTGAAATTATTGAAAATGATGGGAAACCAATTAGAATAAACAGGAAAAAAAAATTCAAGTAAAAAGGAACCATATAGTTTTGGAAGCCATATAAGCTATATATAAAAAAATCTTCTGATCAGAAAAATCTTCTTCAATTTTTATGATTCATTTGTGATAGTCTCTAACATATTCTTGAAATACTTACCTTTTCTTATTGGTGATCATTTGCATAATATATTTTAATAAGTCTGCAAAATATTTTCAAATCTGCAAGATCCAAAATATGTTAATTTTATTCAAACTTAAAGAAATGTTTATCAACAATGGCAGGAATTTATTAGCATTCCCTCAACATTTCTAATATAGTGTTGAAATCAAATGATATTATGTGAAGTTTGACAAAACTTCATAATGCATTTCACCACTTTTTCACAGAACTTAATTTTGTAGTTCTTAAAAAGTGCTTAATTTTTTGTAGTTCTTAAAAAGTGCTTAATGAAAAATGTACAAGAACCCTGTCTTACATGAGCTGAATGTTTTGTTCAAAATGTTTGTAGGCTGCATCTTTCTGTTGAAATAATTTTGTGAGCTGCATCTTTCTGTTATTTTATAAACTTTTGATAATGATCAAGCATTTGGCTATGATGCTTAGTCCACAGGCTCCCAAAATATTTCTATGTGATTCCTAAAAAGTTACAAAGTCCATTGCATGAGTCAAAATCATCTGTCTTCATAAGTTGTCTTCTTCCACATAAAGCACTATAGGGAGAGCTATTAAATCCAATTTTGAAAAGGTTGAATGAAGACAATCATGCCCAGTTCAAAGTCTTCAAGCACTCCTGAGAGAATCTGCAATTTTTAAGAGATGTAAGTCAATGCCAATAAATGCTCTCAGGACAGAAAAACATTTTATAATCACTTACCCATCACCTTTTTTAATTAAATGTTTTTAATAATGAAAGGACATTGCTCTTTGTAGCTTCTGTAGAACAGAAGGACCTTTAATTGCCAAATGTATTAAATTGAACTTGCTGCTTTATTTTGATGCAAAAGCCTTAAATTTAGAATTTTTGTATTAAATTTTTTTATTTTACATTATAAAAATTGAACCTTTTTTTATATTGCCCTAATTTATGTAAATTAAAGTTTTTCAACTGTGAATCATATCCTTTGTAATGTAATTTTTATTAAGGGATATTAAAAGTTCTCTAGCCAACAAGTCTTGTCAGTCTAAAATAAACCACCAATGCATTCCTGAAAAAAAAAAATCTGGATTTCTTTCCCCCCCCCCCCTCCCCCAGGAAAAGGTAGCTCTAATAAATGCCCTCAGAACATGAAAACATTTTAAGCTCACTTATCTATAATTTTTTTTTTAATTAAAAATTGAGAAAAATGAAAGAACATTGCTTTTTGTGGCTTCTGTAAGTGTTCTGTGGGCATCTCCAAGTGTCCTTAGTCAACTAAAAAAAACGTTTCATTACCTTGTATTCCACAATGTGGAGAGATACACCATACCCTGATCAGATAATAATTTAATTAATGATCTACTGTTTTGTATGTGAATACTGGCGAGGTGCTGATTGTTAGGCAAGGACTGAAAAGTTGATTTTGTGTCAAGAACGAAATAGAAGCCATGTTAAAGTGAGATCTATATAGGAGTTGTTTGAGAGTTACATAAATAGCTTCTACCTCTGCATAAAAATGCCTTTGAACATAATATACTTAACATTATATATTTGTATATAATATGTTTGTATGATGTATGATATTTTATTAGAATTAAATGTCAACCTTTTCCAAATTTGAAGAAATTTTTAATAATTTAATATTTTTCTTGTTCTTATGAAAAACTGCTTCAAAAATGTCTTGAATCTTTTTAATTAAATAACTTCTAATTTTGCTTTCTTACAGATTCGTGAGAGAGAAAATGAAAGAATTGGAAAATGGCTGAAAATGATTAAAAATTGGGACAAATACAAAGATAGTGAAAAAGTAATTTTCAGTTAATCATTGGGTTCATCTATATGTTTATAACATATATCAATTAAATCTAAAGCTTAATATCTTGAAAATACCCTGTTCAATGCGTAATACAAGTTCAGTACCTGTTTGTGTTTTCAAAATATGTTTATGTGCCTATTAATAATCAGAAATTTAAGGGCATTACTCACACAACTATACCAAATGTATTAAATGGAAAGTACTGCCGCCTTGAATTTAGAATTTTTGTATTAATTTTTTTTTTAATTTTATATCATAAAAATTGAACCCTTTTTTTTTATATTGCTCTAATTTAGGTAAATTAAAATTTTGCAACTGTAAATCATATCCTTTGTAATGTAATTTTCATTAAGGGATATTCAATACCGTAAGCATGGGATATTTTTTCTCAAAATTTTGATATTTGCCTACCACACCTTTTAATTTCCCCCCTGTTAAAACCTTACCTCCACTTTTGACAGTATACTCTATTAGGGCATAAACTGGAGACTGCCAGTTTGTATATGAAACACAAGTATATCTGTGAGGAAAGTTTAAGAATGAGTCAGTAATTATTTGCAATGCAGCTGTATTTTGGCTTTGTCATTAGCACTGTCTTTATGTCAAATATTTGCATAAAGATTCCCTGCGATATATTTATTGAAATGTGTTTAATGCCTCTCTTGAAGCGAGTCGCGATGTCACTTATAGTGATATAGAATTTGCTAGTATTACTGATTTCCAAAAATTATCCCAACTATCCCGAGTAGCCTATATTTACATGTCATAGACATTTGTAAAAGTTCTTTGGAAAAAGTTCGGTAGAGGAGAAAAAAAGTCAGTGTAGAATTATTCCCTTTTACCCTTTCAAATTACCTGATAAAGGCAGATAGTTTTTTTAAAATCAGAGGAAAGGAATATAATAGTTATAAAATTTTATGACTTTAAATTATTTTTATTTCGTGATGTCAGAATTTAAATATGTATTTTGCCTCAAAACCACAAATGTATTTGCCAAACATTGAAATTGTGTTACAAATTCCATTCAAAAGTCATTGCAAATATCACGCTTTGTACTTGATGATGATGTTAAGATTCAAACTCTGCAATAATTTTTGTGATCATTATGAATGGATTAGTGTGATAATTGTTTAAAATTCCACCTTCACCATTAAATAAATAAAAGAAAAAGCGAATTAAAAAAAATCCCTCAGATTTATTAGTACTTGTCTGAAAGAACCTCTAGTGAATTTCGTAACTGTTTGTTGCTTGGATTCACACAGATATTTGTTTTATTATTTTATTCAGCAAATTGACTGGGTAAAAAATGGATTCTAAATGATTATGCAACTTTTTTAGAAATAATTTAACTTATGGATATAATGGTGTTATTTTTTGATTAAAGAAAAGGTTTTATATATATATATATATATATATATATTATAATAAAAATATAATATGAAAATCCAATGATAGAATAGAGAAAAGTTGTAACTCAAAACCCCTAACTTAAAATATGCCTACAAATTAAAAAGAAGTATTTAATAGAGACTCACCCATCATGAGAAAAATTAAATAGTTATTTCTAGCCATCAAACTTAAGGTAATCAACAAATATTGATATATATATATATACCATGCATATTGTTATATTTTTCAATTTGTTTTTCCATTTAAAAAAAATTTTACTTAAAATTTACTTATTTTTCAACAAGCGGTTCATATAAATATTTTATTGCATTTTATTCTCTATAAATGGGAAAATGTTCTTCTTATAGTAGTAAACTAGTATCTGTGGTAATTTATATTGTAGTAAATCAGTAAATAGTTTTAAAAAGTTCATGTTATTTTTACTAATTAAAGCAGTGCACCTTACATATTTGCTTCACTTTTTCCAGTTGAGGCAACGTGTTTATAAAGGTATACCAAATGCTGTTAGAGGTGAAGTCTGGACAAGACTATTAGGTGTTCCCCAAATAAAGTTAGAGCAAGAAGGGAAATATGAAGTATGAAGTTTGTTACTAATTTTAAAATTTGTTTTCATTTGTATCCAGAAAAAATTTAATCTATTTTTTTTGTTAGATTTTATTATAATGTATAAATATATTTTAGGAGATGATTCAGCAATCCCGAATGTACTCTACTGATATTCGGCAAATTGATTTGGATGTGAATAGGACATTTAGAAACAATATCATCTTTCGAGAAAGATATGGACCAAAGTAAGTTCTGTTTATTGCATATTAAGGTTATTTTCTTAATAGATTAATACCATATTATAGTTGTCTTAATTCTTAACAAGCTATATATTATATAGTTGTTTCTTGCTTTTATTAAACACTCGTTATAGGACATAGTATCTTCACTACAATACTAAGTACTTAGAAACAAACAACATAATTTTGAATGGGAGTCATTTACACATGTTATTATTGTTTACCGAATGGCAACAGGCATGTGCACATGTTCGACTATTTGGGCTTGTTTACCTTGTTCATTTTCAGTAAAGCGAGAAATTGCGTAATTTTAAAATATCTTTTTGCAATAACACTTTATATTTTTGTCTTATTTTATAACTTTCAGCTGATTCATTAAATCTTAAATTAGAGTAAAAGTTGCATATGTTCACCGAAGATTCTGTGTAAACGTGCAGTTAGGTCTAACTGATTCTTAGCTAACGTCCTTATTCTCTGGTCACTTGAGGAAGAGAATATCAAAACCGATTTAATGAGATCATTTTGAGTCGTTTCACTAAGGTAAATAATATTATATAAAATTTATACTAAAAATATTCTTTTTAAAGATATCTTTGACATAAAAAAATATATTTAAAGATTATTTGCATTTATCAAATTTCAGTGAATAAATTTTACACAGGTACTCACTAGTTTTGTATAACTGTGAGTCAGTTGCATTGTTACTAGATTCAAAGTAAATATTTCTACCAGAAAATAAATTAATCTTTTAAAATTCTTGCTTTAAGAAGTTTTGTGCTTGCTGATCATCTACCTCATTGCCTACACTGTACTGATGATCGGCTATGACTGTGAAATAACCATGGTCTAACCCACAGATAATAATGGATGATGAATTGAGCCCTCCCTTGCTTGTATAATACGGATCATTCCCAATATAGTTGTAACTTGTAAGAAAATGCAACTATGATTAGTCCTGTTTCATAATCACTCAGAACAAAGGTTTGAACTTCAGTTGCCTTATTGAATAACATAAAATAATATTTTTTTAAATTCTATATTAAAAAAGATCTATTAATGCAAAATATTGCTTTCTACAATACTTACTGATAAGTTACGAAAATACCAGAACATATTTTTTTATTTAACAAAGAAATTATTTTCTATTTATGTAGATGTTAAGCAATTTTAATCATTGAATGAATCTAAAATATTCTACTTATAATAGTTGAAAATGTTTTATTAAATACCTTTGTACGTATAATATTTTATCAAATCTGTATATTTTGCTGTAATGTATAATATCGGTTAGGTTTTAACTAGTTGATAATAATAATTATCTGTTTGTGCAGTGTAATTTTGTTTGAATGTTTTGTGATATCATTTGTGATTTTTTCTAATTTTCTATAATTTTTCTTTTAATTATAATCTGTGAAGTCACTTTGAGAGGATCATGTGGAAAACAATGACAATTCTGGTTAATTGAAGATATGAGAGTAATGGGGCCTAAATAATATGAAAAAAAAATTGTTAGAATTATTAATTTTTGTTTCATATTTTAGAACAATTTTTTATTTTTTCAATTAAATATTTACTAATTTACTTGTGATCATGTTTCCCCCCCCCCAATTAAATATTCACCAATTTATGTCATGTGACCCAAGTTTCAATATATGACTAATGTTTTTTTTATGTGTAGTGCTTGAAAAATTGTTTTTGAAATAATTCACATGTTATTTCTTCTAATTTTGAACATAACTGTATTGTATAAAAATGCATTTTCTTTCATTAAAATAAAAAATGGCATAATATATATATATATTTTAATTGAGATAGATTGTTACCAAAATCCAGTCAAAGAATAATTTTTACAATATTTAGATTTTTCCTGCATTTGGATAATTTTCATTATTTTCATATAAGTTTATCATTACATATCAGATCGTGATTATTATCTTTACTTTTCCTACAATACATAGTACTTGTAAAAGGAAAGCAATTAAGAATTATGGTACAGAAAAAGTAACTGATTAAAATTAAATTATTCATAAAGGCAACTACATTGAATTAAAATGTTACTTTTACAATTCAGATTTCAAATTGAAGTTTTACAGCACAATAATGTTTTGACCAATTGTAACACAAAATGAATCAATATTGAACGAAACTGCAAACAAATTTATTAAATTTTTAGCAACAGTTGCATTTCTAAATGTTTATCTATGATTTATCCTCATCTTGGATCCATCAGGATTCTTCTAGTGGGAAAAACATGTAAAAAAAAATCACTTTTTAATTTAACTGAATTTTTGTTACTTTTTAGCAAAAAAAAAATAAATAAATAACGAAATAAATTAAAAGTTAATGAAAATAAAAGTAGTAAAATAAGTTATAAATTAATTAAAAAAATTATTTTTTAACTTGAGTTTTTTAAACAGTATTATTCTTGAGTCTGCAATTGTGAATAAATGCAACTTTCAATTTACTTAACTCAAAATAAGATGTGTGCATACATTAATGTGAAAGAATATTATATTGATGTATTAAACAATAAGTTATTTTCAAAATCAGTTTTCTATTTTAGGCAACAATCCCTGTTTCAAGTTTTGACAGCATACTCTATTTACAATGCTGTAAGTATGTATATTGTGTATCCTGTGTTACTGTGATATACAATGTCAGACTATTGCTTTTATTCTAAATTTAAAAGCCTTAATTCCTCTACTTTCATATCTTTTTAATATATAAAATTCTTTTAATTTGAGTAGTAGATTAACAATTTTCAATCATTCAATAAAAATATCGAAGATTATCTATTATCACTATTATAAAAGTGCAGTGTCAGTATGTCAGAGCACCGATTATAACCCCAATGGCTGAAAAAACTCATGTTTGACCAGGCTGAATCCAAATCTGAAATTAATATTTCAAATTAACCCTTGAATCTGTAAAAATAGCCTCTCACAGTTTGGCCTCTTTGTTATTTTTGTGTTTATAATCTTAGGCCGAAAGCGTTGCCACACCATGATGCAATTGCATGGTCACGAGACTTTAATGCTTGAAGAAAACTGTATTCAGCTCATAGAGTTAGGGATAACCTCCATGATTCTGCTAAATAGGAAAATTAATATTGAGAGGTCATCCCAATTTAAAAATTCAGAATATAAATATTTAAACCATGGAATTGGAGAAACTTACCTTCCGATTTATCTTCGAATGCATGTTTTAAACAATGCAATTAATGCAAGATTTGTTTATAGATGGATTAATTGGAGCTAAATTGTATCACCCATAAAATTAGAGAGAGAGAGAGAGTCCCTTTTCTTTCATGGTATGACCAAAATTGAAATTGGTTTGTTAGAGGATCTAGGGGAGCATAAATTAATTACATTATGTTAGGGGTTAGTATAGTTTGTATGTTTTGATAGGGACTCGTATAAGAAATAATAATATCGAAAGGGAGGAGTGTATAGCTCGCATGTGTCTGCTGTGGATATTAGGAGCAGATGGGAGGGTCGACAGGAATTGATGTCTGCCGGTTCTTGTTTCCCATGCATGGCTATGGTGTACTTGGATGGGCATAGGTCACACAGTGCTTGGACTTTGCTGGTCTATTAATAATTCCAGATCCACTTTGTTTAACTTTACGAAACCTTAGTAAAGTAATTTTGTTGATAGGTTAGCTGCCGTGTGATGCGCCAACAGGCCATAACCAATTTCTTATAAAGTACCACATGAACTACCATTGTGTCAGACTGATCATTGTTTTAAATTGTAATTTCCGTTTTGATAAAGTTGTTGTTTTGATGGTTACGTAGCATATCAGGAACACCTGTTTTTCACAAAGATTATTTTCTGACCTTTTGATTTGAATGAAAAGTGAACTTAAGTAGTAAAGAATAACTTATATAACAACATCACACCTTTTCATTTTAGGTTCTGGCATAGAATTTTGAGTCTCTGAGGTCAACAATATTTTTGGGGCCTTTGTTTTTGATATAAAAATATTCCTGAGCCTGAAACTCCTTGTTCCAATGGATAATCTGACCTTAGTTATATAAACATAGTTTTTTTCTATTCAATACCTAAAGTTCTATAGTTACAGATCAGGCAGGAAGAAGGAATACCGATTATGAAAATGCTATGAGACCGGAGATTAAGCTCTCCTGAAATCACAAAATACTGAAACTCGAAAAGACCAAAACATATACAAAATCCTATGGGACCTACATTAATGCCATCAAATCATGTAGAGAGCACACCATGGTGATTATACTATCATGATCGTAATATGCTCAACTACAATCCAATAAAATGGCCATAGCCAAATCATTGTATATGTAACGACAACTGAACACTGATACACAAATGACTAAACATAAAAAAAATACAAGAAAATATTGGATGCACTATTAAGTTTTTAAAGATATTATTATCAAGTTTTTAAAAACATTCTAGAGAGCCAAATAAAAATAATGTACAAAATTTTGAGGCCCTAAGTAGTAATTTAGTCTGCTTTCAGGATGCTTGCTACCTTTACATCATCACCTCTAATTCAAATTTTTGAAATTTTTTTATTTTACTGTTAATCTGGAAACAGATAAATCGAATGAGACCAAAGCCAAAGCTCTAGTAAGAGTGAAATTGCTGAATAATTAAACAAGTTGGTTTTGAATTTTTAACACTTTACAACATAGTTAAAAAGTGTTTATGACTTTATTCATTCTGGTTGTCTGTCTGTACGCACGATAACTGCCATAAAGATGACTATCAAAATGAAATTTTAGTATGTTGTTGAAACAGTCTGTGGGACATATGGGAATGTAAATGAATAATAAATATCACCCAATTAGGTTTGGACTGCACCTGGGTTGAAAAAATAAAATACATTGAACCCTATGGGACCTAATTTTTCAAACATTTTTTAAGCGAATTTAAAATTCACAAATTGCTTCGAAAGTTTTAGGAAATATTCAAATTATTCTATAAAATATATAAAAAAAAATGTCAGCAAAGTATGTTCGGTAGTTTTTTAAATAAAAATTAAAATAATAATGACACCGATGTAATATTGCTGTGCCTTTTTCGACATCAGCATAAAATTAAAATAAAAAATATATTAAAAAAATATTAAATAAAAAAAACTAAACAAAAGAAAAATTTAAACTTACTTTTACTTTAGAACAACCAATGGCCAAAAATTCAGGAACTTAATCTAAAGATACAATTTGCGTTGTGTTTTACAAAAGAAAAGGGTTTAGTTGAATAATAAATTACTCCAAGTCATAGTGATAAAAATCAAATGGAAACCACATTAAAAATTAAAAAAGGAAATTTATTAGAACACTTTAAAACTTAATAAAACAATTCACCTAAGATTTCAAGGTAAACAAAAAGTTTTTGACAATTCTGTTTGGATGCATATTCAATGGCATATTAATCATGAAAATATATGTTGTAATGAGTAAAAAACTTTTAAAAAAGAAAAAAAAATGAAATATTCTGCTGCATTCTTCGCATTGGATTTGCCTCATGGTCTGGATACAAATTTAAAAAAAAAAGTGTATGTATATATAAACAACAAAAAATGTAAGGCCAATGGAACCATCCTAAAGACTTCTTCATATCTTAACTATTAAATTTCGTAAGCTCCTAGAGCTTGAAAAGATTTCAATGTGGTTTAGCTATGATGCCACTAAGCTTCTTAAATATATTAATTAATTTCAAGTTTCACTGATCACTCGACTGCTATTCCTCTCTAAACGGAGACCACAATTTCATACATTTTACTTCTGTCTCTCCTCATGAGGCCACAAACGCTGGTGATCGGACGGTGCCAGGACGGGTGTTTCGTCCGTCATCTGCTGTTGGCTTGGGCGGTTGATGAACTGTAACTCAGTATCTCCGACCTTGCGGATACATTTATATAAGCTAAAGATTGCTCAATTTTAAGTACACTAAAGGCAAACAAACATAAGAATCGATAAGAGTTATTAGTTTAGAAGTTTAATATTCATTAAAAGGTGAGTTATTTTAGTTCAGTTATCATTTAGTTAAGAGTTACTTGTTTACCTTTCATTTCAGAGTTAGAATTAAGATTATGATATATTTAAAGTTGTAAACATTGTAAATTTATTAGCTTAAATTAGATTAAAATTATTTATTATTGCTTTAGAAGCATACTAATTAAACTTCCTAAGAAATCACCATAACAATATGAAGAAATCATGTGATACACTTCAAAATAAAATATGGCATCCATCTTTTTTCCAGAGTAAAAATCATGATTTTTAAAGTTCTTTTAAATTTATATTTTGTGTTGCATCCGCCCTAAAACTGCTTAATTTTTGGGCATCTATATTCTGCACCAACACAATTACAATATTTTTGAGTTTAAATGATCATCAAACTTTGATTATTTCTACAACAAAGTCTAATTTTAATGGATGCAGAATGTAAACAAGTGATTGTAAGATGAGTTGCATAAGAATTGCTGAATTTTTTTCACGCAGTTATTTAACTCTGGAGTCTAGAATAAATGTGTATGAATGAAGTAGTCACTGCTTTTACATAGGGAACTAGACGATTTATATTTGGATGACGTCATTTTAATAAAGTTAATTTTTTTCGATGAAGTTTTAAGTTTTCAAGTAAAATAAATTATTGTAGTTCTGAGATAATTAAAAAAATATCACCGCTGAGTGTATCACATTTTGCATTTCAGTTGGAAAGTGCTTTATAATCAATGCTTTATACATGATTAATCTTTCTTATATATTATTCCTTCGAATTGGTGCCCCTAATTTGAATTTTTGAAATATTAGATTTTTCCTTTGACTGAGAAGATGAGACAGATTGAATGAGACTATAAAATCTAGATTCTAGATAGAATGGAAGTGCTTGATAATTAAGCAAAGCGGTTTAAACCTTTTAATTATTCCTTCAAATTATCCCCTCTGATTCAGATTTTTTGAAATAATAAATTTTTCCACTGACTTGAAGGATTAGTCGGATCGAGTGAGACCAAAACTGAGATTCTGGCTCGAGTGGAAGTGCTTGATAATTTTGAAAAGTGGTTTTCACTGTTTTGATTATCTCTTCTCACCATCACTCCTAATTCGAATTTTTAAATTTTATCTTTTATCCCCTCATTGTGGAAGTTGAGATGAATCGAATGACACCAAAACAAAAATTCTAATTATAGTGGAAGTGCTGAATAATTTTGATACATCAGCCCAGGGTTCCCACTAAGTCAGGAAAAGAGGGGGAGAATTTCTCTCCTTCCAAAAAATTTTGAGAGATTTTCTGTCATAAGGAGAGACACTTAAAATTTCATTTTTTTTAATGCTAATTTAGAAAGTAATAAAAAAGAAAGTATTAATTATAACTCATATTCTTCGACATTCAAATTTTTTAATTCTTAAAACTAACATTATTTTAACATTCTTACTAGCATTCTTTTTAAAAATTAATTAGGAGTCGTTTAAGTATTAAGTAAGTACATTTTTGGTAATTTTATACCTCCCGCCCCACTTGTTAGCAAAAATACTAAAATTCCTGACTTCCCCCATGCTTACGTTATGATTTTATTTGCTGACATAAAAATGTCTACATGGGTTATTTTATGTAAAATGACTCACATGCGAATTTACGATTTTTTTGTCTGTAAACTGCAAAAGTCGATGGCCGACTGTATTTACTTTATATTTTGATTTTTAAAATCCTTTTATGATCAATTTTCATGCAGAAATAGCAATTAAAAACTTTAACGATTTTTGATCGCCGAAGGCGAATATCGACGAAAACTATTTCAATAGGCAAATAGAATTAGGTAATAATTTTGACTTGATGTTTAAAAATGGATTCTTTTGTATTTTTTACAAAACTTGCAGAACATAAGGGTTGCATCGTCCTTTTGTTGAATCTCAAGCCAGTCATGTGATTTTAGCCATTTTGTTTGAAAAGTCGGGGCTTTTTTCATTTTGTTTTCAAAATAGCCCTTTATTTCATAAATAATACGTTTGTGAAATAATTTTTCTGTATAAAACGCGAAACAATTACAAACACTGTAGTCGATGCAAACAGATTGGAAAAGTGGGAAATATTTTTCAAATTCAACGAGGTATGCCGAGGATAGCGTACAAATGCAGATTTTCGTGATGCTGCAGCAAAATAACCTTTCATTTTATTAATAATACGGTAGAAAAATGGTTTGGTTTTTATTATTTGTATATTAAACGAAATAAATATAAAAAAATTCAGTCGATGCAAATATATTGTAAAAATGGCAAAAAGATATTCATTGGTCATCTCTCCTCAGAAAATGTGGGAATCGCCGTATGCAAATGCCGTTTTCGTAATCGCAGAGAAACAGATTTTCAGAACATGTCAGAAAGGAATGTCTTTGATAAAAATTCGTTGCTTTGTTCAAATTTTGTGACGTTTTGGGGGCATATATGGCCAATTTCACAACATTTTCGGGATTTTTGTAACCTGTAGACATACTGTATACGGGGGAAAGGATTTTCGTCCGCTGAAAGAAGAAAATTTCTCGAGCAAAACAACAAAAATGTGGGAAGTACTCGAAAAGAGCATAATTCAAATCCGTGAAACGAATCCTATAAGAAAAAAAGCAATATTTTATTTGATCGAATTTGCGACCCGCGCAAGTGGGGGAGACACTTATAGTTTTCCCAAATCCCGATTGACTGCGATTAACACGTAGCTACAAAATCTACCACACGTAGCCGATCTACCGGCCGCGGGCACCGTGGGACTGAAAGGATTCTGGAGAAATTTCGGTAGCCAGAAATGGCGACTTACTGTAATAATTTTAGTCGCCAATGGTGACCTGGCCACCGCGAATCTGCATCTCTAGTCATCGGGATCAGGCATCGGATTTCTCGGTATCCAATTTGAAGGAAAAAATAATTTTAGGCTGGAACTGGAGAGAGAGAGAAATTCTCGTGCAGTCTAAATTTTTACGCGAGATTTTTTATGGATTTCGCGAGAATCTCGCGGGTTTGCTCTGAAATGGGAACTCTGCATCAGCCAGTCACCCAGTCAGTTCATATGTATTATATAGATAGTTATTCGTACACAGTAAATATTGTATTTATATTCGTACAAGAATCAATATATTTCAGAATTGTATTGTTAATACAACTGAAATTGCATCACTGCTCTTTATACTTGTTTTTATCATGATTTTATTAGCTCTATCGAACAATTGCGTGATGAATTTTAGTTTGAATGTTGCATTTCTCGTTTCAATTATTTTTGCATTTCTTGTTTCAGTTATTTTTGCATTTCTTGTTTTAATTATTTTCCTTTTCTTAACTATTATTTATGTACATATATTACTTCATATTTTTAGGAAGTAGGCTACTGCCAGGGAATGAATCAAATCGCTGGACTTTTGCTCATGTTTATGAATGATGAGGTATTTAAAAGTATTATGCTTATTCTTTCAACAATTTTATTTATATCCACAGAATCTGCATGTAAGTGGCATTTTCAAATTTAGAATTTTGCTCCCATTTTAAGAAAATTTACTATCTCACAATTTTGTTGCCTTTACAAATATCGGCTACTGTTCCATGTTGATGAGTGCATAACCAATGCAAAATCTGTCCAAAGATGCTGCTATCTGCAATGCGAACATGTTCATACTTTATTTATTATAGTGCTCTTATTTCATTTGCAATTATATACATACAACAGATTGAGTAAATGATGAATTATGCATGTAATTTGGTCAATTAGTTTGTTAGCTAGAGTGGATACATATGCATTTTGCTGGCCATTTTGCAAAAAAAAAAAAAGCATGTTCCTTTTTCCCAAATTATACCAAAATCTAATGAACACCAATGTAACCTTTAAGTGGTTCATCTACCAAATTTTCTGAAAATTTGGTGTATTGTATTTCAGCTAGATAACAGCTATGGCTACAGATAATTTTTACTACCATTTCGCAAAAAAAAAAGGTAGGTTCTTTTATCCAAAATCTAATCAGTACTAGTGTTACCTCCAAGTGACTATAAAATTTTATGAAATTTTATAGTCACTTAATTAGTTTTTGAGTTAGAGGGGATATAACGATTGCATGCACAGAACCACATACAGACTTCATGCTAAAAATAATTTCTTCGTGTTCTAGAAGTCCCAAAACGTCAAAAACTCGAGTTGCAATTTTCAACATGATTCCAATACTTTCTCTATACATTACCATGTATTGCAGAGAAAGTAAAAACTGGTGTTTTTTTTTGTAACAAACACAATATAAAATTCAGAAATAGGTGCAAAACCTGGCAAAACTTCATATTTAATTCAGTTTCATTCATCCATTTACTATTTTATATGTATGAGCAATTTCTTTCAACACTTTGGGAATGGTCCCTGATAAGCGTAATAATCAACACATTTTGAAAAAAAATTATAGCACACTTAATAGTGCATGGATTAAACTAAAATTTTGTATACCGATGTTTGATGCAGCTGTATCGAATAGTGTCCATTAACACTGTTTCTATTCATAATTTTTATGAATATTAATTAAATAATTAATAAATATTTCAAATATGTTATAGTATTAACATTTATATGAATTTTGAGTTTTTTAGTAGAAAGGTATATAAAAAGATATTTTTTGAAAAATTGATTGTGAATCCGAAAACTAAAAAACCCATTTGGCTTTAGGATCAGCAAATTTCAAATTCTGCAAGAAGATGAAAAATTCTATAGAAATGGTAAACTTTTTTTTAAAACTGCTTGAAATATTCTATAGAATCTGAATATGTAATGATCAATGGAGTAACCCTTGAAGATTTTGGAGTTAGTGCCAAAATAACTATGAAGACAGTCCCTTAGGCAAATTTTAAATATTGATATTGTAGAAAACATGAATCCCTGTTGAATGATACCTTCTGTTTTGTTCTGCGATGTAAATTGTGCAGTTGCAGTCAGGTGTTTAGTTTTTTTTTTTTTTTTGTATAACTGTACATTGAAAAACTAATAAAAAAATTTCAGAATATTCTGGTAATTTGAACCAGTATTCAAAATATTCTAATATTTTGTAAAAATAGTTAACTCAAATATTATGCAACTTAATTATTTGAACATGCCAAGTTAATAAATTAATGTTCTGAATAAAGTTACATAATTTCAGTTTATCTATGTCAAATTTGTTTAAGCAAATGAGCAATTCAAAGCCGTTTATTGTGAATATCTTCTGTTCTAAATTTTTGAATTATAATTGTAACCTCCAACAATATACTCTTTTAAAGCTTTTGTTTAATTTTTTCAGAGATTGTTTCACAATATTTACAAATTTTGAACTTTCAAGCCTGAATTTAAATACAAGCCATTTTAAATGCACAATTTTACAATCCAAATTTAAAAACATTTGAATTAACTTGAAAAACATATTTTAATGGGAACATTCTACCAGATGCAGAGATAATAACATTTAATTTAGTATATGGCTAAAAGTAATATGAACAAATCATTCTTGATGTTTAATTTTGATAAATAACCATACTAAGAATAAGTCTATTATATCCAAATCTAGCCTTATATTAGTTTGTTGAAATAGAATATTGTGATAATTTTTCTAACCTTTGTAAACTAATTCTGGTAGAATATTGTAAAAAGTTTACATTTTAGATCTGCAACATCTGTGCATAGACATCTGCTCTATACACTATTATGTAGTGATTGCTCGTGCTAGCCACACGTTCACCTGGTGGAGTAACTACAAACATTACATCCAAATGTTTCATTGTCGAAAATTTCGTTATTTGTGGTCCGATTCAAATTCAATAAATGTATTCTCTTAATCAAAATTGGATAATCTTCCAAAAAAAATTTAAAAGATCAAAACATTAAATAAATATTAAAATCTTTCCCTAGGTATTTTATACCACCGTCTCATATGAAACACATCAGCCTTTTCTTTTCCCATTCAAAATATGCTAAATGAGTGTTGTTTCACTTAAATTAATAATATAAACACCTTGATTTATCTGCCTACCTACCTAACTCTGAGTAACGCTGTTATAAAATGTTGCCATCATGAATAAACATTTCATAAATTCTGGAGCTTTACGAGCGTATGACATTAGATACTGAAAGTGAGTCCATGATATGGGTGACCCATTCCCTACATAATTCAATGACTATACTTCTTTCATAGAAAAAAATTGCTAAGAAACCATGGAGCTTTATGGGCGTATGGCATCAAATACTGAAAGTGAGTCCATGATGTGTGCAGCCCGTTTCCTACATAATGCAATGACTATACTTTCACAGTGAAAAACTGTGATGTAACCATGGAGTTTTACGTAGCATATGACATCAGATACTGAAAGTGAGACCATGATGTTCTTTTATTTCTTCTTATCATTTTATAAATTTTTATTTAAGATATATGACTCTGTAAGCAAACTCAACAAAAGTAAGAAACTTTCTTGAGTGTTTTTTTGTTTATTACTTATAGGGCAAAATGCTCCAGGGTCTCACTAGTTTCTAAATAACAGAATTACTCATTTATGTATTTATTTTATAAACTCAAGATTTCATATTTTTCTACCAATAAAATGAAACCTAAATGGACATAGCAGTAACAAAACATTAAATAACCTTGCTAATGTGCACACTTCTGGTCATAAACAATATTTATAGCCTTACTTTTCTGCTGTAATTTTGTAAGTAATTAAATAAAATATGTGTGTAATATTTCAACTTTTCTTAGGACACATTTTGGGCATTATCCGTATTGATGACAGACAGAAAACATGCTATGCATGGTATGTATTTTTTATGTTGTAAATTCTTTATTAGTTCAGGGTGCATATAGGTGCTTGAAAATTGGGAAAGTAATTGAATTTTATATTAACATTTTCAAGGCCTTGAAAGTACTTAAAACTTCCCATTTTCTTGGTCCTGAAAGTGCTTGAAAAAGGCAGGATTGAAAATGTTCTGCAAATTCACAGCATTGCGTTTTTCCTGAGAAGTTCTGCTGTCACTGGAAATTTCCCTGGCGGTTACACTGTCACTGAAATTTTCCTAAACAACATTGTTTTTTCCCCAAAATTTTGTCAATGGCTTCAACATTAAACAATAATGTTTTTTGTTTGCTATAATTTTTCCTTCCAGAAATGCATGCAACTTCATAATATGGAAGAAATGATATCCTTGAAAAATAATTGCATGGTACTTGAAAGTCCTTGAAATTTTTTTAAGGAAAGTGTGCTCACCCTGATAGTTGATTTCACATGCAATATCAGACACGTTACATGTTTTGTTAATTTTTTAATTAGTACTAATTTACAAAAGTCTTTTTTTTTTCTAAATATATATTTCTTTAAACACAATAAAAATTGATATGTGAAAATAAAAAATATAAATAATTTAATATTTTTCCTGAATAAGTAATGTAAATAGCAAAATTTGTATAAAAATGTCATCAGTCAGTACTAAATGAAATATCACATTGCTCATATATAGTTTGTTTATTGTACTGGATAACTGTTAGTATTGTTATACTGGTATTATTGGAAATAAAGAAAATTACAAAACTAACAAAGTTCTACAATTTTTTAGAGGAAAGTCGCTGAAAATCAGGTGTACTAGTAACATTAATAAAAATGCTGCACTTAATGAATGTACCATAGCAAAAATATATTGGAAGTATTTGTGTATGCTACCATTACTTATTTTAATAACTTTATATTTATGAGTGTATTAAAGCATTTATGGCCATATGGCCCCATCCTTCAAGTTCCACATGCTATTGCCATGTTTTTTATTTTATCTTTTAATAAAATGCATTTAGTTAAGAAATAAAAACAAAATTATTTTAATTATTTACTAGTGAATGTTTGGTTTATTTTCATCCCATGATTAACTCTTTTTACAATCTTTTATTTTACTTGATCTGGTGTTCTTTTTATCAGTGTGATTTAAGTTTTTGAGGCTGTAACTGATCGGATTCCATTCATCACAGTAACATGAAATTTGGTATGTGTTGTTGGTCTGTGTATGTGAGTGGTCTTTTATGGTACATTTTATTTCCTTTGATTTTGAACCTTATAGGACTAGCACATATTGGGCTTGCCATAGGAATGTACGCATTTTTGGGAAATAACTTGTGGACTGAAGAAGCTGGAAAGTTCAAATTTAGTATGTTGTTGGTATGTTAATTATGGAGTTTAGTATGTTAATTATGGATGAGCGAAACTATCAACATTTGCCTAACCAAGCGAAATCAACATTTGCCCAAATTTTGTTATTCCTTTTACTCGATCAGTTACAATTCTAGCAAAATCAACATTTTCCCGAATTTTGTTATTCCCTTTACCCAATCAGTTACAATTCTAGCGATACCAACATTTGTCTGAATTTTGTTATTTCTTTTACTCGATCAGTTGCAATTTTAGCGAAATCAACATTTCCCCAATTTTAGAATTCCTTTTATACTCGATCAGTTTTAATTTTAGCACTTAATAAAAAATAATCAAATAAATTATTCTATTTGATTGTTTATTATTATGGATGAGTGAAGCAAAGTCCATTCCCCATTCCTAATGAAGCAAAATTAACATTTGCCTGAATTTTATCTTTTTTACTTAAAAACTGCAGGTAGGAATATGAAATTTTGCATGCATATCGAAATTGATTATCAAAATTCTAATTTCAATTATTAAAACGAACTATAACAGGGTGAAACGGCCATTTTTTAACTATGCATGCTCACTATGCTTCATACAAATAACAAGTGAACAACAACTTTTAAACAGCTAATTAAAAGTATATGCACTTACAGCATTGTGATTTAAATGTGCTCCTGCATATTAAATGTTACTTTGATTTCATTATTTTCTTGTATTCTAATTTGTTTAATTTAATATTCAAATTCTGAAAACTTATTGCACTCTTTTTTTATTAGGATTATCAAATATTGAAATTAATTTTTCATACTTCATTTTATAATTATTTGTTAAATTAAGTTTAAATTTAACATCTTGCACAACTCGCATACTTCATGTGCACGAATCCATTCAGAGTTTTCAGATAAAATAAGTTCATATTATTGCTGAAAGAGGTTAAGACATTTGTTATTTATAAAGTTTTTAACAATACTTTAGTTAAAACAGAGCATACTTACTCTGTAACTTTAACAATGTGCAAGACATAGCTGTAAGGATGCTTTTTGCCAGTTTTAGCATATATGCTGCATATGCTAAAAATAAACTTCAAATTCAATTGTTCTAGAAATTATAGAAATAAAAAAAAATTCTTTAAATAAGAAAGCAACATGTTGCATTTTTTTTACTATAATTACTTTAATTTTTGATAAGCTTTTATTCCATTACAATGGATTTAATTGTATATTTATAAAAAAATTAGGATAATATTCTAAAATTTATTGATACTTTCTTTATAGGTTTTTTCATACCTGGTTTTCCAAAGTTGCACAGATTTCAAGAGCATCATGATAAATTGCTCACAAAATTTCTCCCTAAATTAAAGAAACACATTGACAAATTTAGTATTCACAGTAGCCTTTACACCTTAAAATGGTTTTTCCAGTGTTTTCTAGACCGGGTAAGTACTGGTCACTCTGTTGAATAAATGTTATATATGTTTGAAAATAAAGAATGCTTTACTTGTTTTCATAAAAGTTTACAAGTATTTATGGTAAAAGTTCTTAAAATAAATGATTTAACTGGTTTATCATGTAAAAACTTGAAATGATTTGCATGTTTTATTAAAGCTATTAGACAGGCATGAAAATATTTTTGCTATTGCAAATTGTACCTATTCTTTAAAGACTAGTCATTAAGTGCTTAAAAGAACACAAATGCTAAAATAACATATTTAGTTTCAACTATAAGTACTAAATATTTACTTTCATTGAAAATTTGCATAGATTTCTGTTTTCCATTGTAAACTTTAAAGTTGTATTTATGAATTGATTGAAAAGTAAATTTATAAATGGCTTGTATTTATTTCAGAACAGTTTAAAGTAGGCTTCGGTAAATCAGGAAAATTTCACCCGTCCACAAGGATAGCTATTTAGATATTTTACCCGTCTTGAAAAATTATTAACCCTCTTAAAAATTATTTTGTTACACACATATTTGCTTTGAATTGTTACAAGTCGAAAAATTATCCTTTGTTGAATCCTCTGTGACATTCTGATTATGTAGGTTTTTTATTTTTCCCAAAGATGTTGCAGATCCTGATTTGGATTATAATATATAAACAAGGCTTACAGCACTCCTTTTCATTTATATGCATACCTACAAATACACCTAGTACAATTTGTTCTTTAATGTTATCTCCTCTTTGAAAATGAGGAATCTCAGATAAAGATGTAAATTATATCAGCTAAGCCAATACAGGGTGGCCACTCTTTGGACATACTGAAATTCCCTAACTTTTCCAGGTAAATTGAAAAGAAATTCCAGACCAGTAATTTTAACATAAAACGTGCGCACGCACGTCCCTATTTAATTACAAATTTGATTAAAGAATCTTAACAATTTAACTCAACTATCCAAAAAAGTTATATTAAATCAGGAGAAAAAAATACACATATTTTTTTTGTTTTTACAAATAAATTTTGACATTTTTAATAAAAAATTCATGTAAATGCAGTAAAATTGGACTACTGAAATATTTAAAAGAATTTAATGGTTTTCATTGAAGACAATAAAAAGAAATAGTCTAAACTGATGTCTATAAATATGGGCATTGCAAATTGCTCACAATGACAGAGATCATTAAAGATATGCAATAACTACACTACAACAAGCCACAGCCATTGAATAAATGTCAATTCAGCAATGTCGAAATAATGTCATTAAAATAGAAAAAAATATAGTAAAATGTATATAATATACAGAGATGCCAACCTCTGCAAGGGGTCATCGGTAGAAAAATCAAGAGTTTTCAGTAAAACCGCATTGACCATCAGTAAGATTTTACGTATATTGACAATATATATTTTAAAACCTTAGAATAAGTTCAAAATGTAGTTTTGCTAACTTAACTGAGTTAATTACAACTGAATAGCATTATGTGAAAATAATTAGGAAATTAACTTTTATAATTAACCAAAATATGAAAATAAGCTAGTTTAGTCATGTTAATGTACAACAATAGGGAGATGGAGATCAATGGAAAAGGATAATTTCGTACTCTCGGCAATGTCCGAGGAAGGGTGGGTGGGTGGGTGGGGGGGAACTGAATTTCACGATCGTACTATTTATATGAAAATAATTAAAATATTAGACTTTATAATCAACCAAAATATGAAAATATATTAGTTTAGTCAAATTAATGTACAAAAATAGGGAGATGGAGATCGATGGAAAAGGATAATTGCGTACTCTCGGCAACGCCCGCGGAAAAAAAAAACTGAATTTCACGATCGTACTATTTATGTGAAAATAATTAAAAACTTAACCTTTATAATCAACCAAAATATGAAAATAATCTTGTTTAGTCAAGTTAATGTGCTACAATAGGGAGATGGAGATCGATGGAAAAGGATAATTGCATACTCTCGGCAACGCCTGAGAAAAAAAAAAGTGAATTTCACGATCGTACTATTTATGTGAAAATAATTAAAAAATTAGCCTTTATAATCAATCAAAATATGAAAAGAAACTAGTTTAGTCAAGTTAATGTGTTACAATAGGGAAATGGAGGCCGATGGAAAAGGATAATTGCGTACTCTCGGCAACGCCTGAGATAAAAAAAACTGAATTTCGCGATCGTACTATTTATGTGAAAATAATTAAAAAATTAGCCTTTATAATCAACCAAAATATGAAAATAAGCTAGTTTAGTCAAGTTAAAGTGCAATAATAAGGGGATGGAGAGGGATGGAAAAAGACAATTGTGTACTCTCAGCAAAGCCCGAAAAGGACTGAATTGCGCAATCCTATAATTTAAGCGAAATATAATTTGTTTAGTAAAATATTTCTTTATTTTTACGGGCACTATAAAAATAAATTAGATCTATTGTTCTGATATGAAATCATTAGAAGAAGAAAATGGATGCGAACTGATAATTTTGAACTCTCAGCACAGCAGGGAATATGAACTGAATGGTAGGATGCATGGATTTCACGGGATTTTCCGTAGTTTTGGGAGTAATGTCCGTAAAACCGTAAGATAAAGTAAAAATCCGTACAAACTACGGAAAATGTGTAAAAGTTGGCATCTCTGTACTTGGCGACATTTGTCCAAAATGACGCACAAACTCCGCATTTTTGCTTTTATACGGAATTAAATGGACACATAGTAACCTTTATTTAGCGGTTACGAGTACAGCGTAATACTTGGCGAAATTTTTCGAAAATGGCGTACAAACTTGGCAGTTCTGTTTTTATCTGGACAACTAGTAAAAAAAAAAATTCCAGAATTTTCACAAAATTCCCTGACATTTCCTGGTTTTCCCTGACTATTCTAAAATTCCCTGACTTTTCCCGGTTTCCAGGTTGAGTGGCCACCCTGCAATACTATATCACAAAGACTTCATGACCAGTTGCCATGTGATGAGCTAAGTATTTGACAGCATTTGAAAAAAAAAAAAAAGAGCACATAACTTTCGAACTATAGTCTGGCATTTTCATTTGCTCATTGGATTCTTTGCTGTGTAGGGAGTGAGGTGTTATAAAGAGTTCACACCTGAAGCTTAATGCGGACGCCTCTCCTATAACATGTTATAGAAGGTGTTTTGACAATGCACACTAGCTAAATTTATGCTCATGCAGGGAGAGAACAAATCAGTAGGCAACAAATGAATTTTTTCCTTCATGGAGTTTATAACTGGGGAAAAGGCTTACTATACTTTTACAATTACGACTACTTGCTACTTTTCTTTTGTTGACTGGAACACTCATTTCAAGGCAATTTCAGAAAACTGCCTCTCCTCTCTCATTTTCAACCCGTCCAGGACAGGACTATTTCCGGAAGCCTAGTTCAGAGTTTTATTAAGGACACTGTATAAAAATTGGCTATACCAATAGAAACAATTAAGAAAATTTTCACATTCTTTAATATCCTCCGGCCGTCCAAATGGTTGCTCGTGTCCTTTGGATGAGTCGGACGGTCTGGGTCTTCTACATTCTTTAATATCCTGGGATATTTGTTCCTGTGTTTTAACATTTCCCAGGATATTCATGTCATAGAAGTTTCACTGTAATATACTGCATCCCACTTTGGTTATCAAACATCATTGCACTGCAGTTTGAATAGCAGAGTGCAGTTACATAGACACTTATATGAACAGAAATGCCAACTTGACATTCTGCATCAATTAAAATGAAGTCTGCACAGCAGAAATTTCAAACTGCAAATGAGCAGAGATCAGTTATGATGAAAAGCTAACCAGCAAGCCTTCACTGACTCACAGTACTTCTTTGGCCCACACTGTTCGACCTACCTGAAGGTCTAAGGTATCTGTTTTGATGGCTGGGAAATGCCACCCAATGTAGACCAGAACCCAGTGGGGGAGGTATCCACTGGGACAGTACCCTCCTTCCCCTACCACCAACCTCTCGGAAGGACTTGCCCACATGTTTAACATGATCGTACTCCACGTGAACACAGCAACAGTTTTGGGTAGAGGCAGGAATTGACCTCGGGTTGTCTGAGTGCAATCCCCATGTGCTAACCACTGGGCTGTTATGTACCCCTTCTCACAGTACTTATACATGCCGAAGTGGTGATATCATGGGCATGTGCAAATATGCGGTCCATGACCCAACTTCTTGCGAGAGATAATTTGCATGACTGCCGATCCAAACCTGTAAACCTAAAACTGACCAGTTGATATCATACTTGCAATCCATGATAAAATATGGCATCACAACTCAACCGATGACTTCACACCACAAAAAGAGAACACTTATAATAGATAAAACTAAAAATCACATATCCACTGCACATAATGGCTATTCCATGCCGAAGAGAGCTAAAAATTTCAAAAGTGGTCCACAAACACTAGTATATGCACAATCCTAGCTTTCTAAGAAATATTTCCTTTCAATGTTTCATTATTTTCTGTAGCTTTTTGTTTATAATGTAAAATATTAAAATACATATATTATGTGATGAATTGAATGGTCATTGTAAATCAAATAAAAAATTTTGTTATTTGACACCACAATGAAATTTGACATCAAAGAGAGCAGGTGTAAAATAAAGTACAGTAGCACCTCATTAATTTGGACTGTTAACACCTCAGATTTAAAAACATACAGTTAACAGAGACTAATGTTAAAAATTCACAGATTTTTGTTTCGCTCAATTCCATACAATGTGTTTTAAATGTTGAAAATAAGTACAGTATGTACATATAAAAATGATTTAAAGAACTTTTTATCGATAAAGAATGATCTTATCACACAATAAATGAACTTATGCAAAGATTTTAAAATCGTTTGAACTGCTAAAACAAAGGATTCATGGAGGACTTATATTCTTGACATAAATATTTACATAAATATATTAAATTAAATAAGCTTCAATGAAATAGAGACAAATTGTGAATAAAGATTATTTATTTCACATTCTGTTTGTTCTTTACATTTTGCATTTAAAAAAAATGCTGTTACTCATTATTTTTTTATCAATTTTTAGATATAAAGTTATAAAACAGGGCAAACCATCCATTGCCCCCACCCCCACCCCATGGATCTGCCCCTACATAGAATCTATGAATATAAAATTGAAAGTCTGTCTATTTCGTTACAAACCCCCAGTTTATGATAGATTTTTTTTTCAAATTGGCTAATTATTCTCTACTATTTTATTGCAGGTAGCCCTGCCCATATTTTGCATTTCTAGTTATAAAAACAGCATTGTACAGATGATTGTTTTGCAACTTTATTTGAAAAAAAATTATATGTTGCATAGCAACAGCATTAAATTACATGTGTTTATATGGCAGATGGTTTTCGTTCCATGTATCGAATTTAAATAAATAAATCTATACAAAAATGAATTTTATAATATTTTTATTTAGGGTTGTATCAGTCACAACCTTGGGATATAAGATTATGGGTATTTTCAATTTCTTAAGTCGTCTGTTTTATTTCAGCACAAATTTCTCAATTTCATATATTTTCTAATGAACTAAATCAATTGTAGCTGCAGGATAAAAATGATATGAGTATATCTTTTGCTACCATTTTTAGTGTCTTCATGTTGCATATGTTGGCCAAACTACATTTTTCGTAAATTGGTTTACAAATGGGAACAGGATGTTTTACTCTTCGGATTTTTCTGTGCAAATAATTGTACATTGAGAATAAAGATTCTTCTTCTTTAAGGGAATTAAATTAAATATTTTAATAGAATTTTTGAAGAATACAATTTAGAACACTACTGTAGAATTCTGTTAATCTGTTCCTTCAAATGCCATTGAAAATTGCCGAAAATGTAGCGAGAAGGGGGGGGGGCGCACTTACTAGGAATTTTCTGCTAAAAAAAACAAATAGAATTCTGTCAATCTGCTCCCTCAAATGTAAATTAAAAATGTGAAGTATGTAGAACGGAAGAGGCTTACTCAGAATTTTCAACTAAAAGAAACAAAGTATGTTTTTTTTTATCAATATATTTATTTAATTCTATGATGAATTTTTCTATTTTGTTCTGATGTTGAAAGGGGGCCTTTCATGAAATTCCAAATTGAAACAAAAAAAAGGGGGGGGGGGAGTACACTTTCCCGAGGAGAGTGGATCAACAGAATTCTATGGGGGATAAAGTTTACACATTTTAAATTACGAGCAATGTTGGGCATATCTGCTATATTAAATCAACTGTTGTGTCCTGGAAAATATAAAAATTTTAGAGTCTGATAATTTTTCTAAGTTTTTGTTACTTCCTTCTATACAGCAAATTTTATCATTTTCAGCATATACATGTTAACTTTGCTTTTTAGGTACCCTTTTCTTTAACACTCCGCCTCTGGGATGCATATATATTGGATGGTGAAGTCATCCTTACAGCTATGTCATACACATTGTTAAAGTTACATCAGAGTAGGTATCTTCTGTTTTAACTAAAATATTGTTAGAAACTTGATAAATAACAAATGCTTTAACTTCTTTGCCATTTTTTAACAGTTTTCAGACAAATTAATTAATGATAGCATTTTTCAATTCTTTGATTTAAAAGAATAGCCAACAAATGACTTCGATATTTGAAACGTAACTCAGATACCACAATTGAATCAAAAGCTATAAATCAATTCATTTATAAAATGTAAAAAAAATTGTCCGCTGTAACTATAAATTAAAATATCTCAAGAATGGTTATTTTGTACATCCATAGAGTCAATTAAAAAAATTTAGAGTATTTTTTTTTACTGTGCAGGATGGTATATAAACAAATTTTGCATGTTTACACATTTATGAGTTATAGTTGAAAAAATGTTGGAACAAAAATCTGCGAGATTTATAAATTTATCAAAATTTATAAATTTAAAAAAAAATTCAGTACTTATAGGTCAATTCCCACATGTGTGCAAAATTTCAAGTTTCTACCTTCAGAAATTTGGACTATGTGGGAGCCATATTGTTTCTTTCTTGTTTTCATGAAAGATCAAAAATGGGTTTCAATTTCTATTCAAATTGTGTTTATAGGGATAAGGGGATAAATTTTTATTTGGGGAGTCATGATATACCTGTTGCAGTGATGTACATGAATTGCATGCAATTTTTATGGTTATCTAAATGCATAAATTTTATTTTGTCCTTTTTTTTTAGATTAGTGAATTAATTCAATTAATTCCTGCTATAACCTCCTGGTAATGTTGGGTACATTTTCTAGTATTATTTATAAACTGTAGCATATGTTTGACGAAACAAGTAAAAATTATATAAAATAGTATGGAAACATGACAACTAATTAATACTTTAACATCAAAGACAACCAAAAAATAGGTTTAAAAGTAGTTTATTAAAATTTCCTTTTTACGACGTACAAAATCACACGGACACAGCACTTTCGGACACTATTATGCCCATATCCGAAAGCGCTATGGCCATGTAATTTTGTACATCGTGAAAAGGAGATTTTAATAAGACTTTTAAACCTATTTATTGGTTGTCTTTGATTTCAAGTAAAAATTGTATACATTTTCATGTATGAGAATCCTCATACATGAAAATGTATATAAGCATCCAAAGTGCCTACACATAAGCATCCAAAGTGCCTACACTTTTTTGTAACACTCTGATTTCAGTCAAAGATACCCCAATCATAAATGCATTCCCATCAAAATGTGCAATAAAGGGGGTGATGAATCAAATTATAAGGTTTTAATAGAAGACAAAATCATACATTTTGAGGTTCGTTAAATATCATGATTGTATTAATGGCAGTTCATGACTTCAGAAATGGGTGAAGCAGGTTCAGTGGCGGAATTCCCCCCCCCCCCCCCTCCTCCTCAACAACGAACATCAAAACACATTGCGTTACTGACACAAGTGTGTGTTAATTATTATCGAAAAAAAAATCTCCAAACAAGTCTGAAAAATTCTCCAAATAATAATCATTCAACTAATAGCTTTAAGTGAAGCAGTGCTTCCCCTGAGTAACCTGACGAGCCACGACTGAATTGTATGTTGGGTAGTTTTAGTAATGGCAGAATATAAAAATGGGTTACGTCTATTTCAATAGAAAAAAGCATAAATTTCAAGTACTTTATAAATAGAATAAGTGTTACAGATGTCGATCATACTTTATTAAAAAGAATGTTCAGCAAACTTTGCAATAGTGCCAAGATGATAATTTTTATGATCACTATGAACAAGTTGGTGTGAAAATTGTTCAAAATTCCTATACATTAAATAAATAAAAATTAAATGTTTCTTTTCTTTTTAAATCACTTTGTAGTGTTTCAAAGCCTTTGCCTGTCATATCTTTGTTCTAAATTTTGTAGCTGTACTTTCCTTAGATTCCCTACAGCACCCATGCTGATAGACACATAACATTACGTTTTATTATTTAAACACAGGTTGTTGGAATGGGTCAAAATTTACAGTCACAGAACTCGCTAATAGGTTCTCAGAGCAGCATATAAGTAAGAAATGGATCAATATGTCGCCACTTTTGGGCCATACTTTTGTGGGCAAAGCAGCATATAAGATATAAGCAAGGAAGAGCTCCATATGTCATCACATTTAGACCCTACTTTTGTGGGCAAAGCAGCATACAAGCAAGTGCTCAATATGTCACCCCATTTGGAACATACTTTTGTGGGTTTAAACACCAGAAAAGGTAAACGATAAGATATGTGCAAAAATGTTTTTAAAGCAAGGATTTTAGAATTTTCTAGTGCAAGTTTTAAAATATTTACTTTTGACAAAGACATTACAGAACATTATTTTATCTTCACTTATCAGTAAAATTTAAAGCATTCAGTATGATATTGATAATTTCTGCACTTTAACAGAAGTCCTCAATTTCACAAAAAAAAAAAAAAAAATTGCCCTGAAATGTTTTTAATTTTTGCTCTCTGTTATAAAATGCCTGAAATTTTTATTTGTTTAGTAACTTTTAATAAATTGCCAAAAAAGTTTTTGCAAAAAATGGTTTCAATGTCAGAGATTTGCAACTGTTGACTACACATATGTAACAATTATAAAGTTCATGTTAGTCTACTTAATTTAAGCAAATTTATCACAGGATAACACAGCAAAAGTATAATTTCTATGGATACAAATATTGAAAATCACCAAATATTGAAACTATATTTTTAAACAAATCTTGAAATCAGTATAGATCAATGCCAAGGATTAAGTTATTGGCTATGAAACAAAACTAAGATTTCAAATGCTGAACTTTAACTACTCTGGACTGTTTTTCCATTTTCTGTGAATATCTAAGCAAACATGCAAATCCAGGGAACTTTTCATTCAGTTTTGTTAAAATGAAAATAATTTTAATAAAAAGATCAAAACCTCCTTGAAAACTAACAAATTTACTCATATTTTTTCACATTTTTAGAAAATTTAATGTTGGGTTTTTTATGACTGATATATAATTAATATTTGATGAAATTTAAATTAAGACTATTTTAAGAAACTGCCCTTTTATGGAAAAATAATTTTTAGAATTTTGTTAAAGGTTCGATTTTTAAATTTGTAGTTTTACAAATTTTACTAAAGGTCCAAAACTAAATCAAGATGTCTTTTCAGTAAACTTGTAAAATATAATTTTCAGTTAATTGTTCTGAAATTTAAAAAGAATTCAGTCTTAAAATTTGAATTAGACACTACTACCCTTGAACGGAGCATTATATGTGCTCATAACTGATGACCCATTTAGCATCTTCTTGCATTTATTTTTAATCTGGTTTCAATTTTTATTTATATTTTTTAATTACATATTTCAAAATGCTAAAATGTTTTTGTAGCTGGTTTTTAGATACTTCTTTAATAATTTTTTTCATGGTGTAAATAGCATCAAACCACATAATTTCCAGTGTGAGCAATTTATACATTATTATTATCATTTGTCTAATGGCAACAAGCATATGCAAATATTAGATGATTTAGGTTTGTTTTCATTTATTTGCTTTTAATAAAGTAAGAAATTACATTATTTTAAAATACCTTTTTACAATAATAACACTTTATACACAATATTTTTGACTTATTTTATAACTTTCAGCTTGTTAATTAAATCTTAAACCAAAGTAAAAATTTCATATGTTCGCCAAAGTTTCTCTGTAAGCATACAGTTAAGCGTCACACTTGGTGCTTCTGCCATTATTTTCCTCACTTAAGGGAAATAAAAGCTGATTGAATAAGATATCATTTTACTAATGTAAATAATACTATATAAAATTTATACTAAAAATATTAATCGTCACTCTTGGATGGGAGACAATTTTTCTTGCTTTTATTTGTAATTTCTGAACTGCGATATCTGTAAGAAAATTAAGCACCTTTTAAAGCACTTCAGTAAAAATGTAAGCAGTTTAAAGGTCCTTAAAATTCGAAATCAGGAATTAAGTAGATGTTAAGGATCACAAGCACACTGCATAATACACGAAATATAAACACTAAAATGTGTGATCTTACTTAATAAAGGAAGATGTCTTGTATGTGTGTATCTGTGCAGCCTATAGCAGAAAATCTAAGCATCATACAGCCATGAAATCTGGTACACAGGTACTTCAGGACCTGAATAGATGCACTTCAGCATTACTTTCTTTTAAACTTTGAATTAGATTTTTAGTTATTTTATGTTTAAACCTGATTCACAATGATTTTGGCACAAATTGATCCCTAGTGACATAAAATATTATCACACATTTCCATCTTGACACCATCAGAAAGATTTAAAAATTCTCTTTCAAACAAACTGAATGAAATCCGTATGATTATTAGATAATTTTTTTTTTTAATTTTTAAAAAATGTATACTTTTTGTGTTTAAACATCTTTGATTTTTATATTACAATTTACAAAAATTAACTTGCCATCCATTGTTCATTTTTTTCAGCCACTTGAGTACAATATCACAGATTACTCTAAAAATAAAATGTCATAAACCCATCCATTAATTAATTATAAATTTCACATTTACATAAGCGAGTGGTGTGCTGAATTGTGAGCGATTGTACAGTCAATTGTGATTCTCGTATGTTTTACTTTTATGGAAAACGTGTGCAATTTTCAGATTGAAGCCATTTTAAGTTGTGTTCAAATATATTATTTAAGCAGCGGGTGCTTATTTGTAGTGGATGCCTATTTAAAACCTGTGCAATGCCGGGTATTTCATTCTAGTCAGTTATAAAAAAAAATGTTGCATGCAAAGCAAAAGTAGAGAATTTGGTATAAATTTCCTTCCACACTCAATGTTTATCAAGAATTTAGATCTTTTTCAGAAAAACCAGACCTATGAAAAAAATAAACTGAATAAAACAACCAAAATACAGACAATAGCTTCTCTAACTTAAAAACTATTTCAATATGAATGAGTTAATTTTTACAGCACTTAAGATTATTTTTTTCATTTCAGGAACTTTACTGAAGATGGATATGGAAGATCTCATTGAGTTTTTGCAGATAAAATTAGAGCAGGACTTTGGCTACAATGATGATGTTGCCATTGAGGCTCTTCAGACCACCATACTGGACTTGCAGAGGTACAGGCTACATCTACCTGGTCGTGCTCTTCCAAATGAACTTCCTCAGAAGCCTTTTGGTCTTATCATGAATCCCAATTCGAATGTAAGTTTATGATCATCATAAGTGAATCATTGGTGGTTGCTGCTCAATAGTGTCAGATAAAAATCTTCTAATAAGAACAATTCACAATTTTCTGCTTCTTGTGTTTTATTTATAATTTTCTACTTTTATGATAGAATTTTACAGAACAGAAAAATTCTGATAATTAACTAGCTGTGCCTTGCAGCTAGTGTAGCTGTATTATGGCTGCATATCTGATAATCATCAATTTGCGGGCTTCCAAAATATGTTTTTTATCTTTAAAGTTCCTAGAAACTTTTTCTTGGAAATGTAAAGATTTCTAATGAATAACAGATCTGTTTAGCACGAAATGTTAATGCAGATTTTATTGCATTCCCATTTCAGAAATGACCATGATGGAAATGATATGTTTGTTTTTGCTCCGCACAGAAATCAAAGCTAATATTGGGAAACAAAGTATACACTATGTGTAATTCACTTTTATGCACCAACAGGAGATGGTATTTTAAAATGTCCATTCATGTTGTGTTTTTCACTTATCTATAAAGTTCCAATACTTCAGATGTGGAACAAAATTTTAAATGGTGTTCTTTAACTGACTTAAAATTGCTGCTGTCGCTATTTGGTAGATGAAAAGGATGATTTTTTGGACCTGCTGTCGCTATTTGGTAGATGAAAAGGATGATTTTTTGGACAGCATTGTTATGTCACCAGTTCTCAGGGGCAAACATGCATAAGTATCTTTGCAAAATAATATCATTAAAATTTTTACAAATAAGAGATTTTTTTACAATTTTAAATCATAATATCTTAAGTTTCACGAATGTATTTCCATTATTATTTTACAAATATAATTAGGAGCTGAAAACTCAACTCATTACTAGGGGAAGTGACAAATTTGCACTTTTATAAATTCAATCTACATTTAATAGTATTGAAAAATAAATATATAGAACAGGTTGTATTCTAAACAAATACTGCAAAAATATATCTCATTATTTTTTACTACCCCTTGTATTTAACTTGGAAGTGGAGTATATATATATATATATTATTATGTATCGTTCAAATGTATTCATTCCGGTGCCCACTCGCATTGACGAAGTTAAGTGAAATGCTCAGTCGCTTGTTCAACTTACACGTGGTAACAATGCTTGTGAGTTCATATTTCTGTTCGAGGAGGTATTATTTTTTCTGATTTGTAATTTAATTGATTTATTTTTTTCCTTCCACTAGCCAGTAGACAGTTCCAATGGTGTCTATAGTTAAATACTATCGCCATTGTCAGAAACTAGCTATTCGATCAGTTTTAATTCAAATTGTATGGCTGTCCTGATGAGAATGCAATTTCGAACTAACCGCCATTTTCTGTGTAGTTTCAATTGATTGTTCTCTCTCTGTCTGAATCTTTTATCTTAAGCTAATTATTATTGCCTTTTTTCATTTTTGCCGTGTTTTTTTTTTATTTTTATTTATATACTTTTAATTGTGAATTTTGTATCCTCATATTCTTCTCATCCCCCTTTCCATTGAAGTGATATGTTACCTTCTATCTTTATCCTTAGTCTTGGTCTATAGTTACTCTTTTGTAACAGATATGCTAGAGATGGGTTTTTTTTGTACATACAGTAGTTTATGCATAATTTTCGATTAAAATCTTTCAATTTTTATATATATATATATATATATATATATATATACACACACACAGGGTGTCCCAAAAAGATTGAAACACACTGTAATTCTTTACCTGTTGGAGATAAGTGGGCAATGTAAATTGCAAAAATGTTGAAAGTAAGGTAGGAAATAAGACTATGTTAATGAAATTGTCCTCCCATTCATTTTCAAAAAGTTACACTTTTTTAAATTTTTATACGACCTCCTTAGACAAATTTGGTTAATCAGAAATTTTTTATTTTTAATGCAACAAGATCATTAAAAAAACTGCATATCTGTATCTTTAAAATTGAGCGAGTTATATTTAATTGAAAATTAAACATTGTGAATGGGGACCCTATATCAAATTAGAAATGTAAATTTGTGAAATATCACAAAAAAGATAAAACTGGATGATAATACATAGGAGACATTTTTGTGAATTCCGCGTAGGCTTACGATGCAATCACAGATTCTTAAGTACTTTTCAATAACTAAGTACTTTCAATAATTAAGTACTTTTAAATACTTTACTTTTTATCTAAACAATTTCCATCGTCAATTTGTTTATGATCCCTATTCCCACTGATGAAACAGCCTTTCACATGGTACTTTCCATACCATGTTTTTTCCTTTATCATAATTTAGTTGATTTTAAAGATATGCAGGGTTTTTTAATGATCTTGTTGCATTAAAAATAAAAATTTTCTGATTGACTAAATTTGCCTAAGGGGGTCATATAAAAATTAAAGTGTAACTTTTTGAAAATTAATGAGAGGACTATTTCATTAACATAGTCTTATTTCTTACCTTACTTTCAACATTTTTGCAATTTACATTGCCCACTTATCTCCAACGGGTAAAGAATTTAAAGCGTGTTTCAATCTTTTTGGGACGCCATATATATATATATATGAAATACCAATGATTTGTTGCACTTTCAAATCTTTGAGGCCCTAACTAACCACGTTACACTATAATCATAGCAACATAAAATTTGGCATGTCATTTTTATGGTACATTTTAATTTTTTGGATTTTTAAACTTATCGGATCAGCCCATCCTGGGTTCACCATAGAACTTTAGCCTTTTAGTTGGCCCTGCAAGCTTCTTTAGTTAGGTAATAGTTTCTTTACAATGGTGATATGAATAACTATTGATATGAATAACTATTAAAAAACTAGTTCAATAATCAGCTTTGCTTACAAGGTAGGATCAAAAAGTTCGGAGACTGTGCTGATATCTCCAACCCTGATTGGAGGAGAGGCGAACTATTTTACCGTGGTTTAGAGGCACATGTGACGTGAGATGTGAAAAGGAAGAAGGAGGTCTGCAGTGCAGGGTTTTTCCAGACAATGCGTGTTAGTAAACAGTAGTCATTAATGTTCGTCGAAAACGGAAATGGAGTTTGAAGAACAACGTGCGAATATAAAATTCTACTAGCATTTGAGGAAATTGCTGACAGAAACATTGTATCTGCTGCAATGCTTCTGTCGGCGATTTTCCTAAAGCTGGCAGAATTTTATATTTGCACGTTGTTCCTTAAACACCATTTCCGTTCTCGATGAACGCAAATGACTACAGTTCACTGACACACATTGCCTGGTAAAACACCTTCTTTCTTTTCACATCTCGCACCACATGTGCCTCTACGCCACGGTAAAATAGTTACCCTCTCCTCCAATCACGGTTGGAGATATCAGCACAATCTCTAAACTTTTTGATCCTACCCTGTAGCAGAGCATCTATGCTAAAATGCAAGTTGCAGCTGAAATTTGAGCACATGCCCATAAACAGAATCAAAAACTGTATGGCCAAATAAAATGTGATTAAAAAAAAATCAGTAGAGACCATTTAGATTTCTTTAGTCTCATTTACGTTAATGAGAAATTATTTTTCGGCTCCTTGTAACTCGCGTAAAAAAACCGACTTTGGTATGTGGTTGAAGAGTTTTTATAGATTTTGAGCTCCTCTATAAAAGTATAGGTCACTCTGCAGGGAAATTTGATTTCATGATATGTTAAATAACTCTTTCAAAATAGCACTTGCTTGCATGTGATGTCAATGAGCAGTATTAAAACATAGAGTATACAATAGTGTACATGTCAATCAGTATCTTACTATAAAATGCATTGACATGGATTCTAATATTGAAATTTTTCTTTTGATAAACAAAAGTTGGAACAAATCATGATTTAAAATCAATTGATCAATGGAGTTCCTTTACTTACATGGATTGGTCTCTTTGTAACATATTTATTGCATGAGTTAAAATGTAGTTTTGTTTAACCTATTATTGAAAGATGTTGTCACGAATTCTAATATTTATTATTTTTCTAAACAAAAGATGGATATTTAAGGATCACCAGTTCACTTCTTTATGAAAACAAAACCCCAATTCTAATGTGATTATCTATCCCAAAAATAAACAGTTTTTTAAATTACTTACAGTGCATAATGCCCAATGGTCTGTCTAACTAGTATATATGAGAAGAATTTTAATGTTATAGTAATAGTGAAGTATTTGTACTTTTTTTCAGACATTTAAGTTGTATGTAAATAGTAAAAGAGTGTACTTGATAACATTTTTTGCTTTTACTTCTTAAAGCTCAAATTTGCAAGATTAGAACAAGTTATTCAATATTTAAGATTTTGATATTATTTCTATATTTTCTTTTCTTTCAACTGATATATTTTCTTTTTTAAAATACTAGGTGTACGGAAACCGGTCTGTTAGCAGAGCATCTGACTCAGTCTTAAACTCTGTAGCACAACAGGAACATATTTACAATTCCTTGCCAAGACTGACATCACAAGAATCTAATGACCATTCCTTTGCTTCTGAATTATCAAGTCCATCCGTAGCATCTATTGGTTACCCTCTACATCGCAGCATTTCTGTCTATGATAATGTAGACTTGGAAGAAAGTTACCAAGCTGTTCTTAAACAATCTCCACTTTCATCGAGGGTGAATTCACCCGATTCGGATTATGCAATCATCTCTTATGAGAATTCAGTCAGCAATGGGTTGCCTGCAAGAAATTGTAAAATTACCCAGTGAACAAAATGGCTAACTATCTCCCCCCCCCCCCCCCCTATTAAGTGAACATTTCCAAAGTACAGAAGACTATTTTCAATTGTATTTTTTTACATTTTGTATATATTTCTAATTCTGTCCATAGCACTGGAAAGTGCAATAAAAGTCTGATTTATTTATTTTGAACATCTATGCGACTATTTTATTTTTATACATTTCATGTTAAATTAGATTAGTAAAAAGTATATGAATTTTGCATGTAAAGCACATACATGATAACGGGATCAAAATTCAGCTCTTTTATTGACTTTAGTGTTATTAGCTTGTAAATTCAGGCAGTAAAAAATAATAATACAGGTAGGTAAATATTCAAAATAAGCATTTGTTAAATATAATTCTAATTTTTTCTAATACTACGCATTTATCCAATTTTACAAAAAAAATTTTTAGATCACTTTTGTGGCTAGATGTTTTAACACCGTATTTGCTAAAAACTCTCATTTTTCACTTCCTATGTCAACTTTCGTCTGGGAATTGATTCAATTTCACTAGCTGCATCATTTAATAACTTAATGGCATTCATTAAGGTTTTTTTTTTCGTGAAGTAATAATATTAGAGAGAGATGACCAATGATTATCTAATTAATGTGGAAGAACTATATTTGTGTGCATTGACATATCTTTTATAATTATTTTATGAACTTGCTACAAGAAAACTATTTTTCACTCAAACGTATAATTAATGACATGAAACATATTGCAGCAGTACAGTGATTAACTTCATTCATGCAGAATCCTCTATATATTTTGTATAATTTTGGAAATATTTCCACTTTTGCAATCTATTTAAAATTTTTGTAATTATTTTGTGTTTCATACAGGAAAACTGTCTTTCAAACATTTATTAATAAAATGTAAGGTTATTTTGCAGCAGTATTGCAAAAAGCACAGCACATGTGCGCAATTGTTCGTATATTTCGTTTAAAATATTTTCCACTTTTGCAATTTGTTTGCATCATTTTTGTGATTATTTTATGCTTTATACAAACAATTTTTTTTTATTCAAACATATTATTAATGAATTTCCACCCCCTCTCTCTATAGTTTGCACACATCTAGACGCCGAGAAAAGCAAAGACTGCTGCATGGCCGCATTCATACTTGTATTCAATGTTATTTTAAGTATGACCCCTCATGAGGCACTTTAAAACATTATTACGAATAAAAACTTGTTAGGAAAATACCATAAAACAAAAACACATAGATACCACAAAATGAGCACATTCTTTGTAATGAGAGAAAGAGCAGTCACTTCAAAAAAGCAAGAAAACGTATGTAATGCTCGGTGATATGTAATATGTCTGTAAACTCATGCTAATAAGTATTGTTTTTTGAATATAAGAACATAATTTTTACTATTACCCATAATGTATTTATTTTAATAAAAATTCCCCATTTTGAAAAACGATTCCTCAAATTTTAGGAAAGAAGTAAAATTACCCCTAAAAAAATTGTGGTGATCTCTGGAACTAACCTGCTTAAGGATTTTCCTATGAACACTGTGCATGTCTTACAAGATTCTGTATAAGATTGCACAATGCTCCTTGCTGATCAGAGATTAAAGTATGTTGCATCTGGCATAAAATTTTCAATTAATTTTACTTTTAAGTAATTTTGTTCTTTATTTAGATCTCAAAGCCAATAAAGAATAAGAATTTTCAAGCACAGATTCATACATTTACTAAAATGACTAGCGTGGGTAGGAAGAATATTTTGAATTCACAATAATGTATAAACAATATTCTGGCGTACATCAAATTGATGTATGCCGGAAGTAGACTGCAGCCAGAAGATTGGTGATGAAACAGCATGGTATCAGTATATGCAGAGAGGCTCGTTTTTCTTGTGTATGACTAACTTTAAACAATTTCACATATTTTTTACATTCTTAAAATAAAAATTTTAAGAATGTCACTTTTAACTTTTGTTGCAATTTTTGACATTAACCATTGGGTTAATTGTACCCACTGAACATTTTAATATGAATAAACTGTAAGCTGCATTAAAAGTAGCTTTATTTTGATTTTCTCACATGGTTTGGGTTTTTTCTACAACTAGATATATGTTTCTGACACTTGAGATCTTTGTGTGGTCATGTTTTTAAATTTTTGCATGTTAGTGCATTAACTAATTAGTGAAAAAATTAATTATGGTGAGTTCTGTTAGAGGTCCATCAAAAACTATGAAAAATTTTTTAAAGCGAAAACCTATGGATGAAAAAGTTAATGACTATGCAAATTCAAACCATTTGAATCAGACTGAATGCGAGCTGGATGCATTTCTTTCTACACTTTCTTTCACACAGCAAGAGACCAAGAAGATCAAGTTAAGCAGTGGAGTAAGCAAACAAAATTTTACAAAACATGACAAATTTTTGCTGAAGTGGTATTGCGAATTCTCCTGGCTGAATAAGGATGCAAATCGCATGTTTTACAAAATCTATCAGAAAGCCAGCATGAAAGTTGTGATGGCAATTGTTGTAGCGAGATTTCGCACGGCAGCTTTT
Organism: Amaurobius ferox; assembly: GCA_951213105.1. Lineage (NCBI taxonomy): Eukaryota > Metazoa > Arthropoda > Arachnida > Araneae > Amaurobiidae > Amaurobius > Amaurobius ferox. Next base: position 25,438,681 of record OX578139.1, on the reverse strand, counting down.
AAGCCATTTTCGTGAAATTATTCCTTGTTTAGATAGAAATGCATGGTTTTTGACGATTCTGTTCTGCCTGGTTTTTGACTTATATTTTTTCTTTCGTCGCCACCGATATCTGGCCTGGGACTTGTGGAAAGTGCTGGATGTGTGACGTCACCTTTTTACTCCTTTCTTTGGAGAATGAGATTTATTTTCTGGATGGAATTTTAGGCGAGGTTTAGAGTTATTAGACATTAGAGGTTTTTTGGAATATGGTCATCAAAGGGGAAGAGTGTTTGCCGTCAAAGGAGGCGGCGATATAGGTCAATGGGTATGGAGCTAGGCGGCTTTGGTTGTGCAGAAGAATGAACCATTTTGGTTCTAAGGTCGTTATCTCTTAATGTAAAATGGATAACTAATTTTCAGCATGAAGTCCAATTCCATGCAAATGTTTCAGTATATCTAAATATATGGCAAGAGGTCTGATTCCATGCTATCTTTCGCACACCAAAATTTTTGATTTTGAGAAAAAATGTAAAACGTGAATTGTTCAAAAAATTTATGCTACTTGGGGGTTACTTATTGTGAGACCGTTGATTTTCAATGGGTCGGCTAGTAATCTATGCTGAATACCTAAGAAATAATGAACCATGTATTAGTTTTTGAGCAAATTTAAAACTGGGTGGAGAATGTAATTCTGATGCATTAAAATGTGTATTAATCAATTTCTTTGAAAAGAAAAATGTTCAAATTAGTTGGTCTTACCACAGATGGTGCAGCAGTCACGATGGGCAAAAATAATTGTTTTTTAAGGAAAAACTGCAATATCTAACACCAACTGCACTACCATTGCCATATCACAGAATTGCACCAACACTGCATTACACACCGTATAGCACTTGCCATATCACACGTTACAAATGGTATAGAACTATTTCAGAACTTACAAAGAACTTTGTGTTCACTGTATGTTTATTTCCATACTTATGCCATAAGGTTGGAAAAGCTAAAGGCAATGCAAGACACATTGCATGAACCTTCTATTAGCTTAAAAGAAATTGCTACTCTTCGTGGATCTTTCTTGACCGTGCTGTTGACGCATTAGTACTAGCATTAACTGATATCGTTGAGAAGAGACATTCATGCAATGCTGCAGACAAAGGGCCAAGTTTGTTAAAACACTGTACTGATTATCGTTTTGTTGCTGTAATTTCCATCTTAAGGGATGTACTACAAATAGTTGACTGTGCTAGTCGAATCTTTCAAAGCAATTGACATTGATTTTTCAAGAGTTATAAATGAATTGCTTTTGAACAATAAATAGGCTAGAAATTATGAAAGGAGTCAAAAAGTGGAATGTACTTATCTAAATTTTAATGCCCACGGAAACAACTGATTATTTTAAGGATATCAAATTATCAGTTCGTGCAAATTCTAAAAAATAATTTAAAAAATGCTGAATTAAAATTTTTAGATCATTTAGTAGAAAACTTAAAAGATAGATTCAATTTACTTATTACTTAGGTGTAACAGAGGAGGAATTACTAGAAGAATTTTTTCAAATGCAGTCTTTATATTGTAGAAATCCTAGCATGAAATTAGTTCTTCAAATTGATTTTGTCCTCCACAGTGGATGATATGCCAATGTACGGTAGATTTTCAGCACTTGCTCAAATAGCATTAGTTATTCCTCTTTCAACAGCTGTGTGCGAGTAACACAAAATTGAATCATAATTCAAAAACGAAGTAGACTTGTGTGAGAAAAATGCGGATGTTTTAATTAGTCTTTCAGAACTGGGTCCAAATTTTTGTGAAAATAATGGAAATGTTGAATGTAAATTTAATTTTGAGAAAGTTGTTCATTTATGGAAAAGCCAAAAACAAAAAAGGTTGGAATTGTAAAAGGTTAAAATTATTATTCTATAAAGGTTTTTAATTGTCTTTTCCCCTTGTTAATATTTTACAACCATATGGAGAAACTAAAACAAAGGTAACAATTTTAAGGTATTTCATGATCATGAATCATATTAGTTATTTTTATGAAATAAATAGTGTTAATTATACCATGACGTCAAAAATTTAGTAAAAATAAAACTCATTTCATAAAGTTTATAAAGGTATATTAATTGTGCAATCACATATACAACGTATTTCATTTATTCGTAGAGTGCATTTCTTAAATCTTATTTTTTTTAATATAGAAAAATCAGAATTTTGTATCCTTTTGGGTAGCCTGTAATTTTTTTTTAATACAAAATACAATAAATGTAATAAATACCTGAAAATTTCAGGGTAATTGTACATTTGTTTAACATTACTTCTCTGTAAAACAAAGTACTCCTTCAAATAAAGTTAAGAGTATTTTTACTCTTCTGGAAAAATTCTAGGACGAACTCTGGTTGCCAACAATTTTTGAAGCCCATTTCAGTTATATTAATATTTGATGATCAGAATGTAGGGATTGTTCCCTTACATCACGATCAAAGTTGTTTTGAATAAACATGTGTCCACATTCCAGTATAGTTAAGCAGCTTTAGGTACGCTGAAGAATTAAAAATTTGAATGAGTATAGGAAATTAGATGCAATTCGTCTATCTATTGGCTGCCTATTATAATTTCCACTGGGAAGCTAGAGGCATAGTAATTCGTTAAAAGAATTCGGAAACCTTTCTGAGAAAAAAAAAATTGCATGAAAAATTTTCTCATTTCTGTCTCAAAAAGAGAAAAAAATAGAGGAAAATATTAGTTTTTAAATTGTATGATACTGCAGAATGATTTATCGTACTAAATACTATAAAATCATAAGTTGACTGGTATGTGAAAGTAATTGGCAAAAATTAACTAGCATGTAAATCTGTACTGCACAGATATAGCAACCCAATATGGCACATATTTTCCACGATGGTGTTATAAATTGATTGCTACATTACCAAATTAATGATTTGAAATAAAGGGCAAATCTGAAATAACAAAATGTCAGATATAAGTTGGCGATTATCTGTAGTGTATTACCAAAGTCAAATAAAAAGTCAGAAGACAAATAAAACCAAGCTGGTTTATTCCAGACATGTTTTACATGTTTTTTTTTTTGTGTTGTTTTTTCCACATAAGGACCACCAGTATCAGGGGGAATCACACACAGCTCAAAAAAGTTAACATTAGAAAACAATTTTTTTAAAAAATATTGCCAGAATACAACAGCTACAAGAGAAAAGCTGGCGAAATGCAGGACTAGAAAACTATAAAAAAATAAAAAGTGAATAATTAGAAAACATTCCATGATGCAAAGAGCATGATTACACTTTAGAGAAGAATACCGGTTTCATATAAAAACAATTTCTCAAAAAGATTTTTAAAATAGTTTCAAAGCTGCTTCTCTGCAACAGCAATAATCATCTGATATAAAATAAATGCATAACCGGGATAGAGAATAATTGCACATAGAACAAAAATTAAAATACTTGATTGGGAAAAAATGGCTATTTTGGCTCCAATTACAAATTTCTTGCATTTTGTATCAAATTGATTTTCACAGTCATTAAAAGTCAAAGAATTTCTATATCCAAACATGATTATATAACATTCTTTAAACGAAGCATGCAAGAATTTGTAAACACACACAATAAAAATATAACTTTTCTAAGATTCCTCATTCTCTTTCATTTCCCAATTTTCAAGAGCCAAAATAGATTTACACTAAATGATATCTAATTTTTCAATCAATTAATGTGCACAAACACCATAGGACAAAATTTTTTAAGCACACCGAGAAATGAAAGTCTGTGCCACAATGGCAATCATTTTCACCATAAGAGGTACCTAATGACGACCATCAACTAGATCTTTTAGTAAGTGCATCAAGATTTTAAGAATTTTGTAATTAAAGCTTACACATGCATACATGATACAAGCATTTATAAAAACATACAACAATCTAATCAGAGGTTTTAGTTTAAAAATTTTACACCACAAAACCACACATTGAACTTGAAGAAGGGAGTTCAGAATTTCTTGGCTATTTTTAATTCACATGACAAATAGGATTTAAAACTAACAATATGTACTGCCACCATCAAAGCATAATTTACGAAAGCCAAAAATGTTAACAATAAAACCATATAATATGACGAGAGTAAAGATACTACGATTGAAAAATTGGTAACACAGAATGTATTTAAAGATATACTATACATGGAGAAAAAGGCTTCAGAAAATTATTCAAATATGTAACATTGTATTTTAAGCAAGTTTCAGCAAATTTTGTCAATTTTTTGCAATTGAAAATAGTGTGAAATCGCACTACAAACACATCCTAGTTTTTTGGTAAAATAATCTTGGAAGTCAAATATAGCAAGTCTAATTTTGGGTTTTAATCCTTAAAATGAAATGTTACATAAAAACTGCTCCACATTTAATCAAAATGGCATGCAACCATACAGATTCAGAAAAGCAATTATTTTCTAAAACTAATTATACCGACTTTAAAAGTACACTTTATCAAATAGCACAGTTTTACTTTATTATGTTGACAAAAACAGCAACTAAGATATTGCAAGTTTATAAATTTAGTGGATAATTGTTAAGGAAAATTTAAATTAAAAATTAACTAAAGTTTAAGCAATTACAATCAACTTCGCATCTAACAAAAACATTGATTATACGATTTTAATAATTATCAAAAAGTCGAATTCCCTGTGGCAAAGTAACAAAAGTGTCAAGTGTCTGTAAATGAAGGTTTCACACTATTACACTTTACAGTCCAATTATAATGCCAAATTTAATGCTTAATTTCTGTTCAGAAATGGCAATTTTAAAGCAAAGCAAAAACCTTTTTCCCCATCATTTTATTTCATAATATGTAGAACAAATTTGCATCTTCTGTAAGTTACATCTAAAAACACAAATTCACCAATTTTCAAACATTCAAAATTACTTTATTTTGCATGGTAATTTTCAACTCTTGCAATAAAATCCAGTCCAATACAAGAGAGAAAAAGAGTATTTGTCGCTTTAATGCTTGAAAACTTCTCTGGTCTGGTCACTTAAATTTCCAGGTATATTTCGGTTAAAAATTCTTAGTCCAGATAGAGTGTCTTCAGAAGACGTGTGTCGCATTACTTAATGATCAAACCAGTTGCAAATAAGCGTGGGAACAATAATTTGATCAAGCTCAGATTTCATTTTCAATGAGTAGTACTTGATTATTATTTTTTACAAGTGCAGACAAAACCTAAATTCAGCATGTCTTAGGTGCCTGTGCGAAAACAATTAGTCACGAACCTAAAAGCTTCGTAATTCTGGTCTGCAATCTTGTGTAGTCTTTCAACATGGAAGAGAAGACAAAAAGTGTCATCGTTAATGTAGTTTATCAGCTGCCTTTCTCAAAAAATTGGGTGCTTCCTTTTTAATACTGCACCTCTTATAACAATCCAGTAGATCAACTTTCTGCCATTTACAGAAGAAAAATTTTCCAAATTTATTTTGACACTGGATAATAAAATATCGCTCTTATCAATTAATAGTTTCTCTCACAAGATTTTTTCTGGTAGTAAACATCCTTCTTTAGCTATTAGATATAAAAAACAAACTTCTGATCTTACAAAAGATATGCAGTCTTATATTTGGATGTGTAAGTGCTAAAAAGTCACAAATCTTGTATAATAAATCATCCAAAAAACATGGACAAAAACGCACAATTAGTAACACATTATATAAAATGAATACTAAGAACTGCACCATGAAGATTCTTGTATCTCCTTTGATGTATAAAAGAAGTTGACTAAATATACTTCCACAATTTTAATATATACATAGAAAATTGGTGGGTAAGAAACCTTCGCATACAAATATCCAGAGGTTTAAAAATTCTACTCAAATTAATTCAATGCCAGGAAATATAAACCTCTCGATTAGTCACTCTTGAAAAATTGAAGCTCGCCCAACATTCTAGTCAACAAATTAGGTTTTCCCCAAAAATTCATCAAAAAAATCTGCTGTAAAATACCACACAATTTAATGGGAATAGAAATATAGAAAGCAAGTCCATAATGATGATGTTTTGATCTCAAACCGAAATTGTTTGAAAACATTCTCAATTCATACACCATCCAAATCAATAACCTTTTTGTTTTCAATATCTAATGTTGCTTTGCTTTTTAAGACATAAACTAGGGAGTTACTGCTTCGGGTCACTGTAGGGCCAGCAAAAAATTTTTTCCATGCCCTATTGAAGAGTAGGAAGACATTTTTTAAATGTAGATTCCTATAAATTTAAGTCGATGAGCTTCAAATGCATCAAAAACTTGTCAGTCATTTTCGTCAAGGAATTACATATTTTGGTCATTGTAGTGTGTGCATAACATAATTTCATTTCACCAGTCAGCTGCACAAGATAACAGTATTGTAAGCTAGGGCAATTGCTGCTTAACAATTATCATAAGTCTTTATTTTTTTTAGGAAATTTGTAATTCCTGTAGAGCTCTCAAATTAGAAAACTTTCATATTCTGCATGTGTAAATGCATTCGGATTATATTTTGACACTATTTCAGTAATCACAACTACTAAACTACCACATGAAAATTATCAACTGCACATTTTGAGGTTAATTCCACAAAACATGTTGTTTGGAAAACCTTATCAATAAACATGATATAAGTGGAAATTTAACTCTAAATTACCATAATATAAAATAATGAAGCATATACTTTAGCAACAACAGATACAATATCTAACATAATACATATTAGTTCATTTTAAATGAAGAACATTATTTCATCAGTAATAACATGCACAAAGCTAAAAGAACAGTCAATTTATATACCGGGAAGCAACAGCTCTAACATCAACTACCTCTATAATTCACAATTGCCCCAAAATTCATTTTCTGCTAACAACTACATTTCAATGATGCATTCCAAATCAAAATTTAAAGCATTTTTATCATAAATATTTACAAAAGCATTCTCCCGATTGCATAAATCAAGATAATGAGTATATAAAATCATATAGATTATCTATTTAAATGAGGACTTTTTGTTCTGAAAGAAATTGCTAGCTTTCAAACATAATAATCAAACTTCAGAACATGCTTGGCCTATTTTGATTTAAATGCTCTAAATTAGCAAGAAATTATAAAATCAAAATCATGAACCATTTTTTAACTAAAAGCAATAATTTAAATTAAATTTTGATACTTCTAGGTTAGCATGGGGAAAAAATTATCAGTTGTTAAGTTTATTCATCTGTTATTAAGGTAACAGATTTAAACTTATGAATATGGTGTCACAGTTAATTTTTCTTTTGTTTAAAAATAATGATTTCAACTGCCATCGAACAACACTGTAAAATAGCTAATTCCAACATTCTCATATAACATATTTAAGAATTAACAGTGTAATTTTCTTTCCTGCTCCAATGAGTTATTTTGAATAATGTACTAATTTTGTATAAAAAGGCAACAGCTTAAGTTATTTTTATACAATTTTATGTAATGCACCATTCCAACTTGCCACCTATTATAATGAGAATCAAAATGATAATAATTTGGTATCCAATAGGCTCATGGGTCTACATGTTTCAGTACAAATGTCAATTTTAATTTTAACCATTTGCAATCAAGAGTTTTTATGGAGATTGTTCATAATATGTTTTAAGCGGTGCCAATTTCAATGTTATCGTAAATTTATTAAATTATCCCATATATAAAACATTTAATTTATTGTAATGTTTAATTGATTGTTAATTACAATAGCTCTCTATGTTGGAACATATTTTGTTATGAAGAATTGCATTAACAACAACTAGCTTAATGGATCAAAAGATTCCAGTTGCCAATCAAGAAGATGCCCTGATAACCTAGAAGCTTGTCCATTTTTATTGACACATAAGAAAACTGAAGGTCACTCAAATCCATGAGCTTTAGATTAATCTAATTTGTACAATTGTATAAAAATAGATAAAAATTTCTGTCAGAACAATCAGTTTTTAACATCAAGAAATAAAGAATTCAAATAAATTTTCAACTACAAATTACAAGTATATAGTTGATATCAAAGTACAATTGTACCAACACCAATTGCAGAGATCAGTTCAAAAGTTCATCTGATAAGGTTCATTCTGACACCATTCAATATTCGTGAAAATGTTTGCTTCAGTACGAAAATGCAAAATGTTAGTGCCATAATTGCTCAGCATAATCCCATAGTTTTCAACAGATTTAAACAATGGCCTCTAGACATTAGAAAGATACAAATCCTTAACATGCAAGTAAAAGTTATCTTTTATAACATCAAATAAAGAATGTTCAATGCCTACATCAAAAATACGCATTTAAAATTTCACACTGGTAATTTTGATGTCCTACTCTAACCATTCAAGTGAACACTTTTTTTATATATAGCTCAATATAAGTATTCAATTCTTCAGACAAGAATTGGAACATTTTTCATTTAGGTTATAAGGGATATGGAAGCAGGTTTTAGTCAAAGGGAACAACTTAAGTATGTCATAATGTATGTAACTTAATTGGCAATACTTTTAATTTTATAAAATTGGTCTAAAAATTTAGCTCTTAATATAATTAAAAGGTATATGATATATAATTTGTAATACTTTGATTTCATAAAATTATATCAAATTTAGCTCCTTATAAAAATTAAAAGATAGTTTTATGAAATAGGATCATTTGTCAAATGCATTATAAAAAAGTTACATCTGCCAATATACTTTTGCTCAACTTCCAATATAAAATATAAAAATTTATCAACGTTTGCTGCAGATTTTACATGTTAACAACCTTATTTAAATATAACCTAATTTTGAACCTCAAGTGTAAGTGTTAAGAGTTAGTACCTAATATCTTTCAAATAAACTATCACAGTAACTGGCAGTGATGCTGGTTTACCTTCAGAGAGGACCAATCCTATCACACCCCTAGAGCAAAAACAGAGACAAAATGCAAAGAATAACGAAAAGGGTAAAAAAAAAGCTTTAACACTGAAGCACACATTCTCATAAGCTGCAACAAACAAAACATAATTTCCGAATAAAACCTTTTCAGAATACTCCTCAACACACTAAAAAACAATAAAAAGTAATGATATCCCCTCCCCACCCAAATTTCTCAAAAATAATATGAACAGCAGGCATATATCCATAAACTTAACAACTTCTACAAAGGGAATCAACTGGTCTCATATGAACAATATTTCTCTGAAAAATCTGTCAACAGGTAATGTGATGGATGTTTTAAGCCCACAGGTAAAAATATAACGAAGGTTCCATGCAATTGACACCAATTACAAACTCACCTGTTTCGTGTCTCCCTTTTTTATACATTACAAAAGAATAGGCCTGGGCCGAAACATCCACCAAAAAAGCTGTAATACCATCATATTAACATGAACTAGGAAGATTGCTCCCTTTTGAAAACAAGGACACTTCCTCATGAATGAAAAAATGCTTTTCGGCTTTGAAAACCAGTCGAGTATAAAAAACAGTATTGAAGTTTATGATCAGTTAGCCCCATTGCTGGCCATAAGAGTCTTGGTACCAATGTGTTGGATTCCCCGTTGTTCGGTTCCGGTACCCATTATATCCAGTGGAGTTCAGGGGTTGCTGGGGAATGGGGTGGCTGCCCCACTGCCCAGCCCCAGAGTTCTGGAAGCGGCGCTTTGAGTCCCCTTGGTTCTGGTGGTTGGGTGTGTCAAATTTGCGCTTACCGACCAGGCTTCCCCGGGGAAGGGCCCCATGCAGGTGAACCGGGATGGGACCAGGAGGAATTCCACGGGACACCCCACGGGTGCCTCGGCCGAGGGGGGGAGGGACTGGAACCCTGCCACGAGGAGTTGGGGGCCCAGCGCCGCGGCCACGGGGAATACCACGGCCAGCACGAGCCTGAAAAAAATTAAAAGCATATTATACATTTCTCCAACAATATTCCAATAAAAATAAAAACTACTAACATTAAACTGTCCTCTATTTAAAACCATTAAGAAATAAACAGGCACAGGAACAAATCTATTAACATGAGGGATTCATATACAATAAGATTTGAAATGGCATGCAAGATAATATTTTATATCAAAAGCTAGATCAAAAATACATTCTATACTATATATAGAAATTTAAACACTTCCTGAATCCCTTCTAAAGCGAGGTAATCATTAACAGAGCAAGTCTAAAAGTTTTTATTACAAAGTAAAACAGTTAAATGCATTCCTCTTATCAATGATAACATTAGTAATACATTCAAAGTTAAAATTTAATACTTTAAAGGAAAAAATAGGAATACAAAGAAATAAATTTACTGTTAACATTATCAATATTAGAACACTAAAATCAATAGCTACTTTTAAAAAATAACTAGAAACAAATATGAGACAAACAGGCAAGAGCACATAAAGCAAGAAAAGAAACAAACAAAACACTACCATATCCGAGCTGTGTATTTAAAAAAATTCAAATTCAAATTAGAAAGTTATTGTTAAGAAAGTGTTAGGTGATACAAAGGCCCAGTAGAAGCAACAGCACAGTAGTAGCATTAAGGTTACTGGCAGATGCAAAAGCAGATTTAATGGGAAATAGAAGGCATAGGGGAGAAAAAGTACGAAAATTTTAGCCTGATAAAACATCAAAGATCAAAGAGAGCTCGGATATGATATTTCTCGAGGGAGGACAGTGTCTTTTAAATATAAATGGTACTACGAGACACTTGACCAACCTCATGAGTTTTGTTCCTAGTGGAAACTGTAGCTAATGATGAACTATCGAGGACAAGACTCCAGCAACATAACCCACCCTCTCTGGTCCAGCACGGGCTCGACCGACCGGTTCCCTGGGTCTCGGTGCGGCTCCATATCCATAGTCATAATAGTCATCATAGCGGCCACCATAATAATCATCATAGTAGGGGTCGGCGGCGTAGCCTCCCTGATAGTCACCATACCCGTAGTAGTCGTAGTCATAATCTGACAAGAGCAACAAGGAATATGGTTCGAATGGAAGCTCTCATTGTAAATATCAGTTACAAAAATACAGTCGAACTTATAACAAGAAGCATAACGTTTATAAATAGACAAATAACTGAGCAGTTTAGTTTTACATTACAGATATAAAGAACAAAAATTAAAATCATACATACTAATAAAATTTTAGCAAGCAAGGGAAATCAAGATACATGGGTCAATTGTTCAAAATGTAAAAGATGACCTTAAGATAATTTTTATGGCTAACTTTTAAATTTAAACAAATGGCTAAAAAAGTTTATGCCTGCCACTTGTCTAAATAACTTAGAAGCCATGAAATATTTTTCATGATTTGCTTCAAACCAACTCAGAGTTTTAAAGTGGTCAGAAACTCAGGAGCTATGGCCAAAACAGATTATTTTAAAAAGCGAAATTACGATTTATCGTACAAAAGCAGGTTCAATGAAGTAAATCTTTACAAAATATAATTAAACTTACATTATTTCAAAGAGCAATAATTGGACATTTAAATATACTTTTAAACGAAGCTACTTATAAAATCAAAAGCTTAATTAGCAAGTCATGCTAATGTACATATATTTGTTATTTCAAGCATGTGTGATCCATTAGTAGCTTCTACACTCTCAGTCTCAGATGAATCTTGAAAGTCACCAGCAAATTTCTGAATGTTTCTGAGCACTGTAATGAAATGTTTCTGACCACTGTATTACAGCACAATCATACTGCTATGAAATATATATTCAAAAGCTGCTATTGGCCTATAAATCAAAGCACTAGGGAAAATTTATTGCCCCTTTTCTTCTAATATTCTTCTTTCAAAGAAGTTCGACTGCAGCATACTTCTCAATATATTCATATTGGAAAGACATAGAATAAGAAACATCTACTCAAGCACAAAAATTTAAAATACTACAATCCAAGAAATTCAGATTAAAAATAAAAAAATAAACATCAAGAAAGTTTCATATTATACAGGGGATAATATTTACTACTCATACAAAATATCTATGAATTAATGAAATTTTAACCCTAAGCAACAGAAGAAATTAGGTCAATGATATACAGAGCAAGCAAAAGATGTACAAAGGAAGCATTTGCATAGGTGAGAAAGCTGTACTACAAGTTTCTAAAGTATTTATAAATTAAGCAGAAAGTTTATACCCATTAGGGGTGGGCTTAATCTAGAAGTAATTTTTACACAAGTTTAAAACTCTTACCATAGTTGCGAGCTGCAGGTAATGGTAACCTAGCTCCTCTACCACGGGGTGGAGGAGGAGGGATACCCATCATCCTACAAATAAATTTCACTTTGTTATTTCCAACGAATAAATAACTAAATGAAACAAATAATATATATCTATAATGTACTAGTTTTTAATTTTATCATTAAATATATCTAGAGGTTGCGGGAAAAAGCACATAAGTCAAACATTCCAAATTTTTTTTTATAACATATTTGATTTAAGAAATGTATGATCTTTGTTGTGGGAAAAGCACATAAGTCAGTTAGGCTTCTAAGATGTTAAAAAAAAGGATAATTTTAAACAATTAAATTTTGTACGGATAGCAGTGGGGTAAAAAATATAAATTAAGAAAAGCTATTTATTTAGCTCATGCATGCATAACAAATTCCATAAAAATTAAATTTGTATTCTGAAAACAAAAAGTAAAATTAAAAAAAAAAGGTTCTTCTGAAAGCATCAAAATTTTCTTTCCTCGATATTTCAAAATCTTTGTTTTTGACTTATGTGCTTTTTCCCGTCAGCTCTAGATATAAACATTTGATTTGAAATGAGAAAAAAAAAATCCAGCCAAGCAGATTATTTTTTTATGTTTTATGATGAAGCACCCACAAGTAGATATTTTAACCTTATTTTGGTTTACGAGGAAATGAAACATGTCACTTAAAAGCATGGCTTAAATTGGAGGTCTCGGCAACCTTATACTTGCAAGCAGAATTCAGCTTTACCATTTTCAATAAAGATAGAAATTAACATAAAGCTGTGTAAATAAGGGGAATACAAAGAACAATTAAAAGTGAAAAATGTTAAGAAATTAACATAGAAAATAATGGATGTGGAATTTCTCAATTTACAAGTTTGGATAAAACGGAGTATGACAAAATATTTGACCTATAGTTTGACTGTGATTTGAAAAAAATTCATTTAAAAAAATTAAAGATAACATTTAATAGAAACAGTTAATAAAAAATCGTCATTATGAACATACTGAATGTTTATCCAAATTATTCAAAAAGTAATTTTATAATCTAAAATTATAAACATTTTTACATTATTATTTACATTATTTTTTACCAGAGTTTCCCCCAGGCACTTTTGGAAGGGCGCAGAGCCCTGCCTGCCCTTTTGTTACCAGAACAGTGCCCTCCTTGCCCTTTGTACAAGAAAAGCGCCCTCCCTGCCCTTTTGTTAGCAGATCCGATCCCCTGCTTAGCCTTTTATTAAGAGAGCAATGTCTGTCCTCAAACGAAAATCAACCAGTTCTTGTATGACCTCAGATAAGTCCAAGATCCCTTTATCTGCATTCATTACCGTAAATTTTGATCATGTCTATATCCATTTAATATCGATATGCCCGCTTTAGGGATGTATGCAGTAGTTGTCGTTCGCGTACTCGCCCGCTATGCGAGTTTACGGCTAAAGATACGAATGCTGTGCAGACACATGAACATACATTGCTTGCACTATTAATAACTCTGCTCCATGGAATAATGATAAACTTAGCAGCTAAACATTTGCTAATCCATAGTTCAAAACTTTATACAGTGATTTTATGGAGTTTTCTGGAATTTTATTTAGTTATTTAAATCAGGGATTTTTTTTTTTTTGTAATCAATATATAACAAACAATTAACAAATATTTTCAACATTTAAATATATCTTATCCCTTAAAATCATTAAACCTCATTGACTAATGAGAAAATACTAAACATCAGAATTTAATATTCCCCTTTTTAAATTTAATAAACTCTAAATTTATATAAATTCAATAATTGAAATTGCTCAAGACTAATTGCACTTGATGTAAAAATAGCATTTATTCAATGATAAATTTGTTCTCAACAAAAGAAACATTTTCATACCTTAGTGGTGATGGCTTCAGTCCGATGAAGCCAAAATGGTTTTGAATGAATAACATTTTGTAAAATAAAACTTCAGTAAAGTTCAATAAAGCTATTCGATTTTTTCAGATTCATTTATATTGTTTACAGGATTCCAAGGTGCTACAAATGACTCGCTAACTGTTTATAGTACTTTAGTTTTTACAACTATTTTATCTGGATGCTTAGACAATAAACTTCAGGGTAAAATATAAAATTATTTTACGAACTTGTTTTTCAGTATATAAATTAAACTTATCTGACCTGAAATCAACCTGACCTATAATCTATAAACTTGCCTGGCGGCACATAAATATGTACTTGAATATGTATATTTTCATTTCTTTTGTTCAAGCCTAACCAATCATTACACATTTTCAGAATCTCCAAGTTAATTTAATGCCCTAAATTTTTTAAACAAAATAAGATTATCACATACTTATGCACAAATATTTCACCAAGGGAGTAAGTAATAGATTTAGCTGAAACAATAGTAACATTTTAAGTAAATTAAAGCTATCCCACACAATGGAAAACCCAGGTTAAAATACTAAAATATTGAAATTGTAACCACTATACTTCGCAAACAAAGAGCTCATCCATAATCCAATTATATACACTTGTAGGGATTTCAAAGGGTTGTATTCTTGCATAATTGTTTACAGGTTTAACTTTTGAGATAGCATTACAAACTTGAAAAAGGGGAAATTTTCACTCTTCTTCAACTCAACAAAACGATTGCTCGAAAACTATAAGCACATTTTAAAAATATAAATATAGATTTAGCAACTAAATTTCCTAATACATATTTTTATCCCTTACTATTTACATCTGTATTTTATTGTTTCGAAGACATTTCAAGTGAAAATAAGCAAAATGCAAAATGCAAAAAAAAAAAAAACACTTGCTCGGACAAATACTTTTAAGTTTTTCGAAAAACAAGTTCAAAAGATAAAAAAATTGAAATTAATTTTTTATATCCACAATCTTGACCCTATTTCCTACAAGATAAGAAAATATATTTACATTTTTGTCTATTAGACTTGGAGGTATATGCGACAAAAGTGTTTACATTTTTTTTGCAATGCTCTGATTTTCGTCATAAAAATCCCAAGCATAAATGTTATTCAAATATAAAAAATATGTGCCCTTTTTCTGATAACAGCACCCTGCCCTTTTTTATTCCTGGGGAAACTCTGAATTTTTTACATTATTATTTTATAAGTTTTAAAATAGGCAGAAAATATTTTAGCTTTCAGCAATGAAAACTGGAAAAATTTCAACTTGTTTCAATAAGCCATCACAAATGATTTTGGTGTATATCATTCTCAAAATAATACATTCTATTAAGCAATTCAATAGAATACGATTTTTGAAGTTTAAAATCCAAAATTTTTATTTCAAAATAAAAATATTTAGGAAATGTTCTAGGGTTACATAAAACTTAAATATTTTAGAAGAATTGCAGATCACACATAAATTTAGTGAAGGTCATATGAGACCAATTACTCACTTAAATTATTATTCTGAATTTTAGCAGGGACTGGTATTATGATGCCAATTCTTTTATTAACCAATAGTATTTCTAACCATTTTAGCAAAAGTTGATAATATTACATAAACATAACAATAAGTTGTAAAAGTTATACTTCAAATAAAATTAAAACAATCTATAATGATAATAAACAATTTGATACCTTTTATGACTCAATTTTATTTTATAAATAACACAAAGAAAACCGATTTTGTAATGATATATTTAAAAATGAATAAATTATTATACGAGGCATGTTTTTTAAGTTAGTACCGTTTTGGAATTAAAAAAAGACGTGCAAAGATATCGCAATAATTTTTTTTCTACATGAAAGCCTGTACCTTAATCTACTTTTCTACATAATTTCCGTGAATATTGAGGCACTTGTCATAACGTGGCACCAGTTTTTGAATACCCTCCTCATAAAATTCTGCCACCTGACTTGTTAACCACTGTATCACAACTGTTTTGACTTTGTTATCGTCTTGAAGACGCTGACCACCCAGGTGTTTCTTCAAGTGCAGGAACAAATGGTAGTCGCTGGGCGCCAGATCAGGGCTGTATGGAGGATGATCTAGAGTTTCCCATTTAAAAGATTTGATGAGATCTTTGGTCCGATTAGCCACATGTGGACGGGCATTGTCATGCAGCAAAACGATACCCTTACTCAACTTGCCACGTCTTTTGTTCTGGATTGCACGACGCAGATTGTTCAATGTCTCACAATAAGACGCTGCATTGATTGTCTCATTACGAGGCAGAAACTCCACTAGCAATACTCCTTTTTTGTCCCAAAAAACTGTGCACATGATTTTCCGGGCAGAAATTGTTTGCTTAAACTTCACTCTTTTGGGTGATGATGAATGTCGCCATTCCATGGATTGTTGTTTTGATTCTGGTGTGACGTAGGCCACCCATGTTTCGTCACCAGTAACAATTTGGTCTAAAAAATCTTCACCTTCATTGTGGTACCGCTCAAGGAAAGTCAATGCACTGCCTAAACGTTGGGTTTTGTGTAAATCCGTCAACATTTTTGGAACCCAACGTGAACACAATTTCCGGTAATTCAAGTTCTCGGTCACAATGCGATACAAAACACTACGAGAATATTGAGGAAACCAGTCGCACATTGATGAAATTGTAAAGCGTCTGTTTTCTCTCACCTTTTCTTCCACTTTCTGCACCAAATCTTCATTAAAGACCGAAGGACGCCCACTCCGTTCTTCATCATGCACATTTGTGCGGCCATCTTTAAATGCTCTCACCCATTTCCTTACCATTCCATCACTCATAATGTTTTGTCCGTAAACTTCACAGATCTCACGATGAATATCGATCGGTTTTACGCCTTTAGCACTAAGAAATCGTATAACAGCCCGTACTTCACAATCGGCGGGACTCACGATTGTCGGAGGCATCTTAAACACTCAGTAAACAACGTATACAATGAAGAATCAGACTGTAATGGCGTCAGTGCGTAGACAAGAGATGTAGGTAACCAGCGCGCATGCGCGGAACGCCGACCGTAGCGCTGCGGCGGCGGAATCGCAAAACGGTACTTACATAAAAAACATGCCTCATATGTTCAATTTTTTTTTTCCCCAAAGCATTTAACTCAATTGGCTAGGGTACAAAGTTTACCGATCTTTGGTATTATTAAGAGGGATTAAGAGGCTTTAGTCAACACATAAGTTACTAGACACAGTAGCTACTCTTTCTAGTACAAAAAAAATGTACTAGTTAAATTGAAAAGTTATTAACCTGCTGCTAATGGCTACCACATAATTTAAGATATGTTTAAAAGTAAAAATATATCGTGCAGAGTTACTTAACTAATGTGAATCTCATTGTAATACAGAAACAATTTTATTTTATGATAAGTCAGTTATGAACAATGCATAGCATGTCACATAAATATAAAACCAGGTTTAGACAAATTTCTAGGATATCTTCAACAGTAAGAATTAATGTGAAAAATGGCAAATCACATTGGACAACTGGCAGAAAAAAGAGCAATCTACACACAAATAAAAATACCTACATAATAACCATGTAGTTTCACTCTAGCTAAAGTGATTCTCCACTGTGCCTTTAGAAATAACATTAAAAAAGTTTCTGTTCTTTTAATACAAACCATTTATGTCGACAAGTTGAGCTACCTTCAATGTTTTTAGATGGTCTACTGCCAAGTATTATTGCTGCAACTTCAACACACTGAGCAATAAAATGCTCATTAATGCCATAGCTTGACAGAGAATTCAATTAACTTATCTTGCCAGCTTTAACACGGCTCCTTGACAATGAAGACACCAACCGACTGAAAGATTTATTTTTAATATGCCACTTGTCAGCAACAAACCACAAAATATCCAGTACAATTTAACCTGACTGTACAAGAATTGACAAATGATTATCATGTACATTCTTTAAAATATAACATTGAAACAGTGATAATTAGAAACATCATAATCAATGGACATACCTAATACCAATTATAAAGATTATAGCATACCTGGTTCATTGACAATAAAAACATGAACTACCTGAAAGAATACTTCCTACATGCCACCTGAAAGCGACAAACCAGAAATGTCTGGGACGCATTATGGGTGCTCTTTTTCTTTTTTGCAGCACCTTCAAGCTGATAAGCTATTGTTTAAAATTCTAGATAATTTTAGTACAGAATCTGACTTTACTTATAAGAACTGGCAAATGACTGTCATGCACATCGATCAAAGTATAAAATAAAAGCAATGATAATTAGTAACATGATAATCTATGAACATAACCAATACACTGAATGCTTGATGCAAATCTGAAGCATATTTAGGAAATAATATGAGTTACAGAAATGATAATTAAAAAAATAATTATTTAAACATTAGATTATGGTAAAAAAAAGTTGTTTTGATTGTGTCGAGAATTAGTTGAACAAATTTTTTGTTAAAAAAAAAAAAAAAACTTGATATTTTTTTAAGGGAAAGCACAAAAATTCTTTAAATCCACAGTTTTTAACAATGGCTTCCACATGGAGAACATCAACATCAAAAAGATATCAAGCACAGCAGTTTCAACTTCTAGGATATGGTAAAGGTCTTCGAGATTTCTGTGGTGATAATTATCAAGTTTTTTTTTCTATTGCATGTGACCTCCTCCTCTCAAGGTTTTTATAATGTACAATGCCCTAATCCCATAATCTCAAGGTTGTCTTAAGGCATATTTCCCAATAAACTATTAATAAGGAAAATGCACATAAATGGGCAATATAATGTTGAAAAAAGTAATTTCATAAGAAATTAGCATTATTGTACCAGGATGAAAATAACACATTTGGTATGGAGGGCCAACCCGTATTTTGTCAAAGAAAAACGCAATTTTATACTTTTGTATGTCAACGTGGCAGCTTTGGTGCAGGTATGATCCTTGAAGGGAGCAGCATGTGTAGGGTCAAGAATCTAAATATAGAAATCCTCAAGCGTTCATCTGTCTGTCACGCCTTTTTCAGGCCATTCTTAAATAGATAGCAACTTGCAATTTGATACATGGATCAATAATCGTTTGATAAGGTTCACTTAGTTTCCTGCTGTTTTTTGCCAAGCATAGATGCTGATAATAGGATGGTTTATGTTTTTACAAAAAATCAATAAAAATAATTAGAAGTATTTTTAATATTTCTACAAAAATGAATGCACTACTTTCCCATAAATATAATAAATACTATTCTAGAAATTTTAAAAAAAAGCATATACATTTATCATCTTAGCATCTATGCTTGGTAAAAAAACAGTGAGAAAGAAACCTAAAAAAATAAATAAGCTAGAGGTTAGGGACTATTTTCTATAGGTTAACATGGGAAAACTGAAACGAGAGGCTGGAGGGAGAATATCCTTATAACAAGGACACCAGGCCTCAAAACTAATACCATTCACTTCCCAATAGTCCAAAATAGCACTTCTCTCAAAACGCATCCAAATTAGTAAAATAATAAAACTAAAAACACTTCACAACATCCAACACAAAATTAATAGTGACAACCAATTTTGAAACCAAGAAACAGCGTTCTTCGTCAGAACACACAAGAAGAAACACTTCACTCATCAAAGCATGATTAGCAACTGTTTAGCATGATCAACAAATTATTAGAAATATACTATCGAAATACAATTAAACCCCCTATTTAGCAAAGCCACTAATTCCTATCTGAAACTTGCTTGATGGCGAGCGAAGGTTGAGCTTCTTGTTTGTTCTGATAAAGAAGGTAGTTTCTTGCCTTCAAAACAGGTCAATACTATTAATTTTGTGTTGAATGTTGCTTCAAACAAAGTGATTTTAGTTTTATTGCATTAGCAGCAGCCTGAGTAGTAGATAGTAAAATAATACTACAAGACAGTGGATTGTTTTTCTCGAAAGTTCAGAGCTTCTTAAGGTGGTTTGTGGGAAAAAAATCTGCAATTGTGAATAATTCCTTCATTAAATTTTCTTTTAGGTGAAAAGAGGAAAGGCATGACACTATTTTGCAATAAGTTTCCATGGGAAATTTTTTTTACTCAAAGATTCATGAGCCCTACTGTTGGTAACTACTGCTCTAATAAGATGTAGCTATAATAAGATGTACTTTCATATGACATGTTTCATTTGTCTAGAGAATGTGGAAACTATAAATAATTATAAGTACAACTCCATATAATTCTAAATAAGGCAATTGTGTATAGGTAGAGTTAAAAATAATCCAATGTACAACTGCCTTATTTGCTTTTTGTCAGGCATGGATTTTTAAGAAATGACATGAAATACACATAACAAAAAAAAAATCTGACCAACATCAAATATATTATAAAATAGTTTCATTACATACCAGAAAAGGATAAATAAATTAATATAGTAGGAAATCAACTTACATTTCATGAGGACTGAAAATCAAATATAACAAGTAACAATTAATAAACATTGCTAATCACTCAAAATACTCAACAAAATATTAGAAATATATTATCAAAATGCAGTCGAACCTCTATTTAATAAAGTAGCAAATTCTCACTTGAAATATCATTACTTTGTTAATTAGAAAATTTAATATTGATAGGATTTTTAACAGTATTTTATACTACAGTCTTAATGAGTTATTTTTAGATTAGGGTGTTATAAATCTAAAAAATTGGTGAAATTATAGTGATTATTACTGTATACTAATTTATATATATTCATGACAACAAAAATGTATTCATAACTTATGCAGAAAATATGAAATATGCAAAATTTCTTACAGGGTGTTTCACTCACTTTTAGCCCCTGATTTTCTCTTATAACTTTTAAACTAGTGAACGTCATTCAGCGAAATTTGACACGGACACAGCTTGGTGTATGAGAAGCAGCTTTGCCTTTTTGTTGCTCGTTGAAATGTGCTTGTGGATATCCCCCCATCTCCTGCTGCAACAGTTTACATAAGGGCTTCTGTGGGAAGGCCAGCAGTCTGTTTTTCACTTTTGGGCTAGAGAGTAGTGCTACCGCTCATGTGCTTCTGTAACTATGCTTCTCATACAGCAATGTATGTCCCTGTGAAATGTTACTGAATTGCATCCATTAGTTTGAAAGTTATAAAGGAAAATCAGGGACCGAGAGCAAGGGAAACACCCTGTATAAATAAAAGTAATGTTATGTTGTAAATGATTTATACAAAAAAAAAAGTGAAATAGTAAAATTCATTAAATAGGCACTTGTTGAATAGAGGTTTGACTTTAGAACAATAAAGTAAATAAAGAACATAAAAAGATTCTATAAAATTATGCATACTATTTTGTGTATTTCAGCATGCTAAACTGAAAAAAAAAAATAGAAAAGCAAATATGTCGTTGCATTATTTTGTTGAAATTACTCACGAGCAGAAATTTTCTAGTTACCATACTTTATACTCACCCATAGATTTTTATCATCCAATAAAAAAATTATTTTTTTAACGGTGAGTGAGCAACCATAATTTTAGCCCTAGTCCAATCTGCAGTAAATCCCAAGTTTTGTATTTTCATGTTTCATGCATTATTTTACTTCAGTCTTATTTTTCCCCATTTAATACTTTTTCCAATCTCTTGATTTCATGTATGGCATACTTTCAAGTTTTTGAAACAAGCAATTTGCTCTATATTTCTTAATTTTAAATCATGCTAAGGTTTCTTAAGTTGTTTATTTTGCTTCTGGCATGAGAGACGAGGAAAACCCCAATTAACACTCAATTGATATTGAAAAGGTATAGAATTATGCATTTAAAAATGAACATACATCAAATCCAAATATGTAAAGACATAGAATGTTTATCAGGAGAGAATACTGTCAATGACAAAAAAAAAAAAAAAAAAAAAAAAAAAAAAAAAAAAATGCTAACATTCAATGTGGCATTAACTGGTAAAATCTAAATTCTTTGTCGCAAGTTGAAAGAAAAATTCTGCAAAATGTTTTTATTATTGAAAATATTTAATTCAAGCTAATCACAAAAAATAGAAAGAAATGAAAAATTTTACAATTTACTTTAAACTTGTCAATTTTTTTTTTATAGAATCCATTACTTTAAAAATTACAAAACATCAATTCACAGGAAATTATATAAAATTTTCTACTATCTATGACTTTAAAATATTCAAAGTAAAAATATATAAATATATAGCTGAATATCTGATAACTGTAAATTTTGTGTCCCTTAAGCTTTAAAAAAATAAGGTATTTTTTGCAGAATTTGTTTAGAATACATATTATGTCACTATCTCACAGTAATGAGTTGAGTTTTCATCTTCTAATTACATTAGTAAAAAACTTGAATAATGGTGGCAAGGCTTAGGAAACTGCAATGTTAACTTGCAAAAAAACAACCTGTATTTAATTTTTTTTTTGAGAAATTGCTAACATGAATTTGCCCCTGACATTTAGAGACATCACAACGTTGTCCGAAAACTCATCTCCGTCTTTTTCATCCATTAAATGGCAACAGCAGCGATTTTAAGTCCTAAAGAACCATATAGAGTTTTATTCCATATCATTTTGAAGTTTTGGAACTTTATTACTAACAGGCAAGTGAAAAACAATTTACTATTAATTTTTTTATGAACATTTATTACCAGTCTTTTCTGGTATGAATTTAATTATTTTTAATATGAATGAAAATTTTAAAGTATTGTGTCTCGCGCTAGTTCATAAAAGCAAGTCATATATAGTGCATAGTATGTTTCCCAATATTAGTTTAAATTTCTTGCAAAGCACAAACTAGCCCATATGTCATTGCTGTCACGGGAATGTAATGAATATGCATTAAAATTCTATTATGTTAAACAACTTTATCATCCATTAGAAATTTTTAAAAGTCTTTCTAAGAACTTATTCCAAGTAAAAGGTTTTAGAAACCAAAAAGTTAAAAAAAAATTTTTGGAACCTGAAAATTGACAATTATCAGATATTTAGCCATCTCACTAATGTATATTAATACAAAAATTGGCAGTGGCTCAAGCTTGATGGAGCCGAAATGGTTTTGTGTGAATAACATCTTTCTTTGTGGATAGTATGTCTTCTTTAGACATTTTCAAAATGGTTCAAAATATTAAAAAATCAAAATTAAAACCACTTTTTCAAAATTGTTCAAAGTATCAAAATTATAGTATAACCACTGTATTTCAAAAATAAAAATCTGATCTGAAATCCAATTATATATTCTTGTTGGGTTTTCAAAGAACTACAAATTACTCTTAAACCGTTAATAACTTTTAGTTTTCACTCCGATTTCAGTCGGATACCCCAATGTTAGACTTGGCGTCAAAATATCAAATTATTTTAATAACTTGCTTTAAACTTACCCAATATTTCTGACAGGATTTAAGTTTCAGATGAATCTATAAATGTGACTGGCAGCAAATAAATATACACACACTAGGATTTCATACTTCCATCTATTCACTTCAAACTTTATCAATCATTAAATATCTTTAGAATCCCCAATTTCACTTCACTTCCTAATTTCTTTGACACAAAAAATATCATGCTTGTGCACCCATATTTCACAAAGGAGGAAATACATCAAGGTGCAACACTAGTGAAATTTAACTGGAAAATTTTCAATTTTCCATCAATAAATTTTCTCAAATTTTTATTTATTAAGTTCAAAAAGATGGTTCCCAAATGTTTACATCTTTCGCAACATTCCAATTTCAGCCAGAGATATCCAAACTACAGATGTTATTCACATCAAAAGTAAATATCAAACAACAGTTCTACTAAACACACATAATTTTCAATAATAAGCATATTTTAGTGTACTTACATAGCTCTCTGCTGCATCATTTGCATCATACGTCTCTCGCGGTTTCGCAAAATCTCTTCCTTTTTCTTTTTATCTGACGGGGGTTTGGCAAGGGAAACTTGCATGGGGGCACCTCCAACTTCTTTACCATTTAAAGAGTTCATAGCTTTAACAGCATGATCTCTATCATCAAAATGAATAAAAGCATAATCTTTAATTTTTTTTACCCTCTCAACTTTGCCATAAGATTCAAACATTTCTTTTAGTTTCTCTTCAGTGACATCAGCTGTTAAATTACGAGCATAGAGAACTTTAACCTGAAATGAAGAAAAAGTTAACAACAATTAGAAATATCCATTGTATAAAGCTTAAAGCTCTATAAAGCCCCTAATTTTATATGTACAATTATGAAAATATAGGGTTTATGCGTCAGATAACTTCTATTTTTCCCCCCAATAACTACTATTATACAGAAGAATAAAATTTGACTTTAGCTGTATGTACATATTTATAATTTTCAAGGTAGAACAGAATATAACAAAATAAAGAAAATAAACAGAATAGCTAAACCACAAAAAATACACAATCTATTCATATGAATTTCGGCCACAACTTTTTTAATGTTTATTAATATTTTATTTACTTTTTCATCTTTTTTATACATTTTTACTCTATTGTAATATACATGACTTATTCACATTAAAATAAACTTTTAATAAGCATCAAAAATGTAATAGACTACTGATTCTTTTATCTCTTACATTTTTCCTTTATAGCGAAGTGATTTAACTTGATTGGCGTTTAAGTACTTTGATCTTTTAATCATAGGGTGCAGTCTAATCAACATATGCAAGTTACAAGCAAGCATAATTCATTAATTGAATACTAAGATTTACTAGCCAATTTTGAACCATAGCTTTTGAGTCAGCTAGTTAGTGGCTACTTCACTTAAGTTCAGTAGTTGTAGCAAACAAATTGTCCCTTTTCTGTGTGAGAGCACACAAAAATGTAGCGAAACTTAGAGCCTAAGACAATTAAAAAGGAAGCTTTGAAAGCTCCCTTACAAACTATATATATGCCATTTATGTTATGAAATGATATTCGTAGAAAAATTTAAGTGATGGATGTGTTTCCAAGAAAGAATGACAATTTAATTTGAGGTTTCACTAAAAAATACAAACCTTTGACATGGTTTCTTCATCTGGTTCTTCTTGTGGGTCAGCCCAATCAACAATAATGTCACATCCCCAAACTTTGATGCGGCCGGTACTGAGCCGTCGTTTTGCCAATGAAGCGGCTTTGTGAGAATCATATTCTAAGAAACAAAAACCACGATTCTTTTTCTTATCATCGGGGGAACTGTATATAATGACTTCAGTCAAACCAGCTGAAAAAAGAATAAAGATACATTTAATATGGAGATATAAAAATATATCTAACAAACAACAACAAGTTAGTAATGTCCAATATAAAATTGTCACAATTGGAATAAAAAAAATCATAAAATATTAAGAAGTAAAAATTATATTGAATGAGAGAAAAAAAAAAATTACCTAGAATTATTAACAAGGTGAACAAAAATAAAAAAAGTTAAACAACTTACAATTGATAAATTAAATGGTTATCTTTAACTCATAATAACAATAATAACCCAAATAAACAATTTTAAACAATAACAATAATAACTCAAAATAAACAATTTTATAAAGAGCCCTATACAAAATCATAAATGACCCAAATAGTAGCAGAAAATAAGAAATGAATAAAATATTTTTCGGAAATACATTTACACCAAACCAAAACTTTTATTCAACATGCATCTGCAAGTACCACTAATAACATCTGCAGCTAATGGACATATGGTATGTAATTTAGAGCTTTAGAAGCTGAAACAAATAGCAATAAAAATTTACAACAGAATCAATCAATGGAAACTTAATTTCAAACTCACTAGTGTGAATTAAATTGTGGAAGCTAATTTTTTTTTAAAGCTGAAAAATTTATCATTAAATTAATTAGCTGTTTAAGACCAATTTTCTGTTTTTATAAATATTGTATTTACAAGCATACTATTTTATAAATTTTTAACTGCTATTTCCAAGTTAAATATAATGATTAAGGAAAATAGAGGCAATTTTATATAATTAAAGTTTATTTAGAATTTTCTTAATTTACAACATATTGGCACAAAAAAGCATTATTCATTCGCTCTTATCAAACACTTTACTGTATATTGATTTTAAGTATTTTTCTCAGTGTACAAAAAAATTTTCAAATTTTCAAAGGCAAAAAAAAATATATATCCTTTTTTTTTTGCCTAGCGTAAACCCAGCTATATGTTCTCCCATTTTCAAAAATAAGGTAGTATTCATCTAAGATCAAATGAAAATAAGAATTCAGTTTGAAAAAACATTCCCCAAATACTGATAAATTGCAAAACATGGTAGTATTTGTATCTGAAGAATACAGATAGATAAGTAAATATCTACTAACGAGCATGTTTAGTAAATTCTTCATAAAGCTCTTCCTTCCCACGATTTTTTGGAATGTTTCCGACAAAAAGTCTGTGGTTATTTATGGAAACAGTGACACCAATGAATTTTCCTTTTCTTATTTCATGGTTATCCAACTGAAAATAAAAGCATTGCTATAAAACATAAGATTACAAAAACAAATTAAAAATAAAGAAATTCATCGTTAATCAAAAAATTAATTATTGGGTTACAACATGATCTGTTATCATATCCCATATATGTCAGTTGTCTACCTAACAAATGGAAAACACAGGACAGTTTTTGTGTTGGCCAAAGTTAAACTACTTATAAAGGCTTCATTGAGACAGTACAGTACGCGACCTCTTATCCGGCGTTCCAATATCCGGACTCTCCCAAAACCGGAATACGGGGCAAAATAATGCTAAATTCTGCGCCAACAAGCGATTATTTGCAAAATATTGCGCCAAATAGCGATTTTTTGTTTAAAATCCCGCCAAATGCTTTTTTGCTTTAATTAGCAATATCAATAAAAAAAAAAATGCATTGAAACCTACTATTTTAGAGGGTTTGAAATAGGACGCGCAAACCGCGCACGAAATTCAAAATTCCCGTGCAAAAAAAAAAAATGCCGAGCACACTCGCCGCCGCTGATTCTTCTTAAATTTCAAAAACGAACGCGAGGAATCCTCGCGATAGCGAATAAAATATTCCGTGGATCATGTTTTTTCCGAGAAGTTCCACAATTCCTCTTTTCCGGAAAACATCCGAAGTAGTACCGTTTTTCCCAAAAATTTCCTAAGCGGCTGCATCCGGCCGTCACCCTCGATAGAAGCTCTCGGAGGTGACGATTCGGCACGGGCGAGACAGTCACATTGACGGCGAGACGTGTCATTCCATTCTTCACTAGTTTCGGATAAGTCTCCTGTATAGTATATAGGAGCCGCGACTTGTCCGTAACTAACTCCTGTATAGTATAATACAGGAGTTAGTTACGGACAAGTCGCGGCAAGGTGCTTTTTTAATAGCGTTTCATTTTTTTCTGAGTGTATAGGGCAGAGCATACTAGGCACAAAGGTTTTGATTTTTCCGAATTCGTTACATTTTCTTTTCTGCTCTTTGTTCCGGGACTTTGATTTTCGGTAAAAGTATTCCAACTTTTTTGCTAGAAATATCCCGATATCGCTAAAGAAATCCTACGCTCTTCAAACGCGATGAGCCGTGCAGAATTCACACTATTTTGCACAATTTAATAAACATTTATTGGAAAAGATGAAAAAATAAGAGAGTCATCAGCGCATTTACGAGAGGATAGAAAGTACGTTTAAGTAAGGAATTCCAGAAATTAATGAGAGTTAACTTTTGCCGAAATGCAGAGAAAAGTATAGCAGCTATAAAATGTCATTCAGGGCCTTCTGATTGATCTCTTTAAATACTTAACCTAAGCAATAAACTTGTCATTTTCTCGGGAAAATCCATTTTTCTTTTTTCATCTCCGTGGAAATATACACATCTTCAATATTTTAAAAAACGTTGATGGAATTCCAAGATCTGAATCATTTTCCTATCCTATTATTTGGATGAAAATGGTTATTTTGGACCGAAAATTGACCCTAGCAAAAAGTTCCATGTTACATTTATTAATTAGTAATTTATAGAAGACAGTTTAGCAATATCGCGAAATTTTTTTATTTAAACACGATCGCCGGTATATTTCGTTTTATTTTTAAATATTTTCCATTTTTTCAATCTGCTTCCATCCACTAATATTTTTATATTTTTGTGCTTTTTATGCTGGGATATTATCTTTTAAACATAACATTTGAACCATTTGAAGTTGTTGAAAATGAGATATATGTTTAGGATAACGAAATTAAAATTTTTTTATTTATTCAGGCATTTAGAATTTGATATATTTGCACCCATAGTTGAATATCTCATTTCAATTAAAAATGAACATCCTTCTCATCTTAATTTTATTAAAAGTACTTTAAAATATTTTGAAACATATGAACAAAGGTGCTTCTGGCAAAATATTAAATGAATATGGTGAGGACCCACTTTAGTTGAAATGTTAAAAAAAAAAAAAAAAAGACTTCTAATAACTACCCTGAATAATCAACTTTTCTCAGATATTTTTTTCTTTCAAAATTTTTCTTAATCACTAAATTTGATACTATAATTACATGTAATTTGCATTTTAGTTAACCCATATAGATTGTAAAACAGCTTCTTTTAAAACATTTATGTTTTTAAAATGAATTATAATTTTCTATAACGACATTTGAGACTATTCCAGTAAGTTTTAGTAGAAAAAGTGTTCTGAATTACGGAAAACCCCCTTATCCAGAATGCCTGAAGTCCCAAGCATTCCGGATAATAGATCCTGTACTGTACTATGATTTGTCATTTATAAGACAAACAATTGATAAATAGTGGATTTGATGATGGCTTGTGTTATAATCCAATAAAGAATTTCTGGATTAATTACAGTGACGCATGTAAAAAAAGTCTGAAATTTTGATAGAGACTATTTAGGAAGCACTTGCATATATGTGTGTGAACATACAAATATTGCTTCAAACTAATCAAAGAGCATTGGAACATAGAATTTAATTATCAAATCGAAATATGTGAAATCTATTTTAAAATTTAACAAATAAAAATCCAATTGGTGAAGACTTACCTGTTTTACAGCATTTTGGGCTCCAGTTTTATTCTTAAAAGTAATAAATGCATAGCCTCTGTTTTGTCCAGTCAGTGGATCCATCATAAGGCGCAGATCCCACAAGGGACCACATTTCTCAAACAAAGGAATAAGCTCATCTTCAAAAATATCTTTTGGAATTTTGCCAACAAAAATCTGAAATAAAAGAAGAGGCTATTACAAAAACATATTAGAATCCCAACTCTACTAATTTTCAATCATTTTAAAAGAATTACTGGAAAAATGAAAACTTTATACTTATGATATTGAATTTAAGATAAGTGGTTCTCACGCCAAACCACATCATAGAATGATAGAACTATCAAATTTTCTATACCGGACTAGGGGATTTTATAAAATTTCCAACACACAGAATAATATATAGTGTAAAATGAAAATAAGATACAGTGAAACTGGCTATAATGATAAACATATCTATAATATTTTCTGGGGTCTCGGCTACTAATGTATGTATATATGTATATCGAACTTATCTATAACAATAAACTGCCGGTAATGATTTTTTTCCTGGTTCCTAGAATAACATTATAGACAGGGTTTCACTGTATTATATTTAATAAAAACGATACAAAATTTTTTACTTATATATTGTATTCAATAATCTTTAGCCACTTCCTTATAACTAATGTGAAAGATTTGACATCCTATTTATTAAGTCGAAGCTCGATAGAGGATAGTGCCATGCTCAAAGAAACACGATCATCCATACTGTTCATGTTTTAATTGCACTCATGTTTGAGAAAGAAGTCTCACAGAACTATGTCAATGAGAATGATAGAAAAGATTTCAAAGCAACTTCAATTACTTCAAATTATTATATGCGACACTCAAACATTTGTCTCTGCTGGCATTTTAAATCAATACACTTCCTTTCAAAAACCTTTCTCGGCTCTGGAGTGTTGAGGACTTCATTGTATCATTATATATAATATATATAATATATATATATATATATATATATATATAGATCACTACAAAATAACACATTGCAGTTTCGAAATTTCACCATCATCCATGAACACAAAACCGAATGACAAGCTGTATTTGTAAGTGAAGCTTGAATGAATTTCTTTTCTTATGTTAATTCAGATTTATTTTTATCCATGTTATCTGATTCTAAATCATCCAAACTTTTTTGGTGCTTTGAATGCTAATGCCATGAATGAATTTCTTTTCTTATGCTGCTTCAGATTTATTTTTATCCATGTTATCTGATTCTAAATCATACAAACTTTTTTGTTGCTTAGAATGCTAATGCCATTTCATCAAAAATTTGTTCATATTAGTTCTTGCTTCCATTTGAAATTAATTTTTACAGATTCTATTGTATCAGATCTGATAGCAGATGAGGACCACGAATGAATTTCAGTTATAGTCGACAATATTTTAAAATTGCAAATAAGAAATAGTTCCACCACAACCATTACACATTCATTAAATACACACAGGTTTCGGCAGAACACGCATGTGCAAACATATCTCATCTGCTTGCAACAAAGATGAGTATTGCAATTATGCCTGTGTCTAGTCATTTCTTATTGGCTAGGATAAAAACTTTTTAACACAGCTTGTATTTAGGGGTTTTTTTTAACAATTAGCTAAAATTGTGAATTTGCATTTCGTAAATTCCTACGAGCTTGCTGCGGACCAGAGGCTGAAAAATCATGGATTAGCATTGGTCCATGGAGCATCACTTTAAGAACCAATGTCTTACATCACCTAACACAAGCACACAGAAAAAAAAAAAGAAAAAAATTATCAAAACTGGCAGTCTCCTGGAAAAACCAGTAGAGTTGACAGCTATGTCATTGTATTTGAGCTACAGTAGTTTAAAAAAATTGTTGCTTACATACCAAATATGCTCTGTATTTGATAGCATAAGATTTCCACGCTTCTTAACAAGTAATAAAAACCAAGCAGTAGGACTCAATAATGCATTTACACATGCATACTTTAATGTGCTTCAAGCAAGATTTTATATACAACAAAAATAATAAAAAATATGAAAGGTTAGATTACAGTAATATGCACATGACACTCGCTATTTTAAATTGACAATTTTGCCTGAAATTGTTATTTTTCCATGGGGAGGGGGGGGGGATTTTTGTTGAAAACATTAACAATTCCATAAGGAATAAGTGACATTTATTGGGGGTGGGGAGAGATAAGAACTTTTGAAGGACCTTCGAGAAAAAAGTACTTTTAAGGTCCTTCAAAAGTGAAAAGCAAAAAATAAGGACTTTCTAAGGACTGTGGGAAACCTATTATACAATATGTTAAAAATCCGATAAAAGTATGATTCATGAGCAAATGCACAATAGTAAATCTTTAATTTTCAAAGAAATATTGTTAATTTTAAGTAATGCATCAGTTCTTCAATGCCACCAATATTACACCTATATACATAAGGAAGTTAATGATCTCCTCAAAGCTGTTCCAATTAATTCAGAAACTTGTGGGCATTTTATATTAAAACCAAGCTTATATAATTTGCAAATGCCATTGAGCAATTAAATACTTTATAGAATACTCATTAGGTCATATATCCTAAATACCAAGTAATAGAAAACAATATCTTACTTCACAACCACTGCCTGGTGGAGGGCCAGTCCAATTGGGTGGTGGTCCTCCATATTTTCTTTGACCTGTCGTAACATCTAAAGTGTAGCCAGTTCTGTCCAAAATGGCCTGCGCAGTACAAAGTTATGATTAAACTTAAACAAAATAGGGTTTTTAATAATGAATTATAATAAACATTAATACTTTTTGAAAAATAACAGACAATACATCAGAATTTCATTAAACAAAGCAGTTGAAACAGAGTAGAATTCCATCAATCTCTCCGGGAAAGTGCCCTTTTCAGTCTCAATTTGAAATTCTAAAAACCCCATGAAATAGCTTCACTTCTAAACTACGGAAACATTTTGAAGAAAAAAATAAATAAATAAAATAAAATAAAATAAAAATTTAGCCATTAAAAATATTTTCCGTAGTAGAATATTTTCCGTTTATAAAGTATGTTTATTTTTACGCGATGCCAAAAAAATGTCATATCCTATCATCACACAAATTTTCACAGTAATTTATCATTTTTATCACAGTTGGCAACATTATACAAGCTGGTTTGGTTTTGAGTTGAGAAAAAAAATATGCTAAAGCATAAGACTTTATTTGGAACAAAAAATGGAGGTAGAGTCTAGCAATGAATCTAGTTTAAGAGACATTGAGTTAAAAAATAATTCTGGTTCAGTAGACATGACATCAAGTTCCTTGAGTCTAAAAGATAAAACATTTTTCCTTCCAAATGATACAAAAAATTCATATGGATTTTATAT
The DNA here is from genome assembly GCA_951213105.1 of Amaurobius ferox. Classification (NCBI taxonomy): domain Eukaryota; kingdom Metazoa; phylum Arthropoda; class Arachnida; order Araneae; family Amaurobiidae; genus Amaurobius; species Amaurobius ferox. The sequence continues at coordinate 25,406,237 of OX578139.1, read as the reverse complement.
GAACAAAACAAATATATGAGAATAGTATTGACAGATTATTTTGCAAATGTTTGTTTGCTAAACAAACCTTTGTAAACACAGACACAAATATATATATGTATGTATATATATATGTATACACACATATAAAGTATCAGAGATAATAAAATATCAGTGTGTATTCTGTTAGGTTTGATTTGTTTCCATTCCCTGAATCAACAAATAGAAACCATTTAATCAAATTTGTAGCAATATCAGTCATATTGCTGTTGATTGGTAAATAAATTTGTTAAAAATTATTGTAATTAAAAGTTATAATTTTTTTTTTATTATATAATAGTATTTATATTATATTTTTATAAATCATGTATGTTGTGTAGGTGAAATAAAATAAAAATACTAGCAATACCCTTTAAAATCACCTTAAAGGGTATTTTTACAGCCTGGAAATTTTTTTTCTAGGGGGGAAAACTACCCCCCCCCCCCTACATTTTCTGCTAGTGTTTACTTTAGACTAGAAAAGGGGCACTTTTTGAAGAAAAAAGGGCCTCTTTTCAATGAAAATAAGGCATTTTATAATAAGGGCCTATCAGCTTTACATAACAACTTGCAAATATGCATTTATTTTATATTATTTCAAGAGTTTGCATTTTGAATGATGTTATCATTTTAATACTTATGTGCATTTTTATTTCTGGTTTGGAACAGATTATGAAATAGTTGAAAAAAAATGCCCTTTATACTTCTCTAAAAAATAAAAACACCAAGCACTAAATGTCAATTTCCCCATTGAAATATATTGAGGGTCTGGGGATCTAATATATTTTATTTTTCAATTTTTATTTATTTCAAAAGTCAAAGGCATCTTAATGAAATGGTACTTAAATTTTAGTAGATACGGCTTCATTTAAATTAAAAATTAACACCAAAATAACAATGCTACGGCACAAATCACCACTGATGTCCACTCGCAATTTTTCATTTACTTCAGTAGCTGAAATTTTATATAGCACTTAAAACTGGCTTATCCATCCAGTTTCTTTTTCTAAATCCATGGGTCTCATTGACCTGCATTTATTTGCCTCACAGAAAAAGGAATCTGGCAACTTGTATCAATGCTTTTGATTACTGATCGCTGCAGGAGACGAGAATGTGCAATTGCTTCTGGAAAATTTGTGATCAAAACTTTGCAGATTATGGTTCAGGGGACAAATTTGTTATCTACGTTTGCAATGTTGCTGACAATTGGTTCAATTGGGCGACAATTCTCACTTTGTCGTCATGCTGGCATGAACCCCAACAATGATAATGATATACATTAACAAATCAGAATGTAGATAGACACCAATACACATACAGATGAAACAGAAAAAGGTTAAATATAACTATGATAGTGTAATTTACATGCATAATTTTTTTTTCTAAACAAACCTTAATTTTCTCTTCATCTGGTCCTTTAGTAGCACTAGAACTTGGATTTGAAGGAACTTTCATTTTTTGACGATAAGTTTTCATAACACCACAAAGAAACGCACTTTTATTAGAAACGTGTTCTAAACTGCTGTCTAAAAATTGTTTTAAGACTGTAAAAGCACCATCCACAGGGAATTCTTTAATTGCATCTAAAGCTCGTTCATCTAAATCACTGTAACATAGTTTACCTAGGGAAAAATAAATGCTATTCAAAATTGAATATTTCACATCTTGCTTCCAGTTCAGAAAATGTTTTGATATAATTAAAATAAACATTTAATATGAATAAATTACTATATTTTCGAAATAATTTATTTTTAAAAGATACTTTACACATATTTAGTAAATATTAACATATTGACAATTGTGATAATTAAAAGCATTTTTTGTCTACAAATAAAATTTTACTCAATCTGCTGTGTCAAACAATCTGAAATAAAGTAGCCTTCTTCTTTGGGATAAACTGACAGAGCACCAACCACACCAGAATAAACAAGATAACCAGACAACTTGGTTATGGTGGGGTAGTTGCTCTGTCTGTTTATCCTGAAGGAGGAAGCTGCTTTCTGCTTTCAAAAACTGAATGATACTTTTAATCAACTACTTATGCTGTCACTAATGAAGCATTTTTAAAATCAATCTGGGCAGTGTTGGCACAAAGTTATGGCTTTTATTTGGGCCACTCATTATGCAGGCTTTTCACTCGAGTTAAAAAATAAATCGAGGACTTCTCAAGACATATTTAAAAATTTTTTTAAAACTTGCAGTAATACACAGAACAGTTGGGTGGGGTGGGCACAGAATATTATCCACTATATATATACACAGGGTGTCCCCAAAAGATTGAAACACACTTTAATTCTTTACCTGTTGGAGATAAGTGGGCAATGTAAATTGCAAAAATGTTAAAAGTAAGGTAGCAAATAAGACTATGTTAATGAAATAGTCCTCCCATTAATTTTCAAAAAGTTACACTTTTTTAATTTTTATACGCCCCCTTAGACAAATTGGGTCAATCAGAATTTTTGGTACTTACGTATTATCGCAACCATGACAAAACGTAATTGATGTATCGTCCAATAAAGGTCCCGATCGATTCCAAGGACAACATGCAACAAAGTGATCTGTATGAGGACCCACGTTCGAGCAGGCTCGAACTAGTTGGGGGACGTACGCACCGCTGGGACTGTGTCGTCAGACAGGCCGGCTTCGCCGGACCAAGTCACAGAGCATACTAGACTCGCTTCTGGGACCGTCGCACGGCGCAAGGACCGTGACAACATGCAGCCAAGTGATCTGTATGAGGACCCACATTCGAGCGGGCTCGAACTGGTTGAGAAAAACCCAGAAGCGAGTCTAGTATGCTCTGTGACTTGGTCCGGCGAAGCCGGCCTGTCTGACGACACAGTCCCAGCGGTGCGTACGTCCCCCAACTAGTTCGAGCCCGCTCGAACGTGGGTCCTCATACAGATCACTTTGTTGCATGTTGTCCTTGGAATCGATCGGGACCTTTATTGGACGATACATCAATTACGTTTTGTCATGGTTGCGATAATACGTAAGTACCGAATTTTTTTATTTTTAATGCAACAAGATCATTAAAAAACCCAGCATATCTGTATCTTTAAAATTGAGCGAGTTATATTTAATTGAAAATTGAACATTGTGAATGGGAACTATATATCAAATTAGAAATGTAAATTTGTGACATATCACAATAAAGATAAAACTGGATGATAGAAGATATTTTTGCGAATTCGCATAGGCTCAAGATGCAATCACAGATTCTTAAGTACTTTTCAATAATTAAGTACTTTTTTTTTTCAAGATCAGCATCAGTGAAAATAGGAATCATAAACAAATTGACAATTTCCATCGTCAATTTGTTTATGATTCCTATTTTCTCTCATGAAACAGCCTTTCACATGGTACGGAAAAGTGGCATAAGTCAGATTTTTAACTTTTATCATAATTCAGTTGATTTTAAAGATACAGATATGCGGAGTTTTTTTGTTTTTTTTAATGATCTTGTTGCATTAAAAATGAAAATTTTCTGATTCACCAAATTTATCGAAGGGGGTCGTATAAAAATTAAAAAAGTGTAACATTTTGAAAATTAATGGGAGGACTATTTCATTAACATAGTCTTATTTCCTACCTTACTTTCAACATTTTTGCAATTTACATTGCCCTCTTATCCAAAGGTAAAGAATTAAAGAGCATTTCAATCTTTTTGGGACACACTGTGTATATATACATATTATATATATATATATATATATATATATATATATATATGTATATAACAAAATTAAAATGTTCAAATAGACTAAAGCAATTTAAGTGAAAAATACTTAGCTAGCATTATATGTTAGATAAAACCCAACATAAGATACTTTTTAATATTTTTATTAATTTATGTATATATCCTACATAATAAAGGAAGTTATCTGTGTGTCTGTAGTGAGAAATCTATGCATCATACAGCCATGAAATGTGGTACACTGGTACTTCAGGGCCCAAATAGGTGTACCATGGCATTATTTTTTTAACAGTTTGAATTAGTTTTTTAGTTATTTTATGTTTTCTCCTGATTTACAATGACTTACGTTGATACGCACACAAAGCGATTCCTTAGTGACCTAAACATTATCATAGAAATTTAACAGCAGCTCCAAAATATATATATCACAAACTACTCTAGAAAAAATAATTTCATAAACCCATCCATTGATTAATTATAAATTTTTTAATCAAGCCATGTCTTACATTTAATTTTAATCAACCAAACTTCCTCCATTACTGAGTGAACCCCCCTCTCTGGGAGCTTTTCAACCCACTTAAGCCACTCTCATGCACAGAGGAATCGTGCTGTTCATTTGCGCATGATGTCCCGATCCATGATCGAGATTTGGTGATTTTATTCATAGCAGTAGAATGATTTTAGTTCAAGACAGGCAATTAGGAAATTGAGTTTTAGAGATTTTATTTGTACTGTGAGAATGGTTTTAGTTCAAAACAAGTGATTTGGAAATTGAGTATGGTGATTTTTGTATTATGTAATAGCAGTCACTTATTTAATATTTATATACTGAAATTAAGATTTAAATTATGTCTGTTAATATTTTCTTAGGAGGGGGGGGGGGGGGGGGGGCTGTGTAATGCCTATTGCACCGACGTACACAGAGTACATGTAATTCACCATTACCCTAAATTAACCTCTGGGCAATGCTGGGTACATTTTCTAGTATATATATATCACAATCTTTCATCTCTTGGCATTAGACAAAGAAACTGTTCAAAATGTAAAAAAAAACAAAATCCAATGTTACTGTATGAGAGAAAGCAAGGATTCACAAAACACAGTTTTCTTTGAAATCGTGAAAAGAAGGAGCAAACATAGTGCACATGGTGGTGGTTTTCATGGGAATCTAAACAGAATTTTCAAAAAGGAAAATTCAATGACTTCTGGACTCTTCTCAATACTTCTCAAGGGCCCTTGAAAATTAAAATTAAAATCAAGTACTTCTTAGGGACTTTCCAAGGCCCATGAGAACTCTTATGTCTGCAAGTAGCCTTGAACTATATACGGATATTTCAAAGTAAAAATTCACCGAGATTTATCTAATTTTACAAGTCAACAACTAGACAGTTGTGTTCTCTGATGCATTTAACATGTACAAACAGATATACCAACTATTTATATATTTAAAACAAATCAGTCAAGCAAAGACCCATTAACTATTGGTAATTAAGTAATCTGGTCTCACAGTAACAGTATTGCCTCTTAAGTCTCTGTCATACAAAGCTCAAATGAGTCTTTTTAAAAAAGAAAATGATGTTTGTAAATGTTATTTTTTATAACCTTTGCTACTAAATAAAATATCATAATTTAAAAAGCTAAATAGTATAATTAATAACCAATAATTTACTTTTCAGATGAAGTAAGTAGGCTCTCACTGTAAAGATAAATTTGGAGGGTTCATTGCAAACAATGCAGTGTATACAAATGATCAATTCAATAAATAGAGGATAAAGTTTAAAACAATAACAAATAGCTAATTTTATCACCACAGGTTTGGTATGTGACCATCATTTTTCACATTGTTATTTTTTATAACATTTGAATGCTACCAAATAAAATATTATAATTTAAAAAGCTACATAGCATAGTTAATAACCAATAATTTACTTTACAGATGAACTAGGATCTTACTGTAAAAATAAAGTTGGAGGGTTATTCACAGTAAACACAGTGAAAGCAAATGGTATATTCAATAAGTAGAGGATAAAGTTCAAATAATAGTTATATTTAACACCACAGGTTTGGTACACATGGCCATTATTTTTCTATTTTGGTATCTGACATATGACTACTATTTATAAGGAGGCAGCAGCTTGTTTTTAGTGGTAAATAGTCTTATTGTTTACAGGTTTCATTAAAAATCACTTTTTTAACATAAATTTGAATGGCATTGCACATATTTACTAACTTTAAAAAATCAATATGAAAAACATATGAATTTGCTATAAGTATTTACCAGTTTTAAAAATTTCTTCCAATTTGCTGACAACTTTTGGGTTCAAACCATATTCAACTAATTTTTTGAATTCTTCTGATTTTTCTGTTAGGTCCACATGTTCTTGATGATCCATTAAATGTTTTTGAATTGTGATAGCTCCATCCTTCTCATTCATTCTAAAAAGTATGAAAATATTTCAAATGTTAAAATGACTGTAATATAAAAAGAATTTTAACATATGGCATTTCGCTAATTTGATCATATCTCAGCTTCAAATTATTTTAAAGACTATACTTTTAGCTTATGCTAACGAAATCCGTGTATCAAGATTGCATGTGCCCAGCAAACTCATTTAATGCCTATTATGCACAGACAACAAGTTATTTATTTTCTGTTCAAAGCAGGCATTTTGTATTTGAGAACTTGCTTCCTGTGTAATTTTAATCAAAGGTATGCATCTTAAATTACGGACATTGTTGCATACATTTTTTAGTGTTTTATAATTGCATTTCTTTACAGTATGTTTAGTATTTTCTATCACTACAATTGGAAGTATGTGATTGTCTCAAAGTTTCTAGGTTTATATAGATTGAATATGACAATAGATAACAGCTTTCAATTTTCTCATTCAATATATGTGACTACAGCTATACAGGCCACGACTAGCTGTTATAGACTTTTGAATACTTACATTTTAAGTGTACATTGTATTTTTTTATGTGTAGTTTGACTCTTTCTTTTACATGTCACAAGCCAATAGTTGACTTGCTAAAATCTACTTTTCTTAAAAAATACTATTACGTACATCTTCTTAATGTTTCTTTCCAAATTCAAGTAATACAGCATCCTTTGAAATATGAATTAAATACATATGACACTTCGCTCAAACTTCTGTGAAAATTGCAAGAACCTTGAGCAGTGAACAAAACTATATGATGTATATATGGAGGGGAGGGGAAGATAGGCGAAAATGCAAAATTATCCCAATTGCAAGGGCTCTTGGAAAAGACAACACTCAATACGTATCTGTGTAGCCCATTGAAGTGACATAAATGGTTTATATCTCATCTCAGGTCATTAACAACATGATGTAATTGCATGGTACTGAGATTTTAATGCTTGAAGAAACTAAATGGAAAATGCTCATGGTATTAGAAATAGCCCATCTCTTTATCTCCACGATTCAGCTGAATAGGAAAGTTAATATCGAGAGATCTTTCTAATTTAAAAAGTCAGAATTTACATATTTAAACCAGTCAGACTTGCTTTCTCCTTTATCTTAAAATGCATGTTTTAACAATGAAATTAACGCAAAATTGATTTATAGATAGATTAGTTTCAGCTGAATTGTATGACCCATGAAGTTAGAGAGTTAGTCCTTTTTACCTCCATGGTATGAAAAGAAATTGAAAACTTGAAATAAAAAAGTGAGGCATAAAACTTGATAAATTCATTGTTAGGGGGTCTAAAGGAGCATAGAATGTGTTATGTTAGTGAAGGGTATTGTATATTTGTTTTGGTAGGGGGTCGTATAATAAATAATATTGAATGGGAGGAGTGTATGTCTCGCCTGCATAGGCATAGAGGGGATGGGATTAAATCTTTTGCAATTTTATGAATAGTAGATCTGAGATAATCTTTTGCAACTTTATCCTGTCTTATTACAGGCTAATCCGTCTAGTACTATACTAAAAAACAATACTCAATCACTGTATGCATAGCCACAGCACAAAAGAAGGTATAATATTGTTATTAAGTTGATGTCACGGAGAGCATGAACTTTTTAAAATTTGGATTTGATTGTGTTAAACTAGAGACTAGAGATATATAGACCAATATGCTTCTTTTGTACTGTCAGCTAATGAGGAACATTACCATGAACTCTCTGATCCCAGTATATGGCCAGTTGGACTCAAGGTCTCTGAATTCTTCAGTCGTCCATGACAAATTGTTGGTTGTTGTTGAGATCCAGACCGTCCGATCTACCAGAAAGGTGTAAGGTAACTGTTTGGACGGTCGGGAAGTGCCACCCAATTTAGACCGGAACCCAGTGGGGGAGGCATCCACAAGGACCATACCATCCTTCCCCTACTACCAATTTCTCAGAAGGACTTACGGACCCACATGTTTAACGTGATCATACTCCGCGTGAACATGGCGGCAGTTTTGGTAGTGGCGGCTGGAATCGAACCCGGGCCTACCGAGTGCAACTCCAGCGCGCTAACCACTGGGCTACCGCGCCTGACAAATTGTTGGTGAAACAGTAAACTATAAACCAACTAAATATAATCTTGGAGATGCATGTGATCAAAATACTAGTAGTAGTTCAACAGAGAGTAAATGACTATCAGACAATCCAACAGCAAATCACTCTAATATAACTACACATCTGTTCCTGTGCCTTGCAATCATACCAATTTAATGAGGGATATAAAAAAGGAGATCAAATTTTATTACCAAAATGTACGTGGTTTGAGAACTAAAATTAACGAGTTACATGTCAATACCTTAACATATGATTTTGATATCATTTGCCTAACTGAAACATGGTTAAATAGTGATATTGGTAGTCATGAAATTTTTGATGATAAATATAATATTTTTAGGTGCGATAGAGATCCGGTTGCTACTGGGTTATCTCGAGGCAGAGGTGTACTTATTACCATAAAAAAAGCCTTTGATTCCATTGAACAAACTGATGTATCATTTGAAAACGAGTGCTTATGGATTCGTGTTAGTGCTTCTTATACCTCCAAATTCTATATTTATGTCATTTACTTCGTGCCTAATATCACTGTTGATAAATATGAAAGTTTCTTTAAAAGCGTTGAAAAAAAATTCTGTACTTCACCCGATCATATAATTATATTTGGTGATTTTAATCTTCCATCTGTAAATTTCAACCACTCCAATACTGGTACCTTATCTGGCTGCACTGAAGTTGAGTACTCCATTTCTAACTTTATGCAGTTCCTAAATCTTGATTAGTTAAACACTATTTGTATTAATTATGGTAAAATTCTTGATCTTAACTTGACCAACTATAAGCAGATCATTATTGAACACTCTACCTTCAGTTTTGTGAATGAAGATCCTTACCATTCTGCTCTGGAGGGATCTATCTTGATTAAAAAGATGAGCAAAAATCAAATTAATAATAGGAAATATAACTTTAGAACGGCCAATTATCCTATGCTATATGACTACTTCAATAATACTGACTGGAACTTTTTAAATATATATACAAATGTCAATGATGCTATATCAAGTTTTTATGATTGTGTCTATGGTATATTTGATGTATGTATACCTAAATATATCCCTACTAAGCGGAAATATAAATCGTGATACTCTTCTAGCACTATCAATAATATTAAAATTAAAAAAAAAGTATCGTAATAAATCTATTAGAGGTGGTGATAAAAGTGATCTAGATGAATTTCATAGACTACGTAAGGTGGTTATGGAATCAAAGCTGATTTTACTAATCTGTTGCTAACAAGGAACTTGAACTTAACAAGAACCCTAAAGCTTTCTGGAATTTTTGTAAAGGAGATTCACCTGGTAGTCATGGGATCTCATCAATGAGTTATAATAATACTGATTATACTACTGATAATGATATTTGTTAACTGCTTCACCAATTTCTTTGAATCTGGTTATATCCAGAGTAGCCAACCTATTAATTTTGAACTACTGACCAAGTATTGTGAACTCAATAACATTGACACAATTAATGTTAAATATATTTCTGAAAATGATGTTGCCAAATCCCTAAAGAAGTTAAAATCCACCCACTCTATAAGCTGTGATGATGTTCCCTCTTTCATTATTAAAGGTTGTGCTGACTCTCTAATTTACCCCTTGCTTATTTTGTTTAATCTTTCGATTAAAACTATGACTTTTCCTAATGTCTGGAAATATGGTCAAGTTATTCCTGTACATAAAAAGAACAACAAGCATGATATTTCTAACTACAGGCCTATAATCATTCTTTCCCCTTTTTCCAAAGTTTTTGAATGTGTTATGCATGAAAGGATCTTTTCCCAAATAAAGCAATGGATTTCTCCATACCAGCATGGGTTTATGCCAATGCGATCAACTTTAACTAATTTAGCCTGTTTTACCAGTAATATTATTGATGCTATTAAAACCAAGCAGCAACTGGATGTTATTTATACTGACTTTAGTAAAGCTTTTGATCACATCGATCTGGGGTTCATGGCCCCCGCAAAGGGGGTGGCTAGCACCGCTACAGCCAGTGGGCCGGGACAAACGGATGTGAAAGGGGGCCCGGCGAAGCCAGCAAAATGTTTTTTAGTAATAATAAGTTTTGAGAAAAGGGGCCTCAGTGCCAAAGTGGAGTAAACAAAAGGGGCATTTATTTACTCCAAAGGATCTGCCCTATCAACTTTCAAAATATTTATTTTCTTTTTTTCTATTTGGAAGTGTGCATAATTATTTTAGTGTTACATTATGCTTTGGTTGATTCTGAGAATAGACCCCCCACTCATTTTTCAAAGTCCGATCCAGCGCCAAGTTGGTGCAATTCTCCAGGTTACAATTTCATTCCGTGTACTTCGCCAATCTGGTATAGCCCACGACTTCTGGTAACCAACGGACATCCAATCAGAGCGCGACTGTTTGGGAATCTGCATTTTAATAGGCAGTAAGTATTTCAATAATATTCTATGTATTTCATCAGAATTTTTTCGAATGTTCTTTCTGGAACTTCTTTGGAATAAATCTTTCTCGATCGAATGTACTGAGCATTATTTCTGGAACTGCTTTGGAATAAATATTTAAAACATTCCTCGTAATTTATATACATTAACATTTCACGCAAATTTTCAGTAGATATGCAGATTTTTGTAGATATATTTGATTGAAGTGTGAAACGTGTTCCGGTGTGGATGTATCAATATTTTTGGATTGCAATGTGAAACGTGTTTAGTTACATAAAGGTTAGTTCTTTTATTTATTCGTTCCGTGTTTTGAAATTGTCTTTTGTATTTTCCTGTGTTTTTGAAATGGTTCTCCTAAGTATTGATATTTCTTAAATTTCGTTAAGTACAATCTTTTGTCTAAGTTGTGTTTTTCCTTAATTTTAGTTAGAGTATGAACTTTTTTCTAAGTATCGTGTTTTCTTAAATTTTGTTTAAGTATCATGTTTTCTTAAATTTTGTTAAATTACAATCTTTTTCTAATTTCTGTTTTTTCTTAAATTTTGTTAAAGTACTTGGCGCAATTTTGTACTTAGAAAAAAGAGTCAGGGTCTATTCTCAGTTTTTACCTTATGTTTCAGCTATGTTAACATTAGTGAACTCAACTATCTCTCTTTCACGAATCGTTAAATAAACGTCTGACAAAATTTAAAAAATAAAACTTGTAGCTTCTCTATACAATTTTTTTTCTCTGAAACAATATTAAAACAACTTCAAAATGTATTCCACTTTTAAAAAAACATCCTAAAATAGCACTGTAAGTTTTAGAGCATATAATATCTTATTTCATTTAACATGGCATAGCATTCTTGGTTAAGTGGTAGGAGAGACGCTCAGCAATCGAGAGGTCTCCGGTTCGAATCATAGCTAGTTTTATTTTTTAAACTTGTGCTGCCATTTGGTACTAAAATATTTAGGTTAAGTGTTTTGTAATAACATGCAAAATTTTCTGTTTAAAGTTTTATTTTCAAATTACCTAACTTGAATAAATTATTAAATTTACGTTTTTATATATATATATATATATATATATATAAATTTATTTTGAAAATTTTTTATACTTCAGTTAAGTATACTTTGTACCAACCAAAGATGAAATATACATTTTCTACTAAGACAGATGATGTTTACTTTAAAATTAATTTTCTTGTAGTCCATAGAGAACTAACTCATCATCGACACAAGCAGATGTAAAATTTTGTTTAGGTTAAATTATTTAAGAAAAAAAAATAACAATTTGCTAAATATATTCCATTTTTTTTAAATATTATAATTTACTTATCCGTGTTTAATTTTGTAAATTATTTTCGCTTTTTTATGCTGATTATACTTGAGAGAAAAACTTAAGATTTTCCCTAAGCATTTTACATGAATTTCATCATATTTTGTGAAAGGACCTCCCCCACCCCCCACCAATACTTTTCAAATACTAAAAGCAAGTACAAGATATATATTTTACTACTCATCACATTTTCAGAAAAATTTTGTATTGTTTAAATTTGTAAAAGTAAGTACAACACAAATAAAAAGAATATACAGTAAAAACTCTGGCATTTAAAATGTATTTCTTAAATGTGAAAGAATTTCAACAGCTTAACAAAAACTGTTTGTCAATCCAAATCACACAGTTCTATTAATCAAAATATTCTTCATCTGCGAAAAGGTAATCGGTGAAAAAAAAGTGTTTATAAAGCACTATGTTAACTTCCTTCGTATTAACTATTGACTTCGATTGGTCCAGTGAGGTTCCGCCTTAACTCCACCCCCCTGTCCATCAAAGTATAACGAAACCGAATTCCGACGCCTTCATAGTACGGTTATCGCAGCCTTTCGTAAATGACAAGGTGGAATAATATGGATTTCCGAACGGTGAAAAAATAATTCCGGGCAGTTGGTGGTAGGGCCCCAGGATGGAAGGGGGAGTTAAGGACCGAATTAAAAGCGGTGTGACAAATAATAATGGAGTGAAAAATAAAAGCCTGGAGTAGGAGCAGATCCTGAGCAGGGGGGAGAAGTTAGATGGTCAATATAATATAAGGAGAAAGAAATATTAATATGTTGAAATTTTTATCAATTATTATCAACAGGCATTTCGTGTTTTAGTCGTTTTCCTGTTTCCATGAAAGTCTATTTTTCTTTCAGATTGTCTTTAAACATCACATCTTCCATACAAGTTAAAGCAATATGTCAAGCTTAAGTTACAAACACAAGTCTGGCTCTCAGAAAAGAAAAATTCAAGCTGAACGGCAAGTGAAGGAGTTAGAAGGCCTCCAGACTATAAATAAGTTTCTTAGATTAGAAATACAAGGAAAAAGTATACCACAGACCCCTTGTCCCGGTTTTTTACCTAATACTACAATTTCTACTGATACCAGGCCTACGTCAATCTGTACAATATTTACTGGTAAAGATAATGAGACTGCTGAACTTTTCAAAGCTGAACCAGAGAATCATAATAACTTCGAAAACTCCTGTCATCAAAATGTTGACAGTGAAGAGCCAGTTACAGTTAAATATTCAGTCATAGGCTCAAATGAGCATTCAGAGATAAAATATGATGACCCTGGAACTAGGCCGGAAGCAATCCCAGACAATCTGCTACAAAATGTTGTTTTATTTCATGTTAGATTTGATAAGCTTCAAAGTCTATCCAAGGCATTTCCCAAAGACCTTGAGAGAAAACAATTTCAAGATTCTTTGCTTTACACTAAAACAACAGATATGAGGACAAGGCAACAGTTTCCACGAGAATGGTTAGCATGGTGTCCATTAAAAGAGACTTTTCACTGCCTCCCGTGTCGCCTTTTTTTCGACAAAGCTAGAAAGAATCTACAAATGTAAGTCAATTATCTAGAGAAGGATTTTCGCCAAAAACAAAATCTCGGAAGAGGTTATATGACATTCTGCCTTCTCACGAGAGCAGCTACGAACGAACACAGGAAGAATTATAGTTTTCAACTGTCTCTACAAGGAAATGGGATCGATAAGAATTTGCAACAGCAAATTCAGTGTGAGGCAACAAAGTGGAGGGCAATTCTTCAAAGGATTTTGGATATCACATTATTTCTGTCATCTAAAGGATTAGCTTCTCAGGGGGAAAACATAAAAATTGGAGACTGTCACAATGGTAATTTTTTAGGTTTTTTAGAATTGCTTGGAAAGTATGATGAAGTAACACGTGAGCATCTAGCTAAAGTTGAAAAACTACAGTTGGAAGGAAAAAGTATGAAAGGTCGAGCACATTATTTATCGTGGTTTTCTCAAAATGAGTTTATTTCTCCATGTGGTGAGATAATTCTCAGAACCATTCTGGATCAAAGACAAGAAGCAATTTTTTACGGACTTATCGTAGATGCAGCACCAGACATTTCTCACGAAGAACAAAATGTTTTGATCCTTCGGTATGTTTTTCGGAACCTAGAGACCAGCGAATTTAAAGCATGCGAGCATTTTGTTAAGTTCATGAACTTCACTGGTAAAACGGGAAAGAAAATTACAGAGGAAATATTTTCAACTCTAGAAGCACATAACATACCTCTTGAAGACTGCCGTTCTCAAGGTTATGACAATGGCGCAAATATGCGTGGACTAATAAATGGTGTCAAGACCAGAATCTTGGAAAAAAATGAACGTGCTCCTTTTCTCCTTGTGGAGCACATTCATTAAATCGGGTCGGAGTGAACGCTGCAAAAATGAATGGGGATGTTTAAACATTTTTTGGAAATGTTGAGTTTCTATTCCTTTTTCTCCCACAGCCCTACGCGCTGGGAAGTTCTAAAAAAACATGTTCCGTTATCTCTTCAAAGTCTGTCACAAACAAGGTGGAGTGAAAGAATCCAAGCTGTGCACCCAATCGTCAAGCATTATCCAAGTGTACTGAAAATCTTAGATGTCATCCTCGAGGAAATGGTTACAGACTTGACTCCATCAGCACACAACACCATCAAAGGACTGAAGAAATACTTCAGATCCTTTAAGGGCCTGCTAACAACGTCGATTTGGCATAAAATATTGTCAAGTATTGACCAAAAAAATGTCATTATACAAAGTAAGGGAATATCGCTCAACGTGGAAACTGCTCTTGTGAGAGACTTGGTAAAAGAGATGCAGCACTTTCGCGACTCATGGGAAGAAATTCTTCAAGAGGCAAAACTGGTCGCTGAAGCAGTAGGAATATCATCTGACTTTCCCAAGAAGAGAAAACCATCAGGCAAATCTTCAAGCAGAAGTACTGATACTGAAACTGAAGCACTCTCTCTCGAACCAGATGAAGAATTCAAAACTACTGTGGTTATCCCTGTATTGGATTTTATAATGTTTGATTTAAAGTCACGATTTGAGGCTGCTGAGTCCATTTGCGAAACATTCTCTCCAGTCTTAAATTTTGCAGACATGGACAATGATCAATTAATAGTGAAAGTGAAGTCCCTTGTGGATCAATTCAGAACTGACTTGTCAGAAGACCTTTTAGAAGAAATTTTGTATGTGAAAAGCATTCACGCCACTGTCTTTGAATCTGAGAAAAATCCATTAAGGCTTTTTAACTCTATTTATAACAAAAACGTTCAGGGTATATTTGCTAATTTCTGTCTTGCAATTCGACTTTTTTGTACTATGCCAGTGACTGTTTCTTCAGCTGAGAGGTTATTTAGCATGCTGGCCAATTCACTGAAAAGTTGGCAGAGAAGCACAACAAGCCAAGAGAGAGTAAACCACCTAGTTATTTTAGCGATTGAAAGTGATCTAGCTAAGAAGGTTGACTTTTCTGATGTTGTAGATAAATTTGCTCAGAAAAAGGTTAGGAAATATACAATTATGAAGCAATCTGCTTTGTAATTTTTTATATTTTTTAATAATTTCCAATTTTCTGTAAAATGTTTTCATAGGTTGCTGTTTATCATACTGATTCAGTATGATTCAAAGTAAATGATTAAAGTATGATAAAGTATTGATTCAGTATGATGTCCAAGGGTCCACAGTTCATAGGGGGCCAGTCCTAGGATGTGGGGGCCATGCTGGGGTTATTAACCTGTAAACTAATTGCTGGCGGATTCAGTGTTGATTTGTCGACTTGGTTGTACTCTTATATTACAGATAAACTAAATTCTGTAAAGTACTTTGGTGTAAACTCTAGACTATACAGTAATTCCTTTGGTGTTCCTCAGGGTTCAAATCTGGGCCCACTCCTTTTTTTAATCTTTATTAATGAAATTCCCCGGATTTTTAAAACTGCAAAATGATTTATGTTTGCAGACGATTTAAAACTTTATATGAAAATCAACTCATTGACTGATTGTGAACTGATGCAGAGAGGTCTAGATGAACTGTATAACTGATATGTTTTAAATAAACTCCACTTAAATGTTTCTAAATGCTATGTTATGAGCATAGCTAGGATCTGTAATATTCTAAATTACAATTACATTTTAAATAAATTACTTCTATCTCGATGTACTCATATTATTGGTTTGGGTGTCACTTTCGATGATACTTTTAACTTTCAGAGACATATCGATAATACTATTAAAAGAGCCTACCAAAGACTTGGTTTCACCTTAAGATGATCTTGTGCTTTTGCTGGGTCTGATACTATTATTTGTATTTATAATATCATTGTTAAACCAATTTTGGAATACTGTACAATGATCTAGGACCCTGTTTATAACCTGCATTCTCAACGAATAGAAGTCGTGCAAAATAAACTTTTACATACTATGGATTACAGATTGCCTGGCTATTATTCTTATGATATGCATATGTGTGAACTCAGACAGAAATATAGTTTAATATCTCTTAGAAAAAGAAGAAAATGGTCCTGTCTCTTGTTTTATTATGTTTTAAATAATTCTATTGATTGTCCTATTTTACTTTCTTGCCTGGAACTTCATATACCTGTTAATAATACTAGAAAAAAAAAACTTCGCAATACTACTGTTAAACACAATTACCTTAAATGCTATTCTATCTATAAATTTGTTGATCTATATAATACCTATTGTACTGATATTGATATATTTAATTTGACTCCTGTCTGTTTTAAAAAAGCCTGTTTTAATGCGCTTGACATGTATACTGCTTAGTATTCTTGTATTTTATGTCTGTTCTTTTGGTTTTTGTGTGGCTACTGTAACTGGATTTCATCTGTAGTTGCCACGTAAATTGAATAAAAGAAAATAAAAAGAAATAAAAAATGAGTCCAATACCCAGCTTCATTTACAATGTCTAATGCCATGTGCAACATTAAACTCCAAAATATTGCTCTTTATATATAGATAAAAGAGAACGCTTTTAACAGATGATACTGCTCATGGCAAGTTATGAATACAAGTTTTTGCCCCCAAAAGGAAATATGTATGTATGTATGTATGTATATGCATGCATGCATGCATGTATGTATATATATATATATATATATAGTGTAAAGGGAATTTTTGTGGGCAATTTCGGAAAAAAATGTAGGTTCTATTTTTCGAGGATCCACCAAATTTTAATAGATTAAAATGTTCTAATGGACTACACTGCGTACCAAATTTCAGTTCTGTAGGACATAAGAAAGTATGTTAAAAATACCATCAAAGAAGTTGAAACAGATAGCATAAATCATGACAAGTTAAAAGAAACCAGAGATTCCAGATTAAAACTAACATAGGAAATAATGCTTTGAGGCGGGTGTGTAGTTTTCGATTTGGAGGCTTTTTCGGGATATTTTGCCAATATTGGAAAATCCACTTAATTTCTCAAAAGTTTTGCAACTCTTCAGATCGTTAGTTTAAATAAAAAAAAGAGGCTCATAAAGGATATACATGACACTGGTGGAAATTAATAGAGTAGATATATACTATTACAGGGCTGGACAAATACCTTCTCAATCTAGGAGACAGGTCTAAAAGTTAGGAGTCTGCTTTTAACACTTTTATAAGAGACTTAACACTTTTATAAGAGAAGCAAAAACATTTAGTGGTTTTTTTTTTCATAAAAATAAGGAATTTTAGCATAAATTATGTCTTGTTACTCAACTCAAGAGGTACATTTTTAGTTGATTGACAATTTTCTTTTGTCGATTTGCCTAATATCTAGTTGCCAACACTAATATTTTAGGTGCCATGGTCACCTGGCATCCAGGGTTTGTCCAGCCCTGCACTACTATATCAAAATTTTATATAAAACACTGGCATCAGTAATCCTTTATTCGTTGCACAATATGGAAGGTAAAGCAGCTAGCATTATTTGTACCATGCAAACTAATTTTAAATGGATAGTTTTATAGGTTTAAGTAATACGTCATAAAGCATTAAAGACAAATTAACAGAAATTTCAACACTTACCATTAAGCATATACGTATGCTTCGCATTCTAGGACTGGGAGGAACTTGCTTCCACCCCATCTGTTGTACATCATCATTCACCTTAAGAAATTACACATACCTTCACAATCTATAAGAGTTAAAATGAATTAAGCAAAATAACCAAAAAACTAAATCAATAAAAAAATTATACTTCATTTATCATACTTTGATGATTTAAGTACATAAAGATTTTATGAAGAATCAAAAGAAATAATCTGATGTGGGTAACACATGATTCCTGTTTTTTCGTTCATAATTCATTAAATTGAACAAAATAAGGCACAGATAATTATTTAAAATTACACTGAATTTGTTGCTTTATTTAAATTTTCATTTGGTGACTAGATGTATTTTCAAAAGCAGTGTTGCAAAAATGAAATACCTCGAGACAGGCTCCAGTAATGGCATTGATCTTATCCTTTTCGTTGTCAAATATTACATATAAAACATGCATTTAATTGCTATATTTGAGCATATGAAGTCTTCAAATTTTGATAATTTCTGACAGCCACTTTGCAAAAAAAAGCAGACTCTATTTTTCTGAATCATACCAAAATCTAATCATCACCAGGGTAACCAACAAAAGATTTGCCCACCAAATTTTGTTGAATTGGTTTTGAGTTAGAGTGGTTACATACATTGTGCAGACAGATAAAGTACACATGATACAAATATCAATGGTATAGAATCGATAATAAAAAAACATAAAATCCAACTGTTAATGCTATACACGTGGACAAGGGCTAAGCCTAATTAATGGAATTGTTCACTTTGCCAAAACTCTTCATCGGGTCCAAGTATTTTGTCGAAGCAAACACAAAATATGTATGTTTCTGAAGAAATAGATAGATTACATCTATAAACTATTTCTACTTGGACAACATACATAAAGAAGGAAAAATAAAGGAAACAAGAATACCTGGAATAAACCACTGCATATGCCCGAACCAGTCGAACCCTGGAACCCAGAATGAAGAGACCAGTGTTGCCATTCGCAAAGGAAAAAGAAATGATCTACTGTTGCCATAAATAACAGTAATGTGAAAAGGCAAGAAAAAGTAATAATATACAATAAGAGCTACAAAAAAGTGGGGCTTATAATAGTAAGGCTTATGTTTAAGTGGATGTAAAAATAAAAGTATTATTAATACAAGAGAATGGTGATGTCTGGCTAATATAAGATAATATGAATAGAATTATGAAAATCCAGATAATCTAAACTTTTTAATTATACCATTTACTAAATAAGAGGGATATTTATGTAAACTGCTAGTAATTTTTAGATTATTTATATGCATAGCATGAAATTTTTTATCAGATAATCTATAAATTCTAAAAAGCTGATTAAGTATAATATTTCTAAACAATTGAATCGAGCTGCAGGAATTAAATGGTAAGATTTTATTAATGTTAAAATTAAAATAGTCTTTTTTATCATATAAATTAGTAACAATTCTATTAGAAGGTTCAATAAAA
This sequence comes from Amaurobius ferox, assembly GCA_951213105.1. NCBI lineage: Eukaryota > Metazoa > Arthropoda > Arachnida > Araneae > Amaurobiidae > Amaurobius > Amaurobius ferox. Next base: position 25,386,716 of record OX578139.1, on the reverse strand, counting down.
AGTTTTAAATCCAAAAGAATAATATTATTATTAATAGTAGCTTCATTAGGAATTAATTCTAAATTGTCTGGATAGAAATCTATATCTATGACATAATCTTCAGTATATACTAAGCAAATCAGATCATCAACATATCTGGAAAATGTATAAATCTATTGAAGTAAAAGATTGTTCATAATGATAAAGATATAAATTAGCTAACATACTGCTACTGCAGCCACCCTGTGGAACTCCTGAGACTTTTAAGTATAATTTATTTCCTTGAAAAATATAATTATTGAAAATAACAAAGTGAAGAAGTTTAGGAAAATTTATAAAATTTGTTTGAGTTGATAGATTAGTAATATAAGCATTATATAGAGCTAAAATTACATCATATAGATCTAAGATCTAATATTATTAAAAATATCTTTAAAATCAAAAGTTTGAAATCCTATTAGTTTTCTAAATGATGTTAATTTATTCTTTAATTCTTTACTATTATTTAGAATAAGGTAATTATTGCTAGACTGACGTAAACTATCATTTATTAGATTTAAAGAATTTAGTAGCAATTTACTCACAGTAGTAGAGAAAATAAAATAAGTATTATGACCACTAGTTACTGCTCTAAATTTAATAGGATTTTTATGAAATTTAGGAATAAGTACTATATATGGAAATTTAAGAAATTTATATTTAATATTTCAATCACTATACATATTGATAATTTTCAATTTGATACTATTAATGGAATGTAAATCTAGTTTAAAAAGACTATTATTTTTTAAATAAACTAACAGAAATTGTATATAACATTTTTTACTAATAGCATAATTATTAGAGGCTTTATCAACATAAGTAATAACAAAAGATTTATGTAAATCATTTATAGAGTGCCTTATATTATCCATATTATATATAGATCTAGATAAATTGATACTCCAAATGGCATTTTTAATAGACTTTAAAATAGTCAATTTTCACAAATTAAATGCCTCTAAAGGCTGAGCATATTTAGAAGCTAATTTATATATATATTTATAAAAATCAAGATTAATTGATTTTAAAACTTGAATTATTATAAGATGGTATCCTGAATTTGGTGCTAAATGACATAATGGTTCTTAACGTATTGTCTTTAACTATACCTAAGTCTCTTGTAACTATATGTCCCAAGTGGGATTTAGAAATTTAGCATATTTGTTTACTTTACAAATACATTCATTATCTACAATTGACATAGAATCATGATCTATAGAGAATATATACATATATATATACATATACATATTAGAAAAATGGATTAATAACAAATAGCAAGTAATTAATATTAAAACAATAAATTAACCGAAGCAGTTAAAACACAGCGGCCATGCAAAGGAAAAAAAAAAAAAAAAAGAAAGAAATGAACAATACTAAGCTTAAATTGAAGTTAATACACATTAGATTATTTTCCAGATCCGAGCTTCTAGCCTAAATTAACCCAAACAAATGCTTGTTGTGGATATGGCACTATAAATAATTAGTTACTATAAATACAATAGCCCAGACTACAAGTAAAAATAGAGGATAAAAATTGAAAAATAATTAAGAAATCAGGTGTATTATCATAATCCATGAGGCAGGATTCCTGGATCCATGTGTTTAGCAGGTAAACAGTTGAGTGAATGAGAGTTGAGTAGTGCCCAAAAGAGAGAGAGGAAAGTAAAACCATGGATTTAGAGGAGAAACAAAGAGTTGAATGGACTTCTACTAAAACTCAACCCAGGGAGTAAATTTTGAAGACAGACAGCCATAATTAAGATAGGGTAAATAGAATGAGCAGGAATCATAGATGTAATAGAAATGATCATTAGAAAACGAGTGAGACTCAAAGAAAGCTTTAATAAACTAGAATGATGCATGACAAAATGGCAAAACACTATCACATGCTAGTAATTGGAACATCAACAAACATAGTAGCGTTGTCATTCTTTAAGTACCTAAAGTTAGTGTTGCCAATACAAGAACATAATATCACAATAGCTAATAATTCTTAATAAATAGGAGGCAAAGAAGTTATTAATAAAAGAATATGCCACTAACACAATTAAAAGGGGCTTCAAGTTATTACTACAAACTGGTTAACCCTTTCCGGACGGCAGTCAATTACAATTAACGGAAACACATTATCAATTAACGGGTCGACAGTCTGGAAAGGGTTAAAGTTACATATTTTTAATGAAAATAATTTTTTAAATATTAAATATGAATCATATTTTCAATTTTTTTTGTTATTTTATTATTTCTTCATTGTTATTATATATACACAATTAATATTAATATTTAGTGGATTTTTTTTTAATATAATAAATTAAATAATTAGTAGCTGCCATATTTGGGAATTTTGTCATGGATGATAAAGTGGTAGTTGATACACAGAGTTAATAATATTAATGAAGAATTTGGGAGGATATATACATTATTAGATACAGAATTTAATAATTCTACAAAATATGCTAATTTTTAATTGTCATCACAAATTTTATTTATTCCAAGAACCTGATATACAAACAAGATTTTAAATGTTGAATTTTAGAAGTATTAAAATTAAAATCTAGTCTTTTATCATATATATATTATATATATATACAGTAGACTCCCTCTAATCCGTACAGCTTGAGACCAGAAGTTGTGCAAATTATAGAATTTTGTGGATAATAGGTCATTGCTGTATAAACTAATGTGTAAAAATAAGACATTGGTACATCCTGAATTATGTAATAAAAAATCCCTCTACAATACATTTAAAGCAAAATTAGCTAATTTTATAAATATCGCGGCTTGTTTTTGAAATTTTCAGACACAGACTTAATTGTTGTTTAAGGATTTTTGATTTTATAGCTTATCTTACAGACTATGAACAGTCAATATTTCTTACTCTGTAATAAAACTCTGTTTCTTTATAAAGTCAAGGTATTTATATCCCAGAGCTAAATCCTGCTCAAAAGTAACTTTATTTCCATTATCATCAGAATCAGTATAAGAATTAACTTTTGCAAAATTAAACACACTATTGTAATTTATTCTAAATTTAACTGTTTACATCAAAATGTAAAAAGTTTTTTTCTTAAAAGTGCATCTTCCTTTGGCTAGTGGGGCAGCTTATCCTGTTTATTGAAATCGTGTATATATGTATCCACTCTAACTAAAAAACTAATTGACTAAATTTTATAAGCAAGTCACTTCTGGGTTAACCTGGTGCTGATTAGAGTTTGGTACGATTCGAGATAAAAGAACCTGCCTTTTTTTAGCAAGATAGCCTGCAAACATCATATGTATCCAGTCCAGCTGAAAAACCAATTGACCAAATTTCACAAAATTTAGTAGAAAAGTCTCTTGTACCATGGTGCTAATTAGATTTTAATACGATTCGAAAAAAATAATCTGGCTTTTTTTGAGAAATCTCCTGCAAAAATTGTCAAAATCTAAAATAAAAGACTATGCTTAAATGTATTAATGAAATGTTTTAGAGAATTTTTTGATGGTGAAAAGAAGAAAAAATCCATTACTCTAGGACTAGCCATTCTCATGATAATTTAGTTTTTTTGCATTTTTGCTACGCCGCCTTTGAAAATTTGTCTAGTTACCAAATGAAAACTAAAATTGAATTAAAAGTGAAAATTCTGTGTCATTTTAAAATAATCATGCATGTTATTTTGTGGAATAAGACAATTTAATGAATTATTAAAGAAATAAAAGAGAAAATTAATTTGCGGCTGTAGGGAAAGTCGTGCTGCCCACATCAATTTTTTTTTTTCTTACTCTGAAACCAGTTATAGTTAATACCTTTAATACTAATGAAACATTTTAATTTTCAGATTATTTAAGTCAGCAGTGTCAGTGACATTTTTTATATTCTTTAAAATTATTACATTTTTTATACAATTTGAGATTGATTATGTGAAAAAACATCTAGGTAGAACTCTGCTGATTGAAAACTAGCTGCTAACAAGGAAACATTCCCAAGCGAAACTCATTGAATTTAACGAAAATTTGACAGGCGTTAGTAGATGGCTCAAAATATTGACAGTGAAAAAATTAGCTGCTGAATTGAAACGGAAAAGCTGTAAAAACTTAATAAAAGTCAACATCTTTAATGCCAAATGCAACCCTACTTGGCAAGTATGCATAGAAAAACGGCAAATTCTGAAATGAACTGTCCATGTTTTCTCTGTATGACTTGAAATTTGTTGTAAAGTTATTTGTTTATAGTTTGCATTCAAAAGTATTTGAAATTGAGTTTGAATATATATTTTTAGTGTAATCGTGCATTTCTCACAGGTTTATTATTTTATGTAAGTGAAACAAATAAGCGATCTACTATAATATTGTGTTGTTGTTTTGTTTAATGCTCAAAAGTCTTGCGCATGAAATTGTTTTTTTTTAATACCTCGATGTTTTTTAATCTATTTTTTTAAGCCAACAGTGGCTTTCAAATAGAAAATGCCAGCACATATTAATGTGTTTAACATGGTGTGGATGCTGTACCACGAATTCTCTGTTCCAGAAATAGAGCTGACTTGATTTTACAGAAGTTGAAATAAATGTAAAAAATAAATAATGGAAATTTTGCAAGAACCTGAATCTATTTATGAAATGTTTGTTAGTGACTGAATGGAAGACACTCTGGATTTCGAGTCATAGGTTGTCGAAAGTGATTTTGAGGATTCTTATTTCGACATTATAGATGAAAATAATAAAATGTTTGCAGGTGAGGAGGTAGAAAATGAGAAGTCCACAGTATTCCATTTGAAACTAAATGTGCAGTTGTTGAATATTGGAGTAGCAGTAAAAAAATGAAACATTGCACACTACAGTCTGTTCAAAGTAGGTATAGATTTGTAAAAAGTCTGTCCCAAATGTATTTGTGGGAAAATCAAATCAACAAATTCGATGATAAGAGGCACAAACTATGCAAAATTGAAAAATGTGCAAAATTGAAAAAGTTTCAGGATGCAAGGCGCAGGCATGTAAACATGCATGACTCAAATTTGAAAAGATGGGCTTGTGATAAATCGCCCTCCCTAAAACTGCCATTCAAAGCTTCCGGTGAATGGTTCCTGAATTAAAAAATATATATATAGAATCATTAGCAGGAAAATTGCCAAAACTGTCTCTCAAAAGCAGATTTATGAAAAGGATCATATTGCAAATGCTTCACAAGCATTTTTAAACGACGTACATATTTTTTTTAAAGATCCACAGTTGAACGATAACCATATGTTTAACACTGATCCATCAGGATTTAATAAAAGAAATTCATTCGGGGAGAATGCTTGATGTGTTGGGATCAAAACAGATTGAAAGTGCTGCACAATCTATCCATGCTACGACCCATTCATATACTGCAATGCCAACAATCAGCAAAGATGGAATGGTGCTATCTATCGCCTTTATTTATTGTGTATTCTGAACCTAAAGGACAATTCAGAACCCAAGTAAGGCAGAAAATGTTTCAAGTTGACAATATTTATACTGTTGCTTCGAAATTGGGGAAAATGGGATCAAAAGGATGTATGAATATTTATCGGACGTGTATTTTAAAAACACACCAGATGAAACCGTACTTTTAGTAGATTCTTGGTCACCCTTCAAAAACAATGATTTGATTGATAGTGTTATGTCACCAGGTAAAATCATTCATGTGTTTGTAATGACATCTAAAACCATTCATCTAATACAACTTCTTGATAGGTACAGTTTTCGGGTCTGGAAAAATTTTGTTCAAAAATTTTCTGATTTAGTTATGACTGCACAAATACAAATCAATTTGTTTCATCGAGACAACATATTTAAAGTGCAATCCATTGCACATAACTAGTTCTCTTCAGCACACTAAGTTAACATGTGGAAAAATTCATGGCATACATGCTCATACACAGAAAACCATCCTGGGTATTTCGAAAATCCTGTAGACTTCATATTTACTGCAAACAACGTACTTGATTGCAGGAAACAAAACTGTGCACCCAAAATATTCACTCGGTGTAACTGGTGTAATATATGTTTCTGTTTTCTGCATTTTTTCAATGAGCCTCATATTTGTAACACTTTCATTTTATAAAGAAATTAACCCTTTCATTCAATCTCAATCATTTGCCATCGATTATATCTCTTATAAACTATATACCATAGCACTAATACATGTAATCTGCATTTCCTGTTTTTCGAGTGACCAGTTTTTAAGAAGCTATTTTTAAGTATTAACGCCTCTAAATACAGCATAAAATGTGTTTTGATAATATAAACACATTACATGTGTTCGTCAACTTACAAGAATGCAAAGTCGCCAATTGATCCTAACTATACGGTTTTGGCAATCCAGACCCAATTTTCAACATTATTCTACTCCTTTCCAAATGCAATTCAGCAGTTAATTTGCAGAGTATGTGTGTGTGTGTGTGGACTTTCTATAACTTCTTCTAACACCTGTTAAATTTTCATCAAATTCTATGAGTTTAGCTTGGGAACATTTCCTTGTAAGATTCCACATTTCTAAAACAGATATTTTTTTAATAAATTTTGAAAATTCTAACACCTTTTACAAAATTATCTCAGTTCGTTATAATAGGCCACATCTTTCAACATTTTTTGCTGAAAAGACAATTTTCAACAGAAAAACCATCCATTTAGTCTACATTTTTCATTGATAGTAATATAGTGAATTGGTGATATAATGTAGCCAGAGAAAATTAACATCTTGTTTCAAACCTAAAAATAAGCTCTCAACACAGGTCGATTTTGGTGATTAAATGAAACAACTAACCGGCCACCAGTCCCCTCCTCCATTTGATTTTAATTAGTAAACTGTCTAAAAGTTTACTGCACATTTCTTATCTTCCCTCATATATATATATATATATATATATATATATATATATATATATATATATATATATATATATATATATATATATATATATATATATATATAATGTTTTTTTACTTGTATTATAAATACCAGTAACTTATGTTATTGAAAATGGTCTGAAGAGCATATTTGATATATATATATATATATATATATATATATGTGTGTGTGTGTGTGTATGTAGTATATCATTATATACTATATATGTATAACCATACTTATCGACTGTACAAAAAATCTGTGATAGAGTGGCCATTAGACTAAAACTGCCTACTAGTCACTTGTTACTCAGTGAAAAATTTGAATTTTCAATGTCTAATCTTATGATTATAAATGGATCAATGCTTATGTAATAGCAAGATTAATATTTTATCTTGTACTACCTGAACAGTAATTTCAACGGGTAGTAATGCTAAAATTAAAATTTCAGTTCAGAATTCTTTGTAAATTTCAGAACTATTCACTAAACATTGGGAAATTTCGTGGGTTTATTGATAAGAAATCTGGGTCCATTTTTGAATTTTTCACAAAATTCCATATGCTTCAAACAGAAAATGTCAAAAATGGACTTTTCGTAGAACTCTAAATTTTAAAACCGAATCATACAAACCTCTAAATAATAAATTTCATATCACTTTCTTGGAATATAATCTTCATTTAAATTCCATCAAATATCTAATTATCATCAGTTATAAAATAAAAACCTCCAAAATGTTTGAAGGAAATGTAACAAAAAAGAAAACTAATAAATTATTTTGATGTTTTCTAAGGCACTTTTTTAGTTTTCACAAAACTATTTTCATTTTATAAAATTAGCTTTTTCTCACAAAAACTGAATTAATGCTGCAAAATAATTCCTTAACATGCTTCTGGAGTACAAAAATATTTACAGAAGATGTGGGATAAAAAAAAAAAAATAAATAAATAAAATAACAGAAGCTCAGGAAAAAAAATCTTGATAACTAGCAGCCACAGTTCAGCATTTAAGGAATTCATCATGCTTTAAAGCTAATAACTTATTCCTTGGCATTTTGATGAAAAATAACTCAATCTGATTTCAATAATTGTTAAAAATATGACACTTTCAATGTTTGGTGACTTTCAATATAGAAAGAAATTGTTTTTACTGTGTTATCCTGCTAAAAATGTACTTACTACATGAAACAGACCCTGCAACAATCATATAATGTAGCAAACTATTGTTGACATTTAAGCAATCTTTTTATACAAATTCTTCGGTAATTTTAACTAATTTATAGAAGAAAAAAAAATCAGGAATTTTAGGACTATCAAGAATTTTTCTCAAAATGCAAAACTAGGTTACACTTATTTGCTAACTATATTTCAGTGTATGGTATAAACACTTGTCAGATCTCTCCACTTTTACTCAGCCCAAATTACCACTTAAAACTGCTCATTTTAAAATTTTTAGATCTGCATACTTTCACATCTCAAAAATGAGAAATAGCAAAAACTTGTTCGCAGATTGGTCCTACATTAAGAAGGATAATTGGAAGTCCACAAGAAACCCATAAAGAAACAGTTAATTTACTACATACATGAATCAAGCTTCATAAAGCAAATTCCTTACTCTAAACTCATTCAGCAACAAATATTTTACGAGTTTCCAAAATTTGAAAAAATTTATAAAGAATGCATTTATAATATGAATTCATTTGCAACACAAGTTTTATTGAATAAATATAAAGAAACATAATTAACCTTATTGCAAAAAAAAAAAAAAAAAAAAAAAAATTAAATCTACAATAAAAAAATACGAAAAAAATAAAATTACTTATACATTTGAGAAAATTTCAGAAAATATGAAGTCTCATAAAAATGCTGTATTAGAGCATTTAAGGTGGGATGTTGGATTATTTTACTTTATAAAAAAATCCAACATACGACCCTGATATAATTGATGAACACAAGGCTGGAAATATATAAAAAGTTTCCTGATAATTCCTGACACACTTTAATTGGTAAAAAATAAACTGAAAACAGCAATCCATATTTAAAACATTAAAAAATTCAAATTTAATGTTTTAAAATTATCTTTGCTGCCTTTGAAATTTTACATTTTGTACAATAAATGTTAATCAAATAATTAATATTATAACAAAGTTTTAAATAAATCTAAAAATATTCTTAAATTTAATGGTAACAGAAAATAAATGTTTTTAAAAGATAAAATTAATGAAACAGGGATCCGGCATATTGAAGACATGGGATTAACATTTAGCGATACACAGTTTACTTAGTTATGCTCAAGTTTAATGTTAAAAGACATTTGAACGTGACTTTTATTACTTTCTCATTACCAGAGTGGAAAAATAAAAATTATAATTGATTTTTACTAAACAATCTACTAAGCCGCTCAACCTTGCGAGTAAATGCCATTTTTACAGCTAAAAAAACGAAATGATTCAGTTATAACCTTTATGATATTAGATGGAAGTGACTATAATCGCTAATCAAATCGATTAACAGAATAGTTGATTAATAAACTCACCTATTTTAAACTTCTTATTGATGCATTTTACACCTCGATCTGAAGTTGCGGCTTTCGGCAAGTACAGCACAACGTGATGATCTGACTACGGGGTTTACACGACGGCCCAAAGGGCAGAGGAGTTAAAAAAAAGTATTATTATATATTTGATTTCTTTAAACTACCTTAACTTATTCCTAGCATTGTTCAGATAAAATCGAAGTCATTAACAAAATCTTTTCGTTTATATTTTAAAAAGTATTGAAACTAAATTCAAATCACATAATTGCATGAATTCCCAGCACTACCAGCCACACCAAAAATTAATTTCTGATTCCGGTTATTGTCGGCGCTGCAGGCAACAATATTTTTTTTAACCCAAAGAGTTAAAATTTTCTAGCTTTCAAGCCATTAAAATATCAAAAATGTATTCTTGTAATATATTCTCTCAGATAGGATAAAATATAAAATGAGCTCTATTTTTAATCAGTTTGCACTCTTCAATGGAGGGTAACTCAATGAATTATATTGAAATTGAAAAATCAAGGGAGAGAAAAATGCCACTTTCTTGCGACATTCTGCTTATTATTATTATTATTATTATATCTCAAAATTTAAAAAAGCATGTTTTTAATTTATGAATTGGATTTAATATGTGAATATGCATCATCCAACAGAGACGTATCTAGAGCCCCTATTTGCAGTGTCGTCGCCAAGGGGAGGGTCTTGGCCAGGGGGTCAGAACAACACCCTCTATATTCATATAATATAGAGGGTGTTGGTCAGAACCCCACCCAAGAACCCATTGAAGTTCAGAGATATGGGAACAGGCAGTCTTTCAGGACGTTTTGCCGAAGGGGGGGGGGGGGGGGGTAAAACTTTAGGAAGGGCAAGTTTTCTATTTGCCCTAAACATCTAACTGCTGTCACATAAATAAAAACTAAGTTAATATAAAATGTCTCTGGGGGGGGGGGGTCTTCACCCCCTGGATGTACGCTTGAAGGAAAACTGTCAAAACCCATCCCGATTTTTTTTTTCCTGTCTACACTACTGCCATATGCATAGTCAGTAGTGTCGCCAGAATTTTTTTTCGGGTGGAGAACATGTAGAATATGTCTATGGGAACTCTAGTCGCATCAATATAATTTGGCGCCCATGGCAAAACGTGAAAAGGCATCTTGAATTGAAAGAGCGGCCTCTTTGTAAAATTAAAATAAGAAGAGCGGGTGGATGATCATAACTAGCGCATAGCAAGTGGTGTAATTCTAATTTAATATCAACTGATTCTGTCAAGGCTTTATCCAGAGTCACCCCCCCACCCCCCACCCCCGAAAATTGTTGACCAACTTTACTTTCAATTGTCAATTATTTTGTTTCGACAATTAAAATTTCTATTGAAACATCTAATTTTCAGGTTTTTTTATAGTTATAACATTAAAATTTCTTGATTTTTATATTTTTGTCTCTCTGTGACCTATTTTTCCTTAAATAACTAAATTTTGAAAATTTTAAATCTTACAATTTGTGAGCCAACTATAATAAAAAGATCGTCCCCCCCCCCCCCCCTCTCTCTACCAAAAAATATTTTCCTGGCTATGACCCTTTCAGATTTTGAAAGGATTTTGACAGATGGTAGGTTCATATACAATCAAACCTGTTTGAAACGGAACCTGCAGGAAACGAAACACTATCATAAGTGGAAAATATTTTTAGCCTCGTCAAAAAATATTGGAACTTTATGTTATTTCCCCTGTGTTAAATAGAACATGCACAAGCCATTTATTTCCAAAAGAACGGCGAAGTAATGAATTTTTAAAAGCAGTTTCAGAACTTCAAGAATTTCCACTTAATCAGGGAAATTCTGAAATGCTAGAATTATTAATCAATGCATGCATTTTGATTGAAAGTCGCATTATTAGTAAGACATATGTCCAAAAAAACCTTGTTGGATTATTTAAAAGTTCAGCTCAATAAAAAAAAGTATTCTTTTTTGGTTAATTTTGTTTCATGGAACTTTGTTTGAACTTTGTTTCATGGTGAACAATAGTATTTTAAAAGTGGCTACTGGCAAGTGGAAATCCATCTGATGATCCAGAAAAGACAGCGTTTACCACCGGACAAGGACTCTGGCAATGCCCTGTGATACAGAGCACACAGATTGCCCTGTGACATAGGGCAATAAGCAAAGAATCAAGGACATTCGTATACTATTTTTATAGTTACATATATTCCTGTGGTCGTAGTATGTAAAAATGTACGTATATACTTATTTAGAATATTTAAATTAGCTATTATGGTATAATATGGTATTAATTAAGTGCATCTAAATAAACTTTTCAGAATTTTTAAAATCATGTATAGGTAACCAATTAGATAAGTGGTATATACACTTCCACCTAAACCTTGAACTTAGCTTTACCTAAATAAACCTGCATGAAACGGAAACCTTTTCAAGACGGAAAATTCTTCCGGTCCCCTGAATTTCTGTTTAGGCAGGTTCGACTGTACCGTGAATAACAATTTGAAAATAGACACTAAACAAGCGTTTCCGTAGGTGCAAAATATTTGAAATAAAAAGTAAGTTTAGATAAAAAAATATATGAAAATAACATAACATTCTCAAAACTATCAACAGCGGAATTGATTGGCGGGGCGTGCAAAAATTTTGCCATACCATTGTTTTTTCCAAACATTTCTTTTGAAGTATTTTCTCCCCCTCAGAATATGTTATATATATGTTTATAGCCTAAATGATGTCTGACATGGGTTCAGGATCAAATCTCGAATAAGAAAGGATGGCTCACCAAGAACTTCAAGTTCTAGTTATTTTTTCATTTAGTTTCGAAAATGTTCTTTCTTTCTTGAAACATCTATTTTTCAAGATTGGATATAAATAGAACTTAGATGATAACATATCCCTAGTAGTAATCCAATATTGGCCCAATACTGGCAGCCGATATTGGGCCAATATGAAAAAGTGGGCATTTTGATTGAATTGTCCCACCATTGGCTGAAAATATTGGAACAATATTGCCAAGCCATAACCAATAGTGACCTAATATTAGAAGTCTATTTATAACCGATATTGACATTCCAATATAAACATTGGCGGCGCCACGGTGGGGGGGGGGGGGGGTTGCTAGGGGTGCTTCAGCACCTTATTACAAATTAAGAAATCACTCCTTTATACTTAACGACAACAACTACCCCTTATTCTAACAATTTTCAGTCTCTCTCTCTCTCCTTTTTAAAGTTGTTATTTTATTTATTTTTTTACGGATTTATAAATCTGAGATCAGATATTTCTAGGATTTCTGGCTAGACCCAGTTCCAAATGACTGCACATGCGCAAGGCTTCAATAAAGATATCTGACTGTCATGAACTCAACGCCCATCGCATCGCGGAAGAATACAGAGACGGTTAGTCTCGTATCGAGTTTGGCAGAAGATTGTCAATATTCCACCGAGCATGATCATAGCTTGCGTGTTCATAATTTTCAAATTTCTTTTTATTTAGTATTTTTTACGAATTAAGACCATGGCTATATCAGGCAGAAATCGGTGGACAAAATATAATGAATTAAAGTTCCACAATTAAACGATTTGTTATTTTTAAACAACACATGCTTCGCATGAGCACCCCCAATTGTGAGCCCCCAATACATAGCACCCCCCAATTGTGAAAACTTGGCACCGCCTATGAATATAAACCTAATATTGTCACACCAAGTTATAACCAATATTGGAACGCAGAGTTATAACCAATATTTATCCAATATAAACAACAAATATATAACCAATATTGGCTATCTCTTGGATACCAATGTACAGCCAATATTGGCTATATCTAGGACACCAATATGTATCCAATATTGAATATATTTTGTTTGCCAATATCTAGGGTACCTATATGCAGCCAATATTGGCTATATTTTAGAAACAAATATGCAGACAATATTATCTATATCTTGACTACCAATATATAGGCAATATTGGCTATATTTTGGCATCCAACATATAGACAGTATTGGTTTTATCTTGGCTATTCACTGGCTAAACCATCTGTGCCAATATTAATTATATCGCCTATATTTACATAATCTTAAGACGTCTTATTATGCTTAGATACTGTTGTATTTAACCAGGGTTCAATACCCTGTTGCTTGTTTTTTACTTTCCCTGCAATACATTGCAATGTATAGGGAAAGTATTGGAATCATGCCGAAAATCGCAACTCGAGTTTTCGACGGATCTACACGTTTCGAGACCTCTAGAATACGAAAAAACCATTTTTAGCGTGACGTCTGTGTGTGTGTCTGTGTGTGTGTCTGTCTGTCTGTCTGTCTGTGTGTCTGTCTGTGTGTCTGTCTGTGCAGATTTTGTATCCACTCTAACTAAAAAACTAATGGACCGAATTTCACAAAATTTTGTAGGTAAGTCACATGTGGGCGGGGTTGATGCTGATTAGTTTTGGGTACGATTCCGAATAAAAGAACCCGATTTTTTTTGTGAAATGGTCCGCAAAAGCGTGTATCCACTGTAGCTGAAAAACTAATGGACCGAATTTCACAAAATTCAGTAGATGAGTCACGTATAGGTCACCCTGGTGCTGATTAGATTTTGGTACGATTCAGAAAAAAATAACCTGCTTTTTTTTGCAAAATGGCCCGCAAAAATTGCCAGAATCTAAAATAAGAAACTGGATATACTCAAATATATCCATTAAATGCTGATTTAAAACGTAATTTTTAACGATGAAAAGAATAAGACCAACCCCATTACACTAGGACTAGCCGTTCTCGAGATATTTTAGTTTTTCGTACTTTCCCTACGCCACCTTTGAAAATAAGTCCGGTTATCGAATAAGAACGAAAATTGAATTAAAAGTGAAATAAATTTACTTAAAATAAAGAGAACGTTAATATAAGTCTGCAGGGAAAGTCATGTGCTGCTCACATCAGATTTTTTACTTTCCCTGCAATACATGGTAATGTATAGGGAAAGTATTGGAATCATGTCGAAAATCGCAACTCGAGTTTTCGACGGATCTACACGTTTCGAGACCTCTAGAATACGAAAAAAATATTTTTAGCGTGACGTCTGTGTGTGTGTCTGTGTGTCTGTCTGTCTGTGTGTCTGTCTATGTGTCTGTCTGTGCAGATTTTGTATCCACTCTAACTAAAAAACTAATTGATCGAATTTCATAACATTTGGTAGGTAAGTCACTTGGGCACGAATCTGGTGCTGATTAGTTTTGGGTATGACTCGGGTTAAAAGAACCCGCCTTTTTTTTTGCGAAATGGCCCGCAAAAGCTTGTATCCACTCTAACTGAAAAACTAATGGACCGAACTTCACAAAATTTGGTAGATAAGTCGCTTGTAGGCCACCCTGGTGCTGATTAGATTTTGGTATAATTCGAAAAAAATAACCTGCCTTTTTTTGAAAAATGGCCCGCAAAAATCATCAAATTCTAAACTTAAGAACTACGTATGCTCAAATATAGCCATTAAATACTTGTTTAATACATAATTTTTAGCGAAGAAAAGAATAAGACCAACCCCATTACACCAGGACTAGCCGGTCTCGAGATATTTTAGTTTCCCGTATTTTTCCTACATCATTTTTGAAAATAAGTCCAGTTTTCAAATGAGAACGAAAATTGAATTAAAAGTGAATTAAATTTAATTTAAATAAATAGAACGTGAATATAAGTCTACAGGGAAAGTCATGTGCTGCCCACATCAGATTTTTACTTTTCCTGTAATACATGGTAATGCATAGGGGAAGTATTGGAATAGTGTCGAAAATCGCAACTGGAGTTTTCGATGAATCTACACGTTTTGGGACCTTTAGAACACGAAAAAACTATTTTTTGCGCGTGTACGTCTGTCTCTTTCTGTGTGTGTGTATCCGTGCAACGTATGTATCCACTCTAACTAAAAAACTAAGGGACCAAATTTTATTGGTAAGCCACTTGTCTGTGACTCTGGTGCTGATTAAATTTTGGTACGATTTGGGCTAAAATAAGCTGTATTTTTTTGCGAAATGGTCGGCAAAATCTTATGTATTCACTCAAACTAAAAAACTAATTGACCAAATTTCATAAAATTTGATAGATAGTCACTTGTGGGATACCCTGGCGCTGCTTAGATTTTGGTACTATTCAGAAAATAACTTGCCTTATTTTACGAAATGTCCCTCAAAAATTGTCAAAATCTAAAATAAAAGACTACATATGCTTAAACGTATTGATTAAATGCTTATTTTATAAACCTTTGAAAAGGAAAAAAAAAAGACCAAGCCCTTTACTCTAGCACTAACCGTTCTAGCACTAACAGTGAATACTAGCACTAACCGTGAATAATATCACCCAATCAGTTTTGGATTGAACCCGGGTTGAAAAAATGAAATATATTGAACCCTATGGGGCCTAATTTTTCAAACATTTTTTAATCGAATTTAAAATTCACAAATTGCTTCGAAAATTTTAGAAAATATTCAAATTGTCCCATAAAAGATATAAAAAAAAAAAATTCAGCAAAATATATTCAATAGTTTTTTAAATAAAAATTAAAATAATAATTACACCCCTTATATCAAGAGATCGCGTGACCATTATATGAAGAAATCACGCGACCCATTTCAAAATAAAATATGGCATCCATCTTGTGTCAAAATCGTGATTTTTAAAGTTCTTTTTAATTCATATATAGTGTTGTATCCGTTCTAAAACCGCTTTATTTTTGCTCAACGCAATTACAATATATTTGAGTTTAAATGATCATCAAACTTTGATTATTTCTACAACGAAACCTAATTTTGACTTATGGAGAATGTAAACACCAAAATATGGAGAATGAGTTGTATAAGAATTGCTGCATTTTTTTAAACTCAAAATTATTAAGCTCATGGAGTCTGCAATATAGCTAATATGAATGAAACATTCATTGATTTTCACAGAGAACCAGACGATTTTTTCGATGAAGTTTTAAGCAGAGAGATAAATTACTTGTACCTCCATGGTTTTAAGTTTTTAAATAAAATAAATTATTATAGTATTGTGATGAATGAAAGGAATGGGAAAAAAGTTTGTGAATGTAATGCTGCTTTTATAGAGAGAGCCAGGCGATTTATATTTCGATGACGTCATTTGAATAAATTCCATTTGTTTTCGATGAAGTTTTCAAATATAATAAAATATTGTAGTATTATGATAATTTTTAAAATATTACCGAGGAATGTATCGCATTTTAGAGATGTTTAAACCAGGCAATTTATATTTCAATGCCGTCATTTGAGTGAAGTTTATTTTTTCGATGAAGTTTTAAGTTTTCAAATATATTAAATTAATGTAGTATTGTGATAATTTTAAAATATGCTGAGGAATGTATCGCATTTTATAGATGTTTAGATAAAATTGCATTGAAGTTGAAAAATGTTTCATAATCAATGCTTTAAGCATGATTGATCTTTCTTGTTCAGTTAGAGTGGATACAGACAATTTTTGCGGACCATTTCGCAAAAATCGCATTTATCCGCACTCTAATTCAAAAACTAATTAAGCAAATTCCATAAAATTTGGTAGATAAATCACATGTGAGTTACGCTGGTGCTGATTAGATTTGGGATTCAAGGATCTCCAAATTACGGAGTGTTTTCCGTAATCCGGATAAAGGCAATTTTTGAGGGCCATTTCGCAAAAAAAAGCGGGTTCTTTTATCTCGAATCGTACTAAAAACTAATCAGCACCAGGGTCACACCCAAGCGGACCAAGTGGACCTACCAAATTTTATGAAATTCGGTCCATTAGTTTTGAGTTCAGTGCACACATTGTGGATATGCATTGCACAGACAGACAGACAGACACACACACAGACACACAGACACACACACATAGGTCACGCTAAAAATAGTTTTGTCGTATTCTAAAGGTCTCGAAACGTGTATATTCGTCGAAAACTCGAGTTGCGATTTTCGGCATGATTCCAATACTTTCCCTATATATTACCATGTATTGCAGGGAAAGTAAAATGACAAAATGAAGCTGAATCCGCAGGGAAAGTCATATGCTGCCCACATCAGATTTTTTATATTGAAGAAATAAATCATGTCTGTATGCAATAGTCAATATCAGATTTATTTTTACTTTTTGCAGATCATTTGGATATATACAATTTAGTTTGTGTATTACAAATCAAACAAAAATATTTTAAAATTTTAATAAAATGGCAGATCAGCTGTTTCTGCTTTTCATATCAATCCAGATGATAAAATCAGCAAATATATTTGCTTACTAAATTTTGTACAAAAAATTCTAAAATAAGCGTGCATAAATTTATGAATACTGAAGAATCCTTTTAAAAATCATCTATCTACACTAGTGATTCTTGAACTTTTTACTTTCCCTGCAATACATGGTAACGTATAGGGAAAGTATTGGAATCATGCCGAAAATCGCAACTCGAGTTTCGACGGATCTATACGTTTTGGGATCTCTAGAATACGAAAAATCTGATGTGGGCAGCACATGACTTTCCCTGCATACTTACATACACATTATCTTTATTTTAATTAAATTTAATTCACTATTAATTCAATTTTCGTTCTCATTTGGTAACTGGACTCATTATCAAAGTTGTCGTAGAGAAAAAACGAAAAAACAAAAATATCACAAGGACGGCTAGTCCGAGTGTAATGGGGTTGGTCTTATTCTTTTCTTCGTTAAAAATTACTTATAAAACAAGCATTTAATGAATATATTTCAGCATATGTAGTTCTTTATTTTAGATTTTGTCGATTTTTGCAGGTCATTTTGCGAAAAAAGGCAGGTTATTTTTTTCCGAATCGTACCAAAATCTAATCAGCACCAGGATGATCCACAAGTGACTCATCTACCGAATTTTGTGAAATTCGGTCCATTAGTTTTTCAGTTAGAGTGGATACAAACTTTTGCGGGCCATTTCGCAAAAAAGGCGGGTTCTTTTATCCCGAATCGTACCCAAAACTAATCAGCACTAGACTCGCCCACAAGTGACTTACCTACCAAATTTTGTGAAATTCGGTCCATTAGTTTTTTAATTAGAGTGGATACAAAATCTGCACAGACAGACACACAGACACACACACACAGACGTCACGCTAAAAATGGTTTTTTCGTATTCCAGAGGTCTTGAAACGTGTAGATCCGTCGAAAACTCGAGTTGCGATTTTCGACATGATTCGAATACTTTCTCTATACATTACCATGTATTGCAGGGAAAGTAAAAATCTATTTTTATCGTGACGTCTGTTTGTCTGTCTGTGCAATGCATGTATCCGCTCTACTTCAAAAACTGATGAATCGAATTTCATAAAATTTGTAGTTAAGTCACTTGAGTGTGACCCTGGTGCTGATTAGTTTTTGGTACGATTCGATAGAAAAAGAACCCGCTTTTTTTTGCCAAATGGCCCTCAAAAATCTCATGTATCCACTATAGCTGAAATACTAACTGCCCAAATTTCGCAAAATTTGGTAGATAAGTTACTTGTGGGATACTCTGGTGCTGATTAGATTTTGGTACGATTCGGAAAAGAACAACCTGCCTTTTTTACGAAATGGCCCGCAAAAATCGCCAAAATCTAAAAAAAAACTAAATGTATCAATTAAATGCTTATTTTATATGTAATTTTTGACGAGGGAAAAAGTAAGACCAATTCCATTGCTCTAGGACTAACCGTTCTCGAGATATTTAAGATTTTTCGCATTTTTGTTATGCCGCCTTTGGAAAAATGTCCAATTACCAAATAATAAAAAAAAATTGTGTTATTTTGTGCAATTAAACTCAATGAATTAGTAAAGAAATAGAGAAAAAATGAATTTGAGTCTGCAGAGAAAGGCATGTGCTGCCCACATCAAATTTTTTTAATTGAAGGGCCAATGTATTTGCTTCAACCATTGTAATGTTTCAATAAAATCATATCAATGAAAAGTAAGGAATATAAATGCATTTAATTTACAAATAAAGCATGACCCCCCCTTTTTCTCGTTTTATGTAAGGTTCCACATATAAGATATATATTTTATATATGTAAATTGTTAGATTTTGTACAGTGGTTATGAATATATCTTCTGCTTTCAAATTTGTTAATTTGTTGAATCCATATGGTTTCAGCATAGGATACTGGAGAAGATATTCCATATAAATAGAGATCAGATAATGACTGACATGGATCATCAGTTACCGGAGAAGAAAGGGAATTCAAATATGCAAATTGTTAGATTTTGTGCAGTGGTTATGAATATATCTTCTGATTTCAAAATTGTTAATTTGCTGAATATATATGGATTCAGAATCGGATTCCGGAGAAGATATGCCATATAAATAGAGATCAAATAATGACTGACATAGATTCGCATCAATTACCGGAGAAGAGAGGGAATTCAAATATGTAAATTGTTAGATTTTGTACAGTGGTTATGAATATATCTTCTGCTTTCAAATTTGTTAATTTGTTGAATCCATATGGTTTCAGCATAGGATTCTGGAGAAGACATTTTCCATATAAATAAAACTAAGATAATGACTGGCATGGATTCAGTAGCTATTACCGGAGAAGAGAGGGGATTCACTTAGAATTTGCACTTCTGGTTTTGGAGGTGTCACTTCCGATTCTAAAATTTACAGTTTTCTTGCAACATCTAGTTTTCAGGACCAGCTATAGGTAAAGCTTCTATAATGACTGAAATAGATTCAGCATCAAATTCACGAGGGGGGTTGAAGGATTCATTTATGAATTCCACATGTAAGCTAATTTAAATATTCAGAATTTTTAAACTCATTCAGTTTTAAAGAAACCTCGCCGAGGCGTAGAGTATCGCTCCGTGAGCTGAGGGACAGAATTTTTCGAAAACTTTTAATAACCGGTTCGGTAAACCTAGATATTTTTAGCAACTGGTTCGACTGAACCGGGCACCAGTACGAACCGGCTAAATGACACTACTACGCATAGCACAGTTGCTTCTCTTATCAGCGTTATAGTTACATAAGATTTGACCCAGATTCCAGCAAACCATTGTTTGATCAAGTTTCTCATGGCAGTTACAGGCGACAGTTAAGCTTTGCCAGGATTTTGGTTTTTACTGTACCAGAAATACTAGTGTAGTCGTGCTGCACTGAATAAACTTTATGTACCATTCATTACCAAGGCAGAGAGCCAAAGTATATGGAACCTTTCCTTCCTCGTTCTATTTCGGTATTTTGATTATTCTAGTTATAAGTGGGAAACGTTGGCAAGTGAGAATTTTATGTCAAGTGGGAATTTTATGGCATTGTCTTTTTCGATGAAGTTTTAAGCATGGGGTTAGAAAGCTCTTTTACCTCCATGGTTTTAAGTTTTTACGTAAAATAAATTATTGTAGTTCTGTGAATATTAAAAAAATATCACCAATGAATGTATCTCATTTTATAGATATTTAAATAAAATTGCACTGTAGTTGGAAAGTGTTTCATAATTAATGCTTTATGCATGATTGATCTTTCTTTTGTTTATGTATAAAATTATTTGTGAAGGGTCGTGCCATGAATTACGCATAAAGTGTTAGCAAAAACTTGCATTTGGAAATTGTTACCCTAAGGCATAGTTTCCTAAAATTTTCGATGCGTGGGCCGTAATAAAACGTTTAAACATTTAGTGGACTGAAGCAACATTTAAAAAGTAATACCTGAAATCTGCTTGAAAAATAAAAGTTGTGAATTGAACAATAAATAAACATAAATTTTTGAATAACAAATGTGATGAAAATATTCCAAATAAATTATTTTCGAACAGCAGTGATAAGAGGCATGGAAGTGCTGGCTATTCCTTTGCTCGAACATTATAGCCTTTTCTCAAAGTTTGTGATCTCAATCACTAAAAGAGTTTGCTAGCAGTAGCGTCCTGAGGTTTTCTAAGGCTCCAATTTCATTAAAGGCCCCCATATAAGCAAAAAAAAAATGTTGTAAAACGTCACAAATCCGAAAATTGATAATCCGAAAAATTGATTATCCGGCAATTTATTTATGTTGTTTTTACAATTTCAAAAATAAATCCGGCTTTATTACTTCAATTTCTTTACTTTAGGTTCTTTTTCACTTTAGGTTACTTAGGTTTACTTTAGTTTTCTGGCATAAATTGTGCGGCCTAATATACAATATTTTGGTGTGTCCTCTGTTTAGAATATGAAAATATTCCTGAGCCTGAAACAACCTTGTCCCAATGGATAATCTGACTCTGTTTATATAATCATAGTTTTATGATCTAATAAGATCTATAGTCTAATACGATCTTAAGATACATAGTCTAATAAAATTTTAAGATCTACAGTCTAATAAGATCTAATCTAATAAGATCTAGAGACTAATAACATTTTAATCTAGTAAGAACTTAATATAATAAGATCTATAGTCTAATAAAATATTAATCTAATAAGATCTATAGTCTAATAAGATCTTAATCTAATAAGATCTATAGTCTAATAAAATCTTAATCTAATAAGATCCATAGTCTAATAAGATTTTAATCTAATAAGATCTTAATCTAATGAAATCTATAGTCTAATAAGATCTATTATAGTTTAATACGATCTTAAGATCTATATTGCGGAAGCAAGAAGAAGGGATATTGATTATGCAGATGTTTTTTAGGCTGAGCTCTTCTGAAATCACAAAATACCGAAATTCGAATAAACCAAAATAAATATGAAATGTTACAGAGTCTACAATAAATCCATCAATTTACAAAGAGGGCGCACCGTAGGGATTATATACAGACAGTATCATGGTTTTTAATATGCTCAACTACAATCCGGTGAAAAAGTTGTAGCTAAAGCTTTGTAAAGACAACTGTAAACTGATACACAAATGACTAATGATAAAACTCAGAATTATGTAAAGTGCAAGAAAACGTTGGATTAGCGAGTCTTTCAAAATGCAAGAGAGTTCTAATATAAATAATGTACAAAATTCTGAGGCTCTCTGTAAGCATGAGGCCCCAAGAGGTTCCTGGGACTATTTGGCCCTCGGGGCGCACCTGTTTGCTAATGTTCATCAGTAAGTGCTGACATATACAATGATTTTAAATATATAATTTTTGAAATAAAATACACATAAATATGCCTACCATACCAGATGTAAGTCCTCGTGCAAACTTTTCAGCTTGTAGAAATTCGTTTTTAAGAAGAAATTTATAAAAATGCTCTGCTCCTATGCACTGCAGAGGCCAATGTCTCGGACATCATGAGAGGATGAGAAAGTAAAAAATCTGATGTGGGCAACACATGACTTTCCTTATATAATGTAATGAATTTACTACTTTTACAGTAAAAAAATAGGTTTTTCTTATAGTAGATACTAATATTCTTTCCAAGATATTGAATTTTCGACAATTAGTCATCATTTTCATTAATTTAGCGTCATTTTTGTCTATTTGGCGAGATTTTCGTTAATTTGGCAACATTTCAAAAAGTCGCCAAGTTGGCGACATTCCGCCAAATTCGTCGCGAAAATCTCGCCAAGCGTTATGGACGAAGAAATAAGTTGTTCTTACAGCAGATAAATGACTATTGGCGTTCAAATACAAAAGTATTACTCAAAGTATCTTTTTTCATGAATGGAACGAGATAGATACACAAGAATGATGTCACCCAATTTATCGCATGGTATTACATATGAAAAGTGAACATCTTTCTCAATAGGAAATATTTTTTTTTTCATTTTATATGACTTTTTAATAATTTTTTTGAAAAATGTGCAATATCTAGAGAACGGTTCATGTTAGCGTTCTAAAATTTATGTCAATCGTTTTCTAATGAAAAATTACATAAGAAATGTCTATTTGCGTAACTTTATTAGCGGTTTTGATTTTTTGACGATTTTCTCAAAATTTCACGCGAAAATTTAGGGGAGTTCTGAACATTCGATTGCGTATAAAAACAATAGGCTTCCAGTGTTTACGGATTGTGATTTTTGTACCAAATTTGGTTCGAATCGGTCCATTCGTTCGTCAGTTATCGTCTCCACAGACTCACTGACACACACACACACACACACACACACACACACACACACACACAGACATCACTTCAAAAATGTTTGATTCGTGATCAGGGATGCTTGAAACGTGCTCTCCCGTCGAAAACTCGATTTCGAATTTTCGACCCCGTCACAATACTTTCCTTATACATTATGTATATAAGGAAAGTAAAATGTGAAGGTAAAAACAAATATACTGTAACTAGAATGTATGCCCGTCATATGACGGAAATCAGAATTTGCAAAATATTACTTACCATTTGGCGTCATTTTTATCAATTTGGCGACATATTTGTCACTAGCAACATTTAAAAAAGACGTCAAATTGGCGACGTCCCTCTAAATTTCTCGCCAAGTGTTACGGACGAATGGAGAAATGGGTTATTCTTATTACTTTCCTTATATACATAATGTATAAGGAAAGTATTGTGACAGGGTCGAAAACTCGAATTCGAGTTTTCGACGGGAGAGCACGTTTCAAGCATCCCTGATCACGAATCAAACATTTTTGGAGTGATGTCTGTGTGTGTGTGTGTGTGTGTGCGCGCGCGTGTGTGTGAAAGTATGTGTGTGTGTGTGTGTGAAAGTATGTGTGTGTGTGTGTGTGTGAAAGTATGTGTGTGTGTGTGTGTCAGTGAGTCTGTGGAGACGATAACTGACGAACGAATGGACCGATTCGAACGAAATTTGGTACAAAAATCACAATCCATAAACACTGGAAGCCTATTGTTTTTATACGCAATCGAATGTTCAGAACTCCCCTAAATTTTCGCGTGAAATTTTGAGAAAATCGTCAAAAAATCAAAACCGCTAATAAAGTTATGCAAATAGACATTTCCTATGTAATTTTTCATTAGAAAACGATTAACATAAATTTTAGAATGCTAACATGAACCGTTCTCGAGATATTGCATACTTTTTAAAAAAATTATCAAAAAGTCATATAAAATAAAAAAATATATATTTCCTATTGAGAATATATTCACTTTTCATATGTAATACCATGCGATGCATTGGGTGACATCATTCTCGTGGATCTAGCTCGTTCCATTCATGAAAAAGATACTTCGAGTAATACTTTTGTATTTGAACGCCAATAGTCATTTATCTGCTGTAGGAATAACTTATTTCTTCGTCCATAACGCTTGGCGAGATTTAGGCGACGAATTTGGCCGAATGTCGCCAACTTGGCGACATTTTGAAATGTTGTCAAATTAACGAAAATCTCGCCAAATGGATAAAAATGACGCTAAATCAATGAAAATGACGACTAATTGTCGAAAATTCAATATCTTGGAAAGAATATAAGTATCTACTATAAGAAAAACCTATTTTTTTACTGTGAAAGTAGTAAATTTATTACATTATATAAGGAAAGTCATGTGTTGCCCACATCAGATTTTAGTCTATATTTTGTTGAAAGAAGCTTGAAATATTTGACTTGTTGGCAATATGAGTGCGACACCCCTAGTTGAGTGGTATCTCAAGTAAAAGTTTATAAAGTGATAAGAAATAAGATAACATCATGGTCTCACTTTTAGTATCTGATGCCATGCGCTACGTAAAGCTCCATGGTTGCAGCATAATATTCGCTTTGAAAAAAATTTATAGCCTAATAAGAACTTAAGATCTACAGTCTAATAAGATTTTAAGATCTATAGTCTAATAAGATCTTAATATCTATAGTCTAACAAGATCTCAAGATCTATAGTCTAATAAGACCTTAATCTAATAATATCTATATTCTAATTAGATTTTAATTTAATAAGATCTTAATTTAATAAGATCTATTGTCTAATAAGATCTATTATGGTTTAATTAGATTCTAAGATCCATAGTTATTGTTGAAGCAAGAAGAAGGAATATTGATTATGCAGATGTTTTTTAGGCTGAGCTCTTCTAACATCATAAAATTCCGAAACTCCAAGAGACCAAAATAAATATAAAATGCTACAGAGCCTACATTAAAACTATCAAATCACGAACTGTGGGGATTGTAGTATAATGGTCTATAATATGCTCAACTACAATCCGGTGAAATGGTTGTAGCCAAAGCTATGTAAAGACAACTGTAAACTGCAAATGGCTAATGAGAAAATGCAGAATTATGCAAAGTACAAGAAAACGCTGGATAAATGAGTCTTTAAAAATGCAAATCGTCTGGCTCTCTATCTAAAAGCAGTGAATATTTCATTCATATAATTTTATTCCAGATTCCAGAGTTATATAAGTTAGCTTGAAAAAAAAAATTAGGCCTTGTTGTAGAAATAATCAAAGTTTGCTGATCATTTAAACTCAAATATATTGTACTTGCGTTGTTTCATAATGTAGATACACAGAAAATATGCAAAACTAAAGCGGTTTTATGACTGTTACAACACTAAATATAAATTTAAAAGAATAAAAATCACGATTTTTACATTGGAAAAAAAGATGGATGCCATATTTTATTTTGAAGTGGGCCACATGATCTCTTCATATTATATGGGTGTAATTATTATTTTAATATTTATTTAAAACTTTACCGAACATATTTTGTTGAAATTTGTTTTGTATATTTTATGTAATAATTTGAATATTACCTAAAATTTTCGAAGCAATTTGTGAATTTTCACTTTGCTTAAAAAATGTTTGAAAAATTAGGTCCCGTAGGGTTATCCCATGTAGTTCATTTTTTCAACCCTGGTTCAATCCAAAACTATTTGGGTGATGTTATTCATTTACACACACTACAGACTGTCTCAACAACATACCAAAATTTCTTTTTAATAAAGTCATTTTTACGACAGTTATCGTGCTAACAGACAGACAGCCAGACAAAATGAATGAAAAAAGTCATAAACACTTTTCAACTATGTTGTAAAGTGTTCAAAATGCTCTACTTCTACACGCCTCAGAGGCCAATGTTTCGGACACCAAGAGTGGATGAAGTAAAACAAATATACTGTAGTTATGGCACAGTAATAATACTGTTGTTGTTATTATTCTTTTAAATTCCCAATAAAAACAGCATATTTCATATGGAAAAGATTATGAAATATTATAGAAACCTTTTAAGTTTTGCGGATTTAAGGGGACGGTGGACGTTGAAATGAGCAAAAATTGACTAAAAGAAGTTTTGTTTTTTTAATATGTATAACATTATTTTACACATTTAACCTTTTGCTTGCGGGTGGGATAGCGTCCATCCCAAACGAAGAACCTCCCAAAAAGACAGAAATTTGACATACCCTATCCCAAACAGTTCGACCCCCTTTTCAGGCATTAGCGTCCATGGAAATCGCCGACAGAAACATTGCACCTGCTGTCGCAGGTCAATGTCGCCAAATTGATAAAAATGACGCTAAATGGGAAATAATGTTTTTCAAATTCTGAATTCCGTCATATGAAGGGCATACTTTCTAGTCTTTAGAGATTTTAGTTTTAATTTTAGAGTTTTAATTTTGGCATATTGTTTCAATTTCATATTTTCCGTATATTTGTTTCTATGAAGATAATTTTGTATAGCGAAAGCACAGATTCTTTCTTTTTAGGAGCATAATTTAAATATTTTAATAGAATGTTTTGAATAACAATGTCATTAAAACTTTACATAGTTGAAAAGTGTTTATGACTTTGTTTACTCTGTCTGTCTGTCTGTCCGTTAGCACGATAACTGCCGTAAAAATGACTTTATCAAAATGGAATTTTAGTATGTTGTTCAGACGGTCTGTGGGACCTATGGGAAAATAAAATAATAATATCACCCAATTAGTTTTGGATTGAACCCGGGTTGAAGAAATGAAATACATTGAACCCTATGAGACCTAATTTTCCAATATTTAAGCGGATTTAAAATTCACAAATTGCTTTGTAAGTTTTATGAAATATTCAAATCATCATATAAAATATATTAAAGAAATTTCAGCAAAAAATATTCAGTAGTTTTTAAAATAAAAATTAAAATAATAATTACACCCTTTATATGGAGAGATCACGTGACCATTTTATGAAGAGATCACATGACTCACTTCAAAATAAAATATGGCATCCATCCTGTCTCAAAATCGTGATTTTTAAATAATTCTTCTTAATTCATATTTAGTATTGTATCCGTCCTACAACCGCTTTATTTTTGCTTAAATTCTGTGCATCTACATATTGAAACAACGCAATTACAATATAGTTGAGTTTAAATGATCATCCAACTTTGATTATTTCTACAACGAAACCTACTTTTCACTTATGGAAAATGTAAATACCAAAAGATGTAGAATGAGTTGTATAAGAATTGCTGCATTTCTTTAACGCAAAATTATTTAACTCATGGAGTCTGCAATATAGCTGATATGAATGAAACATACATTGATTTTACGCAGAGAAGCAAACGATTTTTTGGATGAAATTTTAAACATAGAGTTAAATTACTTGTACCTCCATGGTTTTAAATTTTTAAATAAAATTACTTGTACCTCCATGGTTTTGAATTTTTAAATAAAATTTCTTGTACCTCCATGGTTTTAAGTTTTTAAATAAAATAAATTATTATAGTATTGTGATGAATGAAATGAATGGAAAAATGTTTATGAATGAAATGCTGCTTTTATAGAGAGAGCCAGGCATGTTATATTTCGATGACGTCATTTGAATAAATTTCATTTGTTTTCGATGAAGTTTTCAAATATAATAAATTATTGTAGTATTATGATAATTTTAAAAATATTACCGAGGGATGTATTGCATTTTAGAGATGTTTAAACCAGGCAATTTAAATTTCAATGCCGTCAGTTGAATGAAGTTCATTTGTTTTCGATGAAGTTTTCAAATATAAGAAATTAATCTAGTATTGTGATAATTTTAAAAATATTACCGAGGAATGTATCGCATTTTAGAGATGTTTAAATAAAATAGCATTGAAGTTGGAAAGTGTTTCATAATCAATGCTTTATGCATGATTG
Organism: Amaurobius ferox; assembly: GCA_951213105.1. Lineage (NCBI taxonomy): Eukaryota > Metazoa > Arthropoda > Arachnida > Araneae > Amaurobiidae > Amaurobius > Amaurobius ferox. Next base: position 25,358,344 of record OX578139.1, on the reverse strand, counting down.
ATCTTTCTTGCTTAGAATACTATAGGAATTTGCACATTTGGGAATTTTAAGTTTCTTTATATTGAATGCTTGGTACGAAGAACGGTGCTATAATGCTGGTCTATATAAATAAAATTGAAAATCTGTCTGTTGTATGTATGTGTGTCTGTGTATGTGTGTTTGTCTCATCATTATAGGAGAACAGCTGAACCGCATTTATGAAAATTTGTGGGTAGCCTTGGAATAGCCCCATTTAAAATTTAGTCCATGTTTCGAGTTTCTTAGACCAAGGTTTGTCTAGATATTAATAAACAAGAAAGATCAATCATGCTTAAAGTATTGATTATGAAACACTTTCCAACTTCAATGCAATTTTATTTAAACAGGTCTAAAATGCAATACATTCCTTGGTAATATTTTAAAACTTATCACAATACTACATGAATTTATTATATTTGAAAACTTAAACCTTCATCGAAAAAAATGAACTTCATTCAAATGACGGCATTGAAATATAAATTGCCAGGTTTAAACATCTCTAAAATGTGATACATTCCTCGGTAATAATTTTAGAATTATCATAATACTACGATAATTAATTATATTTGAAGACTTCATCGAAAACAACTGAAATTCATTCAAATGACGTCATAGAAAAAATAACACGCCTGGGTCTCGCTATAAAAACAGCATTTTATTCATAAACAATTTTCCATTCATTTCATTCATCACAATACTGTAATAATTTATTTTATTTAAAAATTAAGACCATGGAGCTACAAGTAATTAAACTCTATGCTTAAAACTTCATCGAAAAAAAATCGTCCTTCTCTTTGTAAAATCAATGAATATTTTATTCATATCAACTATGCCGACTCCATGAGCTAAATAATTTTATGTTAAAGAAATACAGCAATTCTAATACAACTCATTCTCCATATTTTGCTGTTTACATTTTACATAAATGAAAAATAGGCTTCGTTGTAGAAATAATCAAATTTGGATAGTCATTTGAACTCAAATATATTGTAATTGCGTTGTTTCAGTATGTAGATGCACAGAATTTAAGCAAAAATAAAGTGGTTTTAGTACGGATACAACACTCAATATGAATAAAAAAGAACTTTAAAAATCACGATTTTGAGACAAGATGAATGCCATATATCATGTTGAAGTGGGTCACGTGATCTTTTCATATGGTCATGTGATCGCTTCATATAAGAGGTGTAATTATTACTTTAATTTTTATTTAAAAACTACTGAATATATTTCGCTGAATTATTTTTATATATTTTATAGAACAATTTGAATATTACCTAAAATTTTCGAAGTAATTTGTTAATTTTAAATCCGCTTAAAAAATGTTTGAAAAATTAGGTCCCATAGGGCTCAATGTATTTCATTTTTTCAACCCGGGTTCAATCCAAAACTAATTGGGTGATATTATTCATTTATATTCCCATAAGCCCTACAGAGACGTCTGAACAGCATACTAAAATTTCATTTTGATGAAGTCATATTTACGGCAGTTATCGTGCTAACGGACAGACAGACAGACAGACAGAATCAACAAAGTCATAAACACTTTTCAACTTTGTTGTAAAGTGTTAAAAACGCACTATGAAAACCTTCCATAGACATAGCATTACGGAAACGATATTTCCTTCTGCCAATTTATTTAAATTGGCAGAATAAATTTATTTAAATTGATTATATAGCAGACGATTTTTATTATATCTTTTCCGATTTAAATAATTAAGAAATACATATAATCATCAGAATATTCATCAGAATAACATTTTTGACTAGATTACGTCAATTACAGCTTTCGGACTGAAAAGTTATGGATATAATTGATATTTTCAATTTCTTAAGTCATCTGCTTTATTTTGGTAAATATTTTTCAATCTCATATATTGCGTTTAGCCATTTGTTGGAATAGAATAAAGATGGAAAAATTGATCCAATTTTACATATATTTTAAATTTATTTACAAACATGGATATTTTATTCTTCAGATTTGCCAGTAAATTTGTATAGAGAGAACAAAATAGATTCTTATACTTCTTTTTAGCAGAATAAAATTAAAAATTTTAATAGAATGTTTTGAATAGCAATGTCACTTCGCGCACTGTAGAAATGTGCACATAATTGTGAATCTTAAGTTTCTTTAGAACGTTTATTAAGAACGTTAGAAGTTTCATATGAACGGACATACTGTAGTAATATATAATTTTGCATTTTAAACTACTTTCATGTAATGTTATTATAAATAAAATATCTGAATAGTTAATTCCATTTTTAGAACCTATATGTAAATAAATACATACCGTTTTAATAATGTTTTTGATAAAAAAAAATATAAATGATTTTAAAATTTATTCATACATATAAGTTTTATTTTAATACTTTTTTTGATAAAAATACGGATGGTTAATACTATTTTTAAAATCTATATACTATATAAATGTGAATATTGTTTTAATAATGTTTTCGACTCCTCACTAAATGGAAGTGATTTTACGAATATAAGTATTTGCTGGCATATTATACCAGGGGTATAACGAAATAGCTAAGTTAGTTGTTTATCAAACTTCTGTTCTGAATTTATCAACATCTATCGCAGAATTGCTGTAAATCGTTTCTAAGATAAACAGCCAATCTTTTTACTTTCCCTACAATACATGGTAATGTATAGGGAAAGTATTGTACTTGTGTCAAAAATCGCAACTCGAGTTTTCGATGGATCTACACGTTTTGGGACCTCTAGAACACGAAAAAGCCATTTTTAGCGTGACATATCTCTCTCTCTCTCTCTCTCTTTATGTGTGTGTGTGATAGTCTGAGCAATGTATGTAGCCACTCGAACTCAAAAACTAATTGACTAAATTTCATAAAATTTGGTAGGTAAGTTATTTGTGGGCTACTCTGGTGCTGATTAGATTTTGGTAGAATTCGGGAGAAAAACTTGAACTTTCCAGACAGTTCACCGGATTCGAATACTCGCTAAAAGACGGTAATCTGGAACCTAGGCCACAAAAATGTCACAAAATTCAGGTAACCTTACTTTCATGCAGTAGAAATGGCTGAAAAAGTGTTTTTTCCTTGCGGGGTAAGTAAAGCATTATGAAGCGTTAGTTGCCAGATTTGCAAATTTAACATCAAGCGTTATAGACAGACGGAGCGAAGAGCTTTCCTTATATGTGAATAAATGATTATTAGCGAAGTGTTGCTCGTCAAAATACAAAACAATTACCCAAAGTGTATTTTCACGTGAATGGAACGAACTATATCCACATGAATGATGTTAACTTTGTCGTACACAATATTACATATGAAATACATATGAAAAGTGAGCATATTTCACTATAATTAATGCTTTTTTAATTTTATGTACTTCTTTGATAAATTTATTTGAAAAACGTGCAACATCTTAAGAACGGTTCATGCTAGCGTTATAAAGTTTGTGTCATTCGTTTTATAATTCAAAATTGCATAAGTTATAATTATTTATGCAACATTATTGAAAGTTTAATGATTTTCTAAAAATGTAGTTTCAGTTAGTGAAATTTGGTTGTCTTCCGTACAATTGATTATGTTTAGAATCAATAAGGTTTCATTATTCCCAAAGTGTCGTATTTGTAACAAATTTCGTTTAAAACGCCCTATTCGTTAGTTTCATAGGCAGTGGGGCTCAAAATTCCCCCATTAACTAAAATTGATCCCATTAATTCACCATAAGGTTCATATGAGCAAACATACCCCCTCCATTTTATCATCGAATGTCCCATTCAAAGATTTTAGCAGCGAGCGTGACTCTAGATACATTTATCAAAATGTTTGTATGCCACGGGCCATATAATAATAAAATTTTTCAAGAGGATGCCCTAAAACGTACCACATGTTCCCAAATCATAAAGGCAAGGTTTGACTAACGCAGGGGCATGCGGGACGCCGGCCCCGGACCCCCGTATTAGTGCGGTCCCAAATTAAACAAATACAACATCGAAAAATAAACGAATACTTCTTGAAAAAAAATTATGCCAGTGGAATAGGTTTGCCCCTCGAAAAGATTCATTTTGAATATATACAGGGATTACGGCACTAATTTACCATGTTGGCATTTTGGTTATAATAAGAAAGTTAACAATAATTAAAATTTCAGTTAAATATGTACAAACTTCATTTTGTATACCTTTTTATAGAATGCAATTATGTTTTATAAAAAAAAATGTTCATTTCATATATGTCAAGAGGTGAAGGCCCCCCTCCCCGAAGGAATGACTGCCCTCAGGCCTCAGTAAAGCTAAGATGAGCCCTGCATAAAGACGACAATGGGGGTCCATTTGTGTGACCACAGACAAAAAATGAATGCCACACTATTCAGTACCTTTTCCCTAAAAGAAATTAATAAGATGTCATGCTTCATACGTATCTTCTAAAATAAAGGTAATATTTTAAAATTCTATTGTATAATCAACGTCACTTTGTCGTTGGTGTATGGTATATTTGCGTTTTAAATCCAAACATTGATTTTCTTTTTTTAATTTTTACAACATTTATCCTTCTGAATGGTAAGGACATTTAACAATTGCTTTACATAAGTTTCCAGAGAAAAGTATATATGCGATATAAAATATTATTGCGTATGTATAAGTATTTTACACAGTTGAAAAAATAAAGAAATTACTTGTTTTTACACAGGTTTTATTCTTCAATTCTTCTGTGGTACAACTGTAAAATATTTGCAAGTATGTTACTGAAAGTTTCAGGGGAATCAGCTTTTCTTAATGATGGGGAGTAAAGCTGTCTCTCTCTCTCTCTGTATATATATATATATATATATATATATATATATATATATATATATAAATAAAAATTGAAGGATTTTAATCGAAAATTATGCATAAACTACAGTATGTACAAAAAAAAAAAAAAAAAAAAAAAAAAAAAAAAAAAAAAACCCATCTCTAGCATATCTGTTACAAATGAGTAACTATAGGCCAAGACTAAGGATAAGGTTAGAAGGTAACATATCACTATAATGGAAAGGGGGATGAGAAGAATAATAGGATTCAAAAATCACAATTAAAGTATATAAAAGTAAATAAAAATAAAACTCGGCAATATGAGAATAGGCAATAATAAACAGCTCAGGATAAGAGATTAAGAATAGAGAACAAGCAATTGAAACTACACAAAAAATGGCGGTTAGTTCGAAATTGCATTCTCATCAGGACAGCCATACAATTCGAATTAAAACCGATATAATAGCCAGTTTCTGACAATGGCGATAGTATTTAACTATAAACACCATTGGAACTGTCTACTGGCTAGTGGAAGGAGAAAATAAATCAATTGAATTATACAATTATGAAAAACAATACCTCCTTGTACAGAAATGGGAAAATTCAAGCATAGCACCACCACGTGTAAGATAAACTAGTGACTGAGCATTTCACCTCACTTCGTCAATGCGAGTGGGCACCGGAGTGAATACAATTGAACGATTCATAATATGTATGGAGACTTTCAAAAATAGTAATCAGTATAGGACTCAGGACAAGAGGAAAATAGTCATTCGAAAATAGTAAACAGTATTAGACTCAGGCCAAGTGGTAAGTGAGGTGATAAGAAAGGGTGAATTTTCAAAAAAGAGTTAACCAATCAAAGATAAATAATGCATGTGTAAAATTATTACGTGGTATATTTGAAATTATTAATAATATTATTTACAAATACTTCCGGATATTGGTAATTTTGACAAATGCGTTTAAGTTTATTGATGTGTAGAAAGTGAAACTGAGGATCAGAAAGACGATGTATTCGAAATAGCTGGTTTAAAATGATGTTTCTAAACAATTGAATAGAATTACAAGATTGATATGATAGCAGCTTTATGATAGAGAAGTTGTAAGAATCTTTTTTATCATATAGATTGGTGATAGCATGATTATTGAGGGTATCTAATTTTAGGTCTAAAAAATTAACAGTTTGACTAACGCAAGGCTCATTAGGAATTAATTCTAGGTTAGACGGGTAAAAATCAATATTAATGGGATAGGAATTATCAATGATAATACAAATTAAGTCGTCAACATATCTATATATAATATATGAATTAGAGTTAAAATGACATTCATGATAATAAAGATATAAGTTAGCGAGTATACTACTACTACAGCCACCTTGTGGTACACCAGATGTTTGTAAATAAATGTTATTACCTTGGATAATATAATTGTTGTATAACACAAAGTGCAAGAGCATAGGAAAATTTTTGACATTAAAAGCAACATGATTGGATGATATATAGTCATGATAAAGAGAGATAATAACTTTATGTAAATCTTTAATGACAATATTATTAAATAGGTCTTTAAAATCAAAGGTTTGGAAACCAAGAATTTGTGGAAACTTGCTAAGGTGATTAACTAAATCAAAACTATTGTTCAAAATGAAATATCCTGAATTCCTGAATTTAAGAGATTCATTAATTCGATTTAAACAGTTAAGCAAGTACTTACTAGCTGTAGTGGTAAAGGTATTATGTCCACAAGTGACTGTTCTAAAACTGAGAGGTGATTTGTGGAATTTAGGAACCAAAGTAACATAAGGAAATTTAAAATACTTACAATTAATATTTAATTGTGTATATAATTTTAGCATTTTAGTTTTGATTTGGATAGACTGATTATTAATGGGTTTAAAAATTTGATTATTTCTTAAGTAATTCTGTAACAGAGAAACATAATATTTTTTACAAATGATGGCATAATTATTAGAAGCTTTATCTACATAAGTTATGACAAAATGTTGTTGTAGTTCTTTGATAGCAGAAAGGAGTTGTTTATAATGATACCTAGGCTTCGTTAATTTAATGTTTATAATAAAATTTTTAAGTAGATATAAGGTAGTATACTTCCATAGATTGAATGCTTCAATAGGAATAGAATGTGAACAAGCAAGTTGATATATGAATTTATCAAAATCAAATGATAGAGACTGAAGAAGTTGTTTAGGGTGATGGCAGAATGGAATGCGAAATTTAGACCCTTTATTCATAATATCCCTAAGTATATCATCCTGAACTATACTGAGATCCCCAGTAATAATGTGACCATGAGTGGAGTTGACAAAAGGGGCAAGATTTTGATTGCTGCATACACATGATGTAAGATCATCGGAGTTTAATGTCCTGGAAACTTCATTGTAATTATAAATTGTTCTACCAATTGGTAAATTATATTTAAATGATTTTTGTATTTTGATATCATTTACTGGTAACAAGTGCTGATGTTTTGCAAATAAATTATTGAAGTTAAGAGAATTAAGAATAGGGTGTTTAAAAGAAATAACACAGTAAGCAATTTTAGTATGTGGATTTGGTGTATGGAGTAGGTGGTAATTTAAGAAATTTGTACGAGAGAGAAGCAAATCAAAAAATAAATGTTTAAAATGCTCATGAGTTAATTTTAATTTTAAAAAATTAGTATAAACAATACTTAATTTGTTTTTTCTGACTTTATATAACCATGTTCTAACAGGTAGAAAATTGAAAGTTTGAGAATAATTATATTGTAATTTCAAAATGTCTGCTTTGTAATCAATAGTTTTACTTAAGTTACTTTTTCCTTTGCCACGCTTATATCGCTTTTTACTAGGAGTTGATGACTTTGAATAATGAAAAAGATGTTTATATACTGAAGATTTATGAGAATTGTATTCAAAACTATTGTTAACAACATTATTATTATTATAAATTTGATTTAAGCCAAAGGGGAAGAGAGTTTTATATTTTTTAATGTAATAATTTTCAAATACTAATCTATCCGTGAGTGAAATTTTAATATCTAAAATATGAAGGGATACATTTTTAAATCCGTGTGTAGCAAAGTGCTGATATTCAAATTGATTTTTAGTAGGGAGATCATTAAAGACTTTATGGTCAAATTTTTTAATATGATCCCTGTGTACATTCATTCTAAGATGTAAAGGGTTGCTGGTTTGGCCAATATAAGATAAGTTACAAATAGTACAATTAATTTTGTATATGCAATTAAAAACTTTGCAGAATTTTTGTGAAGTGGAATTATTATTAATTTGTAATGGGTCAGCAAAAGGACAAGTTTTGCACCTAAGATTGTTGCATCTATTGAAGGAATATGTTTTGGATTGAGAGAAGGTATGGTATTCTTCCAAATCGTCTATAACGCTTAATTGGTCAATGTTTGTCGATCTATAATTATCCCAATTCATAATAATAATAGACCGGACACTAGGTAATGAAGAAAATTTACATCACGAATTCTAATTAAAATTCCCAATATAAACCCCTTCAAAAACTATTTTGTCAGGTACGAATTTCAAATTTTAACTAATACCATAAGAATTGAATCGAAATTTTGGAGAGTAACAAAACAAGCATAGTAGAAAAGAGAGATTTTCATACGAAATATTCATAAAAGAGCGAAGTGTGGACAAATAATCATATTGGTCCGGAATGGAAGATATACAAAACCGTTAATACGTATGTGTCTGACTGAATCTCTACAACTGCGGGCAAAAGAGGGCCATATAGTGGAAATACATGTCTAGATTAAAATGTAAAAATAAGCAATAAAAGATATTGACGTCCGGGTTAACTAAAAGATACAGAAATAAATAACACAAAAAACACAATAAACTCTAATGCCTGCCGAGAGATGTCAGCACTATACACATATATAACGAGTGAAGAATCGAGTGTGAAATCTACCAAAAAGAGCAATAACCCGCAGAAAAAATCATAAAAGCGATGAGAGAACTCAAACCAAAATACTCCAAAATGCGAAATGTGAAGACATACCATAATCAATCAATAGAAGGAATGAAAGGGTTAGATAAATAAAAACAATATCCAAAGAGGGCCATATTAAGACATAGATGGGCTCGTAGTTAAACTATAGAAATGCGTTAGCGATAATAATAATAATAATAAACAAATTAAAATTAAAATTAAAAAGAGAATAAACTCTGTAATAAGCGCAAATGCAGCTTTACAACAGGTTTTACCTTTTTAAAAATTTTTTTGCAAGTATGAAAATCAAAAGAAAGATGGTTGAATTCAGAAGTAAATAATAAATATAAATGTACAATTAAAAGATGTAATAGAAGTCAGTATGTAGAAAACAGAATATAAAACACAATATAATACAGAATATATATATATATATATATATATATATATATATATATATATATATATATACATTATATATTATATATTATATATATATATATATATATATATATATATATATATATATATATATATATATATATATATATATATATATATATTCCTAAATTTCATAAAAATTCTATTAAATTTAGAACAGTAACTAGTGGCCATAATACTTACTCTACTACTGCGAGTAAATTACTACTAAATTATTTAAATGTAATAAATGATAGTTTACGTCTTTTTTAGCAATAACTACCTTATTCTAAATAATAGTAAATAATTAAAGGATAAATTAACATCACTAGGTAAACTAATTGGATTTTAAACTTTTAATTTTAAAGAGCTTCTTAATAATATTAAGATTTCTGATCTTTATGGAGTAATTTTAGCTCTATATAATGTTTATATTACTAATCATTCTACTCGTACTATATTTACCAATTTTTCTAAATTTCTTCACTTTGTTCTTTTCAATAATTATATTTTTCAAGATAATAAATTATACTTACAAGTCTCAGGGGTTCCACAAGGTTGCTGTAGTAGCAGTATATTAGCTAATTTATACCTTTATCATTATGAAAAATCTTTTACTTTCACAGATTATAAAATTTACAGATATGTTGATAATCTGATTTGTTTGGTTTTTGCCGACAACTGTGTCATAGATATAGATTTCTATCCGGATAATTTGGAACTAATACCTAATGAAGCCACTATTAGTAATAACATTAATTTTTTGTATTTAAATCTCATTATTGAACCTACTAATAGGATAGTTATTAATTTATATGATAAAAAAGATATTTTTAATTTTAACATTAATAAAATATTACCATTTAATTCCTGTAACTCGATTCAATTGTTTAGAAATTTTATACTTAATCAACTTTTTAGAATTTGTAGATTATCAGATAAAAACATTCATGCTATGTATATTAATAAGCTAAAAATTACCAGCAAATTATATAAATATCCAGCATGTTTAGTAAATGGTATAGTTAAAAAGTTTAGAATGGTTGAATATACTTAAATTCCCTCCTTAGTATCTTATATTAGCCAGATATCCACTTTCTCTTGAATAAGCATTACCATGTATTTACATCCCCTTGTAATTTAGCCTCTATGTTTTCTTTTATCATCTGCACCTTTATTTTGTAGCTCTTACTATTGAATATCACCTTTTATAGCCTTTTCGCATTACTGTTACTTATTTCTCACGATTGGCATAACAGCAGTTCTCAACTTTTTACTTTTTGCGATTGGCAACATTGGTCTCTTTATTCAAGGCTCCAATGGATCAAACATATACAGTGTTTTTTCAGGTATTCTTGTTTCCTATAATTTTTCAATCTTTATGCATGTCGTCCAAGTTAAGAGTGCTTATAGATATAATCTATCACTGATATCAGAAACATGCATTTTGTGTTCATTTTGATGAAGTATTTGGACTTGACGAAGAGTTTTGTCTAAATGAACAATTCATTTGTTTAGGCCTAGGGATTGTCCACGTGTAAAGCTTTAATGATTGGATTTTATTTGATTTTCTTTTATCGATTCCTTTCCATTGATGTTTGTTGTTTGTCTTCAGCTTGATGAGAGGTTAGCCTTTTATATTCCACATGATTGATGATTCACTGTTTGATACTTTTTATTAGTTAGGCATTTTTTTAATGTTCGGGTTTTTTGAGTTGCAACTTCTCTCTATTCTTTCATTGGATTTTCAAACTATTTTTATTATATATATATATATATAACTCTTCGGCAGACTATAACTAACTGAATATTTCAGAAATAAAGCTGGAATTTTCAAGTACGCCTGTATTTGCGACTTTTCTGATAGCTTCCCGAAATTATCCATAAAATAGCCGAGTAAAAATGAGCAAAGGTTGCAAAATGTTTTACAGCTTATCCGTTCCCTTTAGAGTTCATCTTACGTAACATATCTTCTGACAAGCTTTTAAATGTTTTGAAATCATTAATCAAAATGATCATGCCATAATGATATACTACAAATGATATACCAATTCTAATGAAACTTTTAGATCCATGCATTTGAAAAAATCTTATAAAGCACTTTTGCCTACAAATGTTGATTGTTTTTTAAGACGCCTTTTGTAAAACTGTGAAAATAAATTTTGTTGTAAATCACAAATTTTCTTGTTCCTGCAAAAGGTGACAAAATTAAGAATATTATAACACGTGGTACAGGTTAAGTAAAATTAGTGCAGATATGTGTGTATAAATATGTTTTATAAAGTGTAATTTTTGATAAACAGGGATTCAAATGAATGATCCCCAGTCGTTTTGCCCAGTTACATGATCTGATAGGTGGAGGATCATTCCGGATAGTTCGCGCGTTTAGTGGGTTGTTGTTGTTGTTGAGACCTAGACCGTCCCACCTACCAGAAAGGTGTAAGGTGACTGTTTGGACGGCAGGGAAGAGTCACCCAATTTAGACCGGAACCCAGTGGGGGAGGCATTCACAGGGACCTTCTTCCCCTACCACCAACCTCTCGGAAGGATTTACGGACCCACATATTTAACTTGATCGTACTCCGCTTGAACACGGCGGCAGTTTTGGCAGCGGAGGAAATCGAACCCGGGCCTACCGAGTGCAATTCCCGCGCGCTAACCACTGGGCTACCGCCCCCCCCCATTGTTTAGTGGGTTGTGTAAAATTAAATAAATGTTAGAAATGGCTTTTGCATCACGAAAATTTCCAGATCATGTGGGATTGGGATAAGTGAGCAAATGTATGGTGAATAATTGAAGGTCAATTGAAGCAGAAAAACTTCAATTGTGCAATGTATAATCGTAATAACAATGCTTTCTTTTTTAATGAATTAAAAGTCCGGCAGGCTGATGTAAAGTGAAAATGGAAACAAGGGAGGCAATGGAAACAAGCAGGCTTTTATTATAAAAAAAAAGTGTTAATAAAGCAGTAAAACAATTTCTTTTTAGTTATGGACAATAATAAGAAAAGAAATAATAATATGTCCAAAAAATGCTATTTGTCCAAAACTGTGATTTATGTGTAGAAACGCATTTTACTTTCCTTATATACATAATGTATAAGGAAAGTATTGTGACGGGGTCGAAAATTCGAAATCGAGTTTTCGACGGGAGAGCACGTTTCAAGCATCCCTGATCACGAATCAAACATTTTTGAAGTGATGTCTGTGTGTGTGTGTGTGTGTGTGTGTGTGTGTAAAAGTATGTGTGTGTGTGTGTCAGTGAGTCTGTGGAGACGATAACTGACGAACGAATGGACCGATTCGAACCAAATTTGGTACAAAAATCACAATCCGTAAACACTGGAAGCCTATTGTTTTTATACGTAATCGAATGTTCAGAACCCCCCTAAATTTTCGAATAAAATCTTGAAAAAATCGTCAAAAAATCAAAACCACTAATAAAGTTACGCAAATAGACATTTCTTATGTAATTTTTCATTAGAAAACGATTGACATACATTTTAGAACGCTAACATGAACCGTTCTCGAGATATTGCACATTTTTCAAAAAAATTATTAAAAAGTCATTTAAAATGAAAAAAAAATTTCCTATTCAGAAACATGTTCACTTTTCATATGTAATACCATGCGATAAATTGGGTGACATTATTCTCGTGGATCCAGATCGTTCCATTCATGAAAAAAGATACTTTAAGTAATACTTTTGTATTTGAACGCCAATAGCCATTTATCTCCTGTAAGAACAACTTATTTCTTCGTCCATAACGCTTGCGAGATTTTGGCGACGAATTTGGCGGAATGTCGCCAACTTGGCGACTTTTTGAAATGTTGCCAAATTAACGAAAATCTCGCCAAATGGATAAAAATGACGCTAAATCAATGAAAATGACGACTAATTGTCGAAAATTCTATATCTTGGAAAGAATATTAGTATCTACTATAAGAAAAACCTATTACTTTCCTTATATACATAATGTATAAGGAAAGTATTGTGACGGGGTCGAAAATTCGAATTCGAGTTTTCGACGGGAGAGCAGGTTTCCAGCATCCCTGATCACGAATCAAACATTTTTGAAGTGATGTCTGTGTGTGTGTATGTGTGTGTGTGTGAAAGTATGTGTGTGTGTGTGTCAGTGGGTCTGTGGAGACGATAACTGACGAACGAATGGACCGATTCGAACCAAATTTGGTACAAAAATCACAATCTGTAAAGACTGGAAGCTTATTGTTTTTATACGCAATCGAATGCTCAGAACTCCCCTAAATTTTCGAATGAAATTTTGAAAAAATCGTCAAAAAATCAAAACCGCTAATAAAGTTACGCAAATAGACATTTCTTATGTAATTTTTCATTAGAAAACGATTGACATAAATTTTAGAACGCTAACATGAACCGTTCTCGAGATATTGCACATTTTTCAAAAAAATTATCAAAAAGTCATATAAAATAGAAAAAAAAAATTTCCTATTGAGAAACATGTTCACTTTTCATATATAATATCATGCGATAAATTGGGTGACATCATTCTCGTGGATCTAGCTCGTTCCATTCATGAAAAAAGATACTTTGAGTAATACTTTTGCATTTGAACGCCAATTTATCTGCTGTAAGAATAACTTATTTCTTCGTCCATAACGCTTGGCGAAATTTTGGCGACGAAATTGGCGGAATGTCGCCAACTTGGCGACTTTTTGAAATGTTGCCAAATTAACGAAAATCTCGCCAAATGGATAAAAATGACGCTAAATCAATGAAAATGACGACTAATTGTGGAAAATTCAATATTTCATAAGTTATATAATGTATAAATATATAATAATAGCTATATAATATATGTCGAAAATTCAATATCTAATAAGTTATATATATATATATATATATAACTTATTTCTTCGTCCATAACGCTTGGCGAGATTTTGGCGACGAAATTGGCGGAATGTCGCCAACTTGGCGACTTTTTGAAATGTTGCCAAATTAACGAAAATCTCGCCAAATGGATAAAACCGACGATAAATCAATGAAAATGACGACTCATTGTCGAAAATTCAATATCTTGGAAAGGATATTAGTATCTACTAGAAGAAAAACCTATTTATTTTACTTTAAAAGTAGTAAATTCATTTCATTATATAAGGAAAGTCATGTGTTGCACACATCAGATTTTTTTTTTACTGTAAAAGTAGTAAATTCTTTTCATTATATAAGGAAAGTCATGTGTTGCCCACATCAGATTTTTGTAAGTCGTGATCACTTCATTCGGACTGTTGTCACCAATGTCTTGATCCAATGTAAAATGCTAAATAAGTTTTTTTTTGAGTCCTGTAAGTTGAACGGGTTTATTTCCTCCCTTGATATTAAAAGTCAAAATTGGAAGGGATCGAAAAGGGGTCTTAGTGATGACACAAAAGTCAATTGCTCAGCCTAGCAATGGAAGAATGTCATCCCCAACGTAGGTTTACCACTCTGCATTGTAAACTGAGTTTCGCAATATGGGAATCAGGCAGACAGAATCTCGCTCCCAAATAGGCTAAGCGAGGCAGAATATCGGAGATCTAGGAATCTGGCTGGTGACCGTCGAGAAATGAGGCTGTTTGAGGAAATTTTTGTTTGGTCGGGTTGAGTGTGAGGTCTATCTTTAGTTACAACCCCCCCCCCCCTTTTACTTTCCTTATATACATAATGTATAAGGAAAGTATTGTGACGGGGTCGAAAATTCGAATTCGAGTTTTTGACGGGAGAGCACGTTTCAAGCATCCCTGATCACGAATCAAACATTTTTGAAGTGTTGTCTGTGTGTGTGTGTGTGTGTGTCGGTGAGTCTGTGGAGACGATAACTGACGAACGAATGGACCGATTCGAACAAAATTTGGTACAAAAATCACAATTCGTAAACACTGGAAGCCTATTGTTTTTATACGAAATCAAATGTTCAGAACCCCCTAAATTTTCGAATGAAATTTTGAAAAAAATCGTCAAACAATCAAAACCGCTAATAAAGTTACGCAAATAGACATTTCTTATGTAATTTTTCATTAGAAAGCGATTGACATAAATTTTAGAACGCTAACATGAACCGTTCTCGAGATATTGTACATTTTTCAAAAAAAATTATCAAAAAGTCATATAAAATAAAAAAAAATATTTCCTATTGAGAAATATGTTCACTTTTCATATGTAATACCATGCGATAAATTGGGTGACATCATTCTCGTGGATCTAGCTCGTTCCATTCATGAAAAAAGATACTTTGAGTAATACTTTTGTATTTGAACGCCAATAGTCATTTATCTGCTGTAAGAATAACTTATTTCTTCGTCCATAACGCTTGGCGAGATTTTGGCGACGAATTTGGCGGAATTTCGCCAACTTGGCGACTTTTTGAAATGTTGCCAAATTAACGAAAATCTCACCAAATGGATAAAAATGACACTAAATCAATGAAAATGACGACTAATTGTCGAAAATTCTATATCTTGGAAAGAATATAAGTATCTACTATAAGAATAACATTTTTTTAAACTGTAAACGTAGTAAATTAATTGCATTATATAAGGAAAGTCATGTGTTACCCACATTAGATTTTTTTTAATTATGAATTATTTTGCTCTAAGAAAACTTTTTATTGGTTGGTTAAGTAGATCAGTCAGAGAACCCGCCAGCCAAGTTTCTGCGAACCTGCAGGAAAGGCAGGAAAAGCTTTCGGTTCGATTGTAGAAAGAAGAGGGGAATCAACAATTCATTGATCAGTGTGTGGCGGCAAAGCGTTTGATTGCGGAAATTATGAAGGATCCTCTCAAGAAAAGTCCAGGAAAAGATGGACGGAAGTGGTGCTTGAGCCTCTATACCGAAAGCCGGAGGTTTCTGTTGGACGTGGGTAAGAAATATTTGAGTATTTTCGTGAGTACGCGAAGTTCGAAGGTATCGCCAAGACCGGTAGGATTTATTTTGGGTTCAATCAACTTATGGGCTTGTGCAGTAGTCTTTTAAATTGAACAGAATCTTTGTTTAACCAGCCAGTAGCTGTCTGTGTTTAGTTTCGTAGATAAATTAATTGGATTTTAAATCGTAGTCTCAATGTGTTCTTTCCATGGCCGTTAGCGACATCGTCGATGCTTTCTAGAAAGTATCGAGTTGTGTCACTTGTAGATATTAGACATAGGAAAACACCAATATTTTACAATTTTCCATATGTAAACGAACGCCTGTTCCAGCGTTTTTGTTTGTAATGATTAAGTATTTTCAAATTGTTTAAACTTCCTGTGTCTTGTCATTCATTATTATTCATAACGCATGAAATATCCTTGGGAAGCCCACTGAAATAGAACTTGTTGCTTTTCATGAGCTTTCTAGCAAGTATCGGATAACGTTTTTAAAACACGATCGTTTCCCAAGTGACATTTAAAGTGTTGCCCATGAATATGTACATATATGTAGATACTATGTGTATATAGAGTAGCTAAAGCGCTAAAATTTTTTTCTACTATCAACAATGATATAAATACTGCATGATATAAATACTGCACATGATACAATGATGCACATGATATAAATACACATGATATAAATACTGCATATTTATTCACTTATAAAAGATTTTTCTGTAGTAGTTGATAACTGTCTAACATATTGTCAGCTTTGTCATACGATTGGCCTTAACAGACTTAATTGGTCACACTCTAAAATGTCAACATTATAAATATATGGCAGTTGGATTTGCGATATGTTTGTTCTCCGGTATAAATTTTCCAGTTTAAAAAAATCTATACTCTCAGAACTGATTTTCCATTTGTCCGAGACATACATCTTAGTAATATACAAAGTCGGTCTATCCTGTTTTGAAACCACAGGTAACTAAAATACTCAGCTATTCTCATTTCCTCAATAATGAGCAATCTTTGTCACTCATTAAACGAAAGAGTTCATTACAATTAATTTTAGATAAATTAGATGGATTGTCTGTTCCTGTATCATCGTATTTTGTTATATGGCAAATTAGAATGGCGTTAGAAACGGGTCAAATGAGCAAAAATTTTGTCTGATTAGCGCTGTGAAAAAATGAGCAGCATTCTGACAAGTGTTTCTTTCAGGCATATCTCCGGGGGTGGGAAGTTCACCCCCTCGAAGCCCCCCAAGACGAGTACTCGCCCCCCGGAGACATTTTGCGTTAACCTAGTTGCGTTAACTTATTTATGTAGCACAGAATTTTGATATATTTATATAGGGAAAATAGAAAACTTGCCCCCACTCCTCAAAATATTTCATTCGCCTTCCCGGCCAAAAAGTTCTGAAAGAGACAGTGGTTCTGACTGACTGAAAAAGTTTATATCAGTGGTCTTTAATCTTTTTAGAATGACGGACCGCACTTGAGTCAGTTTGAGTCCACATATGCAAAACCCTGTATCTTCTTAAATCACACATATCCTTCTAAACAGAAGCAAAACGAAAAAAAAAAACGCGATCCAATGTATCATCCAGACAAGTTGTTTATTTATTTATGCTTAAACATGTCATTCAAGTTTTTACTAATCGAGTCTGGATATGATTTTTTTTAACTAACTGCAAAACTAACTACTCTTTTTAACTAACTAATTGCAACTTATCCAGCGCAGAGCTCTTGATCAATATTGATTTGAAGATTCATTTGATTATCAAACAAAAACATTTTTTATATATAATATATCAATAAAATATTATCGACACATAATGAAGGTCCGCATAAATATTTTATTTTATATATTTAGCAATCTTATTCTCTGCGGGGTGATAAATCTATCTATTTGCGAGATAACAAATGGCTGTACAAATGACTGCCGTTAAAAAAGTGACCCATGCGGCCATAAATAAAATAAAATGAAAATTTAGACTTGGTATGGCAGAATTAGTGCCCATACGAAAGCCACACCGAAAAGTTATTTCAATTTTTGAAATTTTCCGTAGTCACTCTTTTACTCGTTGAAATAGAGATTCGGAATGAAATCATTTAATAAAAATTTTACGCCTTCCTCACTTTGATATTTATTGAAAATAAACAGTAATTCGATGCTCAAAGGAGAATTTCGAATGAAAATGAGGGCGTGACCAAATCAATTACTGATACATGTTGTCACTATTTAGCAATTAAATCTCTTCGATAGCTTTTAAATAATGCTTTTTTCTTTTTGTTTTATAATTGAGCATTATTATCAGAATTTCCAATTTATTACTTTCCTTATATACATAATGTATAAGGAAAGTATTGTGACGGAGTCGAAAATTCGAATTCGAGTTTTCGACGGGAGAGCACGTTTCAAGCATCCCTGATCACGAATCAAACATTTTTGAAGTGATGTCTGTGTGTGTGTATGTGTGTGTGTGTGTGTGTGTGTGTGTGAAAGTATGTGTGTGTGTCAGTGAGTCTGTGGAGACGATAACTGACGAACGAATGGACCGATTCGAACCAAATTTGGTACAAAAATCACAATCCGTAAACACTGGAAGCCTATCGTTTTTATACGTGATCGAATGTTCAGAACCCCCCTAAATTTTCGAATGAAATTTTGAAAAAATCGTTAAAAAATCAAAACCGCTAATAAAGTTACGCAAATAGACATTTCTTATGTAATTTTTCATTAGAAAACGATTGGCATAAATTTTAGAACGCTAACATGAACCATTCTCGAGATATTGTACATTTTTCAAAAAAATTATGAAAAAGTCACATAAAAAAAAAAAAATCCTATTGAGAAACATGTTCACTTTTCATATGTAATACCATGCGATAAATTGAGTGACATCATTCTCGTGGATCTACCTCGTTCCATTCATGAAAAAATATACTTTGAATAATACTTTTGTATTAGAACGCCAATAGTCATTTATCTGCTGTAAGAATAACTTTTTTCTTAGTGCATAACGCTTGGCGAGATTTTGGCGACGAATTTGACGGAATGTCGCCACCTTGGCGACTTTTTTGTAATGTTGCCAAATTAATGAAAATCTCGCCAAATGGATAAAAATGACGGTAAATCAATGAAAATGACGACTAATTGTCGAAAATTCAATATCTTGGAAAGAATATTAGTATCTACTATAAGAAAATCCTATTACTTTCCTTATATACATAATGTATAAGGAAAGTATTGTGACGGGGTCGAAAATTCAAAATTGAGTTTTCGACGGGAGAGCACGTTTCAAGCATCCCTGATCACGAATCAAACATTTTTGAAGTGATGTCTGTGTGTGTGTGTGTGTGTGTGTCAGTGAGTCTGTGGAGACGATAACTGACGAACGAATGGACCGATTCGATCCAAATTTGGTACAAAAATCACAATCCGTAAACACTGGAAGCCTATTGTTTTTATACACAATCGAATGTTAAGAACACCCCTAAATTTTCAAATGAAATTTGGAAAAAATAGTCAGAACATCAAAACCACTAATAAAGTTACGCATATAGACATTTCTTATGTAATTTTTCATTAGAAAACGATTGACATAAATTTTAGAACGCTAACATAAACCGTTCTCGAGATATTGCACATTTTTCAAAAAAATTATCAGATAGTCATATAAAATAAAAAAAAAATATTTCCTCTTGAGAGACATGTTCACTTTTCAGTAATACCATGCGATATATTGGATGACATCGTTCTCGTGGATCTAGCTCGTTTCATTCATGAAAAAAGATATTTTGAGTAATACTTTTTTATTTGAACGTCAATATTCATTTATCTGCTGTAAGAATAACTTATTTCTTTGTCCATTATGCTTGGTGAGATTTTGGCGACGAATTTTGGCGGAATGTCGCCAACTTGGCGACTTTTTGAAATGTTGACAAATTAACGAAAATCTCGCCAAATGGATAAAAATGACGCTAAATCAATGAAATGACGACTAATTGTCGAAAATTCAATATCTTGGAAAGAATATTAGTATCTACTATAAGAAAAACCTATTTATTTTACTGTAAAAGTGGTAAATTCATTACGTTATATAAGGAAAGTCATGTGTTGCCCACATCAGATTTTTTAATTCCGAGTAAGATTGTGTGGGCCCCAAAATATTCAAATCTCATTTAAATTGCTATATGCTTTTCTGCTCAGACAGTTAAGTCTAAATGTGACGGTTAGGAGTAATAAAAGTTATTTAAAAAAATTATACAAAATGTTAATGCGATAATGAAAATAGAACCTTGAATAACAGCAACCCCAGTATTTTCCTGGTTTGGGTATATTAAACAAGAAAGATCAATCATGCTTAAAGCATTGATTATGAAACACTTTCCAACTTCAATGCAATTTTATTTAAACAAGTCTAAAATGCAATACATTCCTCGGTAATATTTTGAAACTTATCACAATACTGCATTAATTTATTATATTTGAAAACTTAAACCTTCATCGAAAAAAATGAACTTCATTCAAATGACAGCATTGAAATATAAATTGCCTGGTTTAAACATCTCTAAAATGTTATACATTTCTCGGTAATAGTTGCGTTGTTTCAGTATGTAGATGCTCAGAATTTAAGCAAAAATATAGTAGTTTTAGGACGGATACAACACTCAATATGAATTAAAAAGAACTTAAAAAAATCACGATTTTGAAACAAGATGGATGCCATATATCATTTTGAAGTGGGTCAAGTGATCGTTTCATATCATGGTCACGTGATCGTTTCATATAAGAGGTGTAATTATTATTTTAATTTTTATTTAAAAAATTACTGAATATATTTCGCTGAATTTCTTTTTATATATTTTATGGAACAATTTGAATATCATCTAAAATTTTCGAAGCAATTTGTGAATTTTAAATCCGCTTAAAAAATGTTTGAAAAATTAGGTCCCATAGGGCTCAATGTATTTCATTTTTTCAACCCGGGTTCAATCCAAAACTAATTGAGTGATATTATTGATTTATATTCCCATAGGTCCTACAGACCGTCTGAACAACATACTAAAATTTCATTTTGATTAAGTCATTTTTACGGCAGTTATCGTGCTAACGGACAGACAGACAGACAGACAGAATGAACAAAGTCATAAACACTTTTCAACTTTGTTGTAAAGTGTTAACAAACGATCCGGAGACACCAAATGACAGGGAAAAAATTAGGATCCAAAAATAAATACAGGAGAAAAATTTGTATTTTACACTCTGATTTCATGATTTGAAACTAATTATTACGATCCCTATTAGATTGAAAATGAGATCTTATAACGTGCGAAATTTAAATCCCTATTTTGAGATTAATTTATCGTTTGCATTTCTGGACGAAATTTCGGAAACCTGCTTTTAGACCTATGACATATCTCTCTTCTCTTCGCCGTATTTATTTTAATTTTACAGCATTATTCAATTTTTTTTTATTTAGATTCTAATAGGCGCTGTATTAGAAATTTTCTAAAGCAGTGATGAAGATTGTTATTCTAAATTCCCTGTTATTCTAAATTTTCCCTGCTTTCAAAAATTTCGTTTTCTATCCCCACTTAATTTCCGCAGGAAGTAAAAAGCTGGGATTTTCCCAAATATATTCAAGAGATTCCTTAATAATTTGTTTCATCTATTACGCCTCTTCATTTTTTTCGCCAATATTTCGACAAAAATGAAATGATATATCAACATATTAACAGAACTATAGCAGACATTGCAAATTGTACTTTACCGCTGAGTGCCATTTAAGTTTTATCAATTGTTGAAATTTTAAATCGAATTTATCATTTTGTTTCAAAAGAAAAGTACGTACCTCTCACCAGACAGAATACACAAAATGCGCCAGCATTCATTAAAATCAATTCAGCAGTGAATACTGTAGATCCGGTAAAATTAAAGAATTAATGCTCAGACGACAATCATAAAAAGTGTATTTTAAAGTTCTTTTTTCTCGGGTGCTACCTCACTAACTGTAATTTTGTTTTGTTTGTCCACTGAAAGGGGCACCCAAAATAGTTATTTCTATAAAAGTATATAAAATGGGGCACCAAAATAATTTATCCCATCAAAATAAATAATACGGGGCCCCAAAACACGTTAACGCTTAGGGCTCACCAAGATAGTAAATTCGCTGCTAAAATAACCCCTTATAATGTTGTTTGGTTATATAAACCAAAATCTAATCAGTACCAGAGTAACTAATAGCTGAACGGAGTAAGAACATCATTAAAACAAGAAAGATCAATCATGCTTAGAGCATTGATTATGAAACACTTTCCAACAGCAATGCAATTTCATTTTAAACATGTCTAAAATGCAATACATTCCTCGGTAATATTTTAAAACTTCTCACAATACTACATTGATTTATTATATTGGAAAACTTAAACCTTCATCGAAAAAAATGAACTTCATTCAAATGACGGCATTGAAATATAAATTGCCTGGTTTAAACATCTCTAAAATGTGATATATTACTCGACAATAATTTTAGAATTATCATAATACCACGATAATTTATTATATTTAAAAACTTCATCGAAAACAACTGAAATTCATTCAAATGACGTCATAGAAAAAATAACACGCCTGGCTCTCTCTAAAAAAGCAGCATTTCATTCATAAATAATTTCCCATTCATGTCATTCATCACAATACTATAATAATTTATTTTATTTAAAAATTAAGACCATGGAGCTACAAGTAATTTAACTCTATGCTTAAAACTTCATCGCAAAAAATCGTCCTTCTCTCGGTAAAGTCAATGAATATTTCTTTCATATCAGCTACGCAGACTCCATGAGCTAAATTCTTTTGCGTTAAAAAAATACAGCAATTTCTATACAACTCATCCTACATATTTTTCTGTTTACATTTTACATAAGTGAAAAATAGGCTTCGTTATAGAAATAATCAAATTTGGATGAGCATTTAAACTCATATATATTGTAATTGCGTTGATTTAGTATGTAGATGCACAGAATTTAAACCAAAATAAAGTAGATTTAGGATGGATACAACGCTCAATATGAGATAAAAAGAACTTTAAAAATCACGATTTTGAGACAAGATGGATGCCATTTATCATTTTGAAGTGGATCACGTGATACTTTCATATCATGGTCACGTGATCGTTTCATATAAGAGGTGTTATTATTATTTTAATTTTTATATAAAAAACTACTGAATATATTTCGCTGAATTTTTTTTTATATATTTTATGCAACAATTTGAATATTACCTAAAAATTTCGAAGCAATTTGTGAATTTTAAATCCGCTTAAAAAATGTTTGAAAAATTAGGTCCCATAGGGCTCAATGTATTTCATTTTTTCAACCCGGGTTCAATCCAAAACTAATTGGGTGATATTATTCATTTATATTACCATAGGTCCTACAGACCGTCTGAACAACATACTAAAATTTCATTTTGATTAAGTCATTTTTACGGCAGTTATCGTGCTAACGGACAGACAGACAGACAGACAGACAGACAGAATGAACAAAGTCATAAACATGTTGCAAAAAACTTTGTTGCAAAGCGTTAAAAAAGAACCCAATCCAAAATCTGATTATACACACTATCAAAGAGCTAAAATAAATAGATCTCGATCCAAAATTCAATTATATACACTGGTAGAGCTTTCAAAGGGCTACACATTCTTGTTTATTGTTCAAAGATCTTTTAGTTTTTGAGATATAAGCATTACAAACTTGAAAAATGGAAAATTTTCAATTTTCTTCAACTTGACAAGACGGTTACTCGAAACCTATAAGAGTTTTTTTAAATAAATGTGGACTTTAATACTAAATTTCCTAGTGCACAATTTTGTCGGTTACTATTTATATCTATCTCTTATAGTTTACTATACATTTCGAGTGAAATTTAGAAAACTGAAAAAAACCAAAATAAAAAACACCCGCTCGGAGAACTACTTTTTAAAGATTTTTCGAAAAGAAAAAGTTCAAAATATTAAAATATTGAAACTATGTTTATATATTTATATTCTGGGCACTATTTCAGACAAAAAAGAAAAATTATTTACATTTTTATCTATTAAATTCGGGGGTATAAGCGTTCAAAGTGTTTACATTTTTTCGTAACGCTCCTTTTCCCGCAAGGGGAACGAACCTCAACCATAAATGTTATACAAAACATAAAAAACACATTTTTGGATTTTAATTGGTGTCTTCTGATTTGCTGGTGCTCTAAGCACATTCTCAGTATGTCGATTGGGCACTGCCATGAACACTGCATATCTCCTATTTTCATAGATAATTCTATAGCATATTATATATATATATAGCATATTTTCTACAGAATACTATAGTATATTATATATATCGATATTAATCTGTGGATATCTCATTTTTCCTATTTTTCAGAAAATGTAATACACGTTGCGCAATTCAAACACTAGATGGCAGTAGTTGTCCGTTGCAAAGCTGAAAACTATAATAACTTCTGAAATACTGACTAATATACAGGGGCGTCCCGGTCAAGAGGGCCAAGCGACCGCTTGGGGCCTCATGTTTGCAGAAAGCCTTAGAATTTTGTACATTATTTTTATTGGATTTATCTTGCGTTTTTTAAAAACTCACTAGTGCGTTATACATCTTACCTAACCCAACGTTTTTTTTTTTTTGTATTTTATATAATTATACATTTTATGATTAGGAATTTACTTCAGTTTATAGTGTTCTTTACAACGTTTTGGCTACAACCTATTTATCGAATTGTAGTTGAGTATATTGGGTCATGATACAATTCCCATGGTGCGCTTTATTATATAACTAGGGCAGTATTATCTATTGGAGCAAGATAGTTTCCGATTCGAGAATAGTTTATATTATACAATGCACCCCAAAACAGGTTGACCCAGGGACCCAAAATTCTATTCCAGAACCTAAAGCGAAAATACCAACGTATATGTTAAGTCTTTTGATGAATCCTTTTCTATATATATGTATATATTTTTTTTAACTTGCAAAAACAACATAATTAAATTGTCGGATAATCGATTTCTCGAATTAACAATTTTCGGATGTGTGACGTTTTGATGTATTGTTCAGATGAGGCCTTTTGATGAAAGTTTGGTAAGGGCCCCCGAAAACCTCGGGACGCTACTGCTGATGGATTATGCTGTTTGTGTGTAATTTAAAATCGATTTCGGACAGAAAATTTTTAATTTAAAAATCATTATTGATGTTCAATTCTTTGTTGAAAGTAGAATCCAAAACACAGGTTTCAATATTAAATTTAGACAAAATTTATGACATATGTTTCCCAGTTTGGAAGAAAGATGGCGCTACTTACCCGGAGCAAGAAGTTAAGTTGTGAAGTTAATTTCAGTGAAATTTCCATAGATATTTTTGAGAGATTCAGTTCAGTTGCGTTATCATTTGATGATTAAGAAATAGGATATACTTTTACTTATACTTTTAGATAGTCTTATACTTTTGACATTCGAGTACCCTGTTTAAGAGATCACACATTACACCTTTTTTGTTTCTGCAGGAGTTGGTTATTTTGCACATTAGACTGAAATGTTTATTAGAATGAATGTAGAGGGAAAACTTGAGCAACGGATATAAGCACAAATAGCACAATAATGCAGCTGTTTTGAGAATACGCGGGATCCCCTTAGACAGTATATACATCAAACTACCCAATGCAATACAAAATTTGATGTGATCAGCACATGACTTCCCCTATAGAATCAAATTCACGTTCTCTTTCCTTCACGTTTCCGGTTTATTGAGACCTCAAGCGAACTTTTATAAAAAGGCTTCATCTGAACAATAAATACAGTAAAACGCCACACATCCGAAAGTTAGTAATCCGAAAAATCGATTATTCGGATTTTTAATTATGTTGTTTTTACAAGTTAAAAAAAAAAAAAAACGAATTTATTAAAAGACTAACATCACAGAACTTTAGGCCTCCGGATCAACAATATTTAGGGGCACTTTGTATGATATAAAATATTTCCGGGTTCGAAACTACTTTGTCTCAATGGATAACAAGGCGCAGCATGGGAATTACAGTACCGTGATCTTAATATGCTCAACTACAATTCGATAAACATATTGTAGTCAGAACGTTATAAAGAACACTATATGTAAAAAACTGTCTGAACTGGCTAGCTTGCGCTCTAACCGTTGAGCTACTGGGACGAAATTCCAAGCTCTTATCGTCGAAGTGGACTCTGCATTCTCCACCTTCTAATGTCAGATTGGCGGGTAATTGACAATCTGACTGACCACCTCCTGCTATTTTTATCTCAGGTTAGCCTCCTGCTGCTGCTATTTTTACCCAGGTTAGTATCCTGTGTGCTTGTTATCCTTCCTCTCCATTTGAAATCGGCGCTCAATTTTCCAGAGATCGCTGAAACCGTATTAGTCGTACTAGGGTCACTTTCAGACCTCTGACATATTTGCACTAACCTACAGAGTTGATTTGTTCGGCCGCCATTGTGAAGAGCTTTGCTGCCCCAACCGGGAATCGAACCCTGAATCTCCGGACTGGGCAACCGACGCTCTACCGATGAGCTACTGGGACGGAAATGCAAGCTAAGTGGACTCTTCAACTACAAACTGATGCACAAATACCTAATGATAAACTCCAGAACTATATAAAATACCATAAACATTGGATAAGGTATAATGCAAAATGCACCAATGAGTCTTTAAAAAATGCAAGATAAGTCCAATAATAATGTACAAGATTTTGAGGCCCTCTGCAAACATGAGGCCCCAAGCGGTCGCTTATGCTGCTTGGCCGCCTGTGGGCGCCCCTGCTTTCAGCAATCATTAAATTGAGTTTAATTGCACAAAATAATATAGATGCTAATTTAAAATAACATTAATTTATAGTTTTAATTCAGTTTTTACTTTCCTTATGGTAATATACTATATCTATACTATGGTAATATACTATAGCGAATGTATTGGAAACGTGTCGAAAATCGAAACTCGAGACTTGTCGAGTAGAAGAAAACTGAAATTTTTTTCAGTTTTAAAGCATACCTTGTTGTATTTTTATAGTATATATTGGCCCCATATCGGCAGCCGACATAGGCCCAATATTTGGTCCATATGGAAGAGAGAGGTCATTTTGACAATATTGGGCCAATATTGGCGCAATGTTGGATGGTTTTTATAGCCAATATTGCCACTAATATGTATTCAATATTGGATATCAACAGTTAAAATCTTAGTATATAGAATTTACTGTAACCTGTTTTGAGTTAAAATGCTTAGTCAATATCACGTAATCTACTCTGTTAAGCAACACAAGGGGTAAATACATTTTAATTATTATATATTCTTATTCCTTTTTATTACATTGTATTCTCCTATAAATACTTAGCCATACGCTGGTATATTGGATTATATTAGATTTTTACTTTTTCCTTATATACATAATGTATAAGGAAAGTATTGTGACGGGTATTCGAAATCGAGTTTTCGACGGGAGAGCACGTTTCAAGCATCCCTGATCACGAATCAAACATTTTTGAAGTGATGTCTGTGTGTGTGTGTGTGTGTGTCAGTGAGTCTGTGGAGACGATAACTGACGAACGAATGGACCGATTCGAACCAAATTTGGTACAAAAATCACAATCCGTAAACACAGGAAGCCTATTGTTTTTATACGTAATCGAATGCTCAGAACCCCCTTAAATTTTCGAATAAAATTTTGAAAAAATCGTCAAAAAATCAAAACCACTAATAAAGTTACGGAAATAGACATTTCTTATGTAATTTTTCATTAGAAAATGATTGACATAAATTTTAGAACGCTAACATGAATCATTCTCGAGATATTGCACATTTTTAAAAAAAATTATTAAAAAGTCATATAAAATGAAAAAAAATATTTCCTATTGAGAAACATGTTCACTTTTCATATGTAATACCATGCGATAAATTGGGTGACATCATTCTCGTGGATCTAGCTCGTTCCATTCATGAAAAAAGATACTTTGAGTAATACTTTGTATTTGAACGCCAATAGTAATTTATCTGCTGTAAGAATAACTTATTTCTTAGTGCATAACCCTTGGCGAGATTTTGGCGACGAATTTGGCGGAATGTCGTCAACTTGGCAACTTTTTTGAAATGTTGCCAAATTAGCGAAAATCTCGCCAAATGGATAAAAATGACGCTAAATCAATGAAAATGACGACTAATTATCGAAAATTCAATATCTTGGAAAGAATATTAGTATCTACTATAAGAAAAACCTATTTCTTTACTGTAAAAGTAGTAAATTCATTACATTATATAAGGAAAGTCATGCGTTGCCCACATCAGATTTTTATATTTGATTTCTTATATATCTGATCCATTTCATATATTTTTCTACGTCGGGCCATGTGCATTATTTCTGTAATATAATTTACAGTAATGCACATAGAAACGTAGAATCCGCATTAACGAAACATGTATGGCCCTTGATAACGTACATGGTTTCTAAAATGCTTTTCACTTTATTCAATTTATTCGATTTCAAAAAAAAATTTTGGGAGATAGAAAAGGCCTAGCTCATCGTGCAAAACAATGTTTCTGTTTTGCAACTTTTCATCTTTAAAGACCTTTCTTGCATTTACACCATGTATGTTTATGGAGGGAACAAGGGGATTAGTACCTTAAGTACCTGCATTACATATATGATTTATATCTATACTTTCATCTTAATGTGTTAAAAAATTTATTCACCCCTCTTTACCACATGTAATTCTTATTCCATTCCTTAACTTATATATGGAGCAGTGAAACAGGGGTATTTTATACTAATTTAGTACCTGTTTTATTTATAATGTTTTCGTATCATGTTTTTTTTAAATATTCAACGGTTTGTCGTACAGTATTTTTGATATAACATTTATATTTTAGTCCATCTTCCTTTCACTTGCGCTATACAGAACATTTTCTATTACTGATCAATCTCATGTATATATAATACAAGTAAAATAAAAAATCTTCAATTATATATATATATATATATATATATATATATATATATAGATGAAAAGAATAAGGTTTGACGATGAAAAGAATAAGGTCAATCCCATTACTCTAGGACTAGCCGTTCTCGAGATATTATATTTCTTCTCGTATTTTTGCTGCATCGTCTTTGAAAATACGTCCAGTTACCAAATGAAAGCGAAAATTGTATTAAATGTAATTTCAAATAATTATTCGGGTTATTTTGTGCATTCGGGTTATTTTGTGCATAAATTTAATGTAAAAAATATGGTCTATGGCAGGGGCGGCATTTCAGCATTTCATTTGGGGGTGCGAGATTTGTATGAAAATCCACAATATGAAATAAATAAGATGTTTGTTAACAGGGGGGGGGGGGGGGAAGAGGGGAGAGGGATCACAAAATTGAATTGATGTTGAGAAAAATAATTGTTGTTAACATAATTTTCGTACATAATTGTGTTAACATAATTGTTTTTAACATAATTTTTCTAAATACAAATATCTATATTTATTTACCAGTTATTGATATTTTGTTACAATATCATCATAATCCAGTTGTATATCTTGTTCTATAGCTATAGCTAAAGATGAAAGTCTTTCTTGTACCATTGTACTGCGAAAATTATTTTTCAACCTCCTGAGACGCGAAAAAGATCTTTCACAACTGGCTGAGCTGATTGGCACAATCAAAAACAATTTAACTAATAATGTTATGACAGGAAACACATTTTTTAAATTCCGCTCTTTAAAATAATCCTAGCGACTTTTAAAATTGGGATGGTCTATGTTTACATTTTTCACCATTGAATGAAACAGTCCCAATTCATATAGCAATTCCTCTTTCTAGAAGTTATATACTTTGCATATGGTTGAAACTTTTTCTCTTTCTTTTCCGACATCTGATCCGGATAATACTGAACTAAGGGCAAGCAAAACGGATATATTGTGCTCATTAAATCTTGTCTCAATTTCATTAGATACTGAATCTATAATTTCATATTGAATATTGATTCTGTGATATGATTTAACATCATCATGGGGATTTTTTTCACCTAATTCGCTTGGAAATTTTTACGCCTTTTCAGTTTTGGTCCAGAATAAGAAAAACTTGGGGGCGCGACCGCGCCCCCTATTTGCCGCCCCTGGTCTATGGCATAAAGAAGAAATTCTTAAAAAATATGGTCTATGGCATAAAGAAGAAATTCTTAAGAAAATTATGGGAGACGTGGAGCGAACAGCCTATAATACCGGAACAAGAAGAAATGAATGACATCAGTAAAACTAACTTGGCTACTTTTTATGACTATTTCAAACTACGGGCCAAACTTATGAAAATCCAATTGGAAAAAACGGAAACTACATGTGAACAAGGAATTTTTCATTATTACTTTTAGCAATAAGACTTTTGATCATCTGAAATTCAAACATATTTTTAAAACTTTTAATCATCTTTTACCGACTCAACAAATTATTATTGATGTATCATATCGTTATACCATGACTCATGGACGCAGTATATACAACTATAATAAGCTATGTAAGGACTTATCTGAATATGTACAACAGTCATGTCAATGTATTGATGATCCATTATGTAACCAAGATCACGGACATATCGTCACAGGAGACATTAAACTTGCAAAAGACCTTCCTTTACTGCAATTTTTAAAGATGGGCACTAAATTTCGACATCAAGTATTCAAGGGAGAAGTAGAAAGTAATTTTAGTAAGGATCTGGAAGCCTTTATTTACAAAACTGCAATAAAATACAGTTATCCATTGTCCACATTTAATGAATGGCGATATAACGTATTTAATGTATTTAAATCTCAATATAACCTGCTTAAACAATTTACGAAAACAGAAAAAATCAGTAAAGCAGTTTTGGAGACATTTCGCAACAGCTATGTCATCACCTATATGGATAAAGCCATTAATAACTACGCCTTTATACTTGCAAATCATATTACGTACAACTCCTACTGGCATGCTATAAAGACAACAATATGTATTGTCCAATTAAACTAGGATATACTCCTAATGTTAATAGAATTATAGCCCTCTATAAACAAATTGGTATTAATATTACAGTTGTCAAATTTCCTTATTTAGTGCTCATACCAAAAATCCATAAAAAACCTGTTAAATTTAGACCTGTCACTATAGGTTGTAATACCTATTTAACCAAAGTAAATTCCATTTTATTAAAACTATTAACACCTGTTATGAAGAAAATACGAAAAGAGGGCTCAGTTATGATTAAAAACAGTTATGAAGTGGTCGACAGATTGAAAACTTATTCTGAAAGATTTTATTTTAGAACGTTTGATTTTAAAGACCTATTTAACAATATCAACTTACAAGATCTCTTTAATATTTTAATGGAAATTTATATTACTTCAGATTTACACAAATATGTGGAAACCAACAAGTACAAAAGCCTCCTTAAGATTGTCATATTTGAGAATATACTATATAATGGAATCGCATTTTATAGACAAATCAAAGGCATCCCAATGGGAGGGGGATGTTCCTCGTTACTTGCGGATTTTTACTTACATCATTATGAGAAAGGCACGCATTTAATTAGTGAAATACCATTCTTTAG
This sequence comes from Amaurobius ferox, assembly GCA_951213105.1. Lineage (NCBI taxonomy): Eukaryota > Metazoa > Arthropoda > Arachnida > Araneae > Amaurobiidae > Amaurobius > Amaurobius ferox. The sequence continues at coordinate 25,326,649 of OX578139.1, read as the reverse complement.
ATTCGTTGATGACGTCATGATTGGAGTGGATAATCAATATACTATATTTGATTTTACATTCTACCCACCGTGTCTTGAACTAATCGAATCGGAGTCAACGAAGATAGGAACAGTTGATTTCCTTGACATCACTATTTATTATAATTTGGAACAGAAATTATGTTATAAATTATTTGACAAGAGACATCTATATGACTGCAAGATCAATTATTTTACCCACTGGAATACCAACTTGAGTTTAAACGTACAACGTAATTTAATCGTAAATCACTTGAACAGATACAGATTATTAAACTCATCTATTACAGAATTTAATAAATGCATGATGCATTTAATCAACGGAACTCGGGAACAATCATATCCCTTCCGCTTTGTACAGCACTATTATGATGTCTTTTGCAGAAATTATAGTGATAAAAATTATGTTAATTTATCCGACATCATACAATACAACTCAACTCTTACCTAGGATTATCTGATTGTTTCAGATCCAGATGGCTTTATAAGTTAGACGCGACTTTTTTATGTATGCTTTCCTATTCGAAGTATATACGCTTTATGCAACTCTTCCAAGATTCTCGTCTTGCTGGTTAGTAAAATTTCCAATTTTTGTCATTTTGATCATTTTTTATGTTGTCTGGGATTTCCCCACGGGCACATTTTTTCCCCACGGGCATGATCGATTGTTGTTTCGGGCGTGCAGAGTCTCTGGGAGCGTTTTCATGAAGTCAAAGCTAGCTTCTAACCAGGAAATAGGGGTTGCAATCCCCCTTGACCTTTTTGCAACCCTGTAAAAACAATCATTCCATCTATATAATTTCTTTTTTCATTTTAAATCTTATATATATATATATATATATATATATATATATATATATATATTAGTATAGTTCAGGCTGATATAATTAGGGATATTATGATTAAAGGGTCTAAATTTCGCATTCATTCTGCCATCATCCCAAACTTCTTCAGTCTTTATCTTTCGATTTTGATAAATTCATATACCAACATGCTTATTCACTTTGCATTCCTATTGCAGCATTCCATCTATGGAAGTATACTACCTTACATCTACCTAAAACTGTTATATTATAAACATTAAATTTACGAAGCCTAGTTATCCTTATAAATAACTCCTAGCTGCTATTAAAGAACTCCAACAACATTTTGTCATAACTTATGTAGATAAACTTCCAATAATTATGCCATTATTTGTAAAAAATATTATGTCTCTCTGTTACAGAATTACTTAAAAAATAATCATATTTTTAAACCCATTAATAATCAGTCTATCAAAATCAAAACTAAAATTATATACACAATTAAATATTAATTGTAAGTTTTATAAATTTCCATATGTTACTTTGGTTCCTAAATTCCACAAATCACTTCTCTGTTTTAGAACGGTCACTTTTAGATATAATACCTTTACTACTACAGTTAGTAAGTACTTGCTAAACTGTTTAAATAGAATTAATGAATCTCTTAAATTTAAGAATTCAGGATATTTAATTTTGAATAATAGTTTTGATTTAGTTAATCACCTTAGCAAGCTGCCACATATTCTTGGTTTCCATACCTTTGATTTTAAAGACCTATTTAATAATATTGATATTAAAGATTTATATAAAGTTATTATCTCTCTTTATCATGATTATCTATCTTCCAATAATGTTCCATTTAATGTCAAAAACTTTCCTCTGCTATTGCACTTTGTGTTATACAACAATTACATTATCCAAGGTGATAACATATATTTACACACATTTGGTGTATCTCAAGGGGATTGTAGTAGTAGTATTCTAGCTAGCTTATATCTTTTTTATTATGAATGTCATTTTAACTCTAATTCATATATTATTTTCCGATATGTTGACGACTTAATTTGTATTATCATTGAAGATTCCTATCCAATTAATATTGATTTTTACCCATCTAACCTAGAATCAATCCCTAATGAGCCTAATGTTAGTCAAACTGTAAATTTAGACCTACATTTAGATACGCTCAATAATCATGTTATTACCAATCTATATGATAAAAAAGTTTCCCATAACTTCACTATCATTAAGCTGCTATCATATTAATCTTGTAATTCTATTCAATTGTTTAGAAATATAATTTTAAACCAGCTATTTCGAATATATCGACTTTCTGATCCCCAGTTTCACTTTCTCCACATCAATAATCTTAAACACATTTGTCAAAATTGCCACTATCCGGAAGTATATGTAAATAATATTATTAATAATTTTAAATATACTACGTAATAATTTTTCAAATGCATTATTTATCCTTGATTGGATAACTCATTTTCATGAATTCCACCCATTCTTATCACCTAATTTACCACTAGGCCTGAGTCTGATACTGTTTACTATTTTTGAAAGACTACTTTCCACTTGTCCTGAGTCTTATACTGATTACTATTTTTGAAAGTCTTCATACAAATTATTTTTCGTTCAAGTGTATTCATTCCGGTGTCCACTCGCTTTGACGAAGATATGTAATAAACTCTGTCAAATGTCATCTGCGAACACGTAGACTCCCACGTGGTGGCTATGCCTGTGAGTTAATATTTCTGGTTTATAATTAACTTGGTTTTTATTATTTCTCCTTCCACTAGCCAGTAGACAGTTCCAATGGTGTCCATAGTTAAATGCATTCGCCATTGTCAGAAACTGGCTATTCTATCGGTTTTAATTCGAATTGTATGGCTGTCCTGACGAGAATGCAATTTCGAACTAACCGCCATTTTTTGTGTAGTTTCAATTGATTGTTCTCCATGTCTTGATCTCTAATCTTGAGCTAATTATTATTGCCTTTTCTCATTTTTTCCATGTTTGCTCCTTCATTTTATATATATTTATATATATACATTTTTAATTGTGATTTTTGTATACTAATATATTTCCCTCATCCACTTTCCATTATAGTGATAAGTTACCTTCTATTTTTATCCTTAGTCTTGGTCTATAGTTACTTATTTGTAACAGATATGCTAGAAATGTTTTTTTTTCTGTACTTATCGTAGTTTATGCTTAGTTTTCGATTAAAAAATTTCAATATATATATATATATATATATATATATATATATATATTATATATATATATATATATATATATATATATATATATATATATATATATTTTATATATATATATATATATATATATATATATTATATATATATATATATATATATATTATATATATATATATATATATATATATATATATATATTATATATATATTATATATATATATATATAATATATATATATATATATATATATATTATATATATATATATATATATATATATATATATATATATATATATATAATGAAGATTAAAAAATAAAAATAAAAGTAGTAAGACTAATTTCAAACAGGATCAGTGTCATACCCTGGTTCAAAAACTATACGGAGGAAAATTAAGTAAAGAGAATATGAAAGGCAATATCTAACAGAAGGAAAACAATGCTACCATATAACGCAAAATGATCTTAATTTTAAATTATCAATAATACACATGAATTTATCAACATTCAATAGCGATACGTTCAAATCAAGTTCAAACATCAAAGGATTATCAAAATCTGGAGGCTCAAAATATTAAAATGACAAAATATAACAATAAAAGAAAAGATGCATAACGAAAATATGAAATTGGAAGGAACCTCTGTAGATCCAGCTTTTCAAGGATCTTTGCATCCACAGAGGTTCCAAATGTGTTTCGCTCAACGATACGGCCACATGGCCGAAACATCGTCAAAAGATCCGACACATTACCAGACAGAAACATAAATGGAAATAACAAAAAATAATATTATGCAAATGGAAAGAAGAGAATAAGAGAGCATATAGCAAACATATAAGAAATCTATCCAACAATCCACAAGGATTCAGATAGAAATTAAACTCATACCTTTCTTCACCATTATTCAGGACACCTAATATTTCGAAGCTCTATCCTAGGTTGAATTAGGAAAGAGTACAAGAGAGCGCCATCTGTTGTGAATTATCGGAAATACTCCTGAATAAGTTGTTCAACCAAAACCTATATATATATATATATATGTATATTTATATATATATATATATATATATATATATATATATATATATATATATATACATATATATATTGGTGGCCAATACTTAATAGTGAACATTGGGAAATATTTCTTATGAAACGCCAAGATATACATGTAGCATGCTAATATTGGTCTAATATTTAACCAATATTGGTATGTTACTAGGGTATAGTGTAAATACAGATTTTTAAGTATATATCTTGAAAACAAAAAATTGCTATCTAAAAGCAGTAGGAGAGAACCAACCCTCTAGCAGTCCTACAAGGATATATAATTGGATTTAGAATGAGGACCTTAGTTTTCGAAATATGTTGGTTACTAGAAAATGTGTCCGGTGTTGTCTGGGATGCAAGATGCAAACCTCTGATCAAAATCACACTGGAACTCATAGCGAATTCTCAAAAATCAAAGACCGCTTTAGCCATACGCCCTCTTATACCAACAATCTCACGAAGTAAAAAAGAGAAAAAGAAAAAACTGTTGCGCTAATGGTATTAAGATGTAAACTCATTATGAAAAATACCTCGGGTATAGTGTCTGGAATACTTAGTCGAAAACCCAGACCACTAGACTGGCCCTAGGGCTTACAGCAGCTGTTTGAGTGGCTGGGAACGAACTGTAATAGTTCGCAATCAAGGAAAAAATTTGGAAGAATTGTTCAGGAAATGCAACAGATGGCGTTGCAGTTAAATCTGACCCCCTTATACCAGACAACGTTATACAGATTTTTAAGTATATATCTTGAAAACAAAAAATTACTATCTAAAAGCAGTAAGAGAGAACCAACCCTCTAGCAGTCCTACAAGGTTATATAATTGGATTTAGAATGAGGACCTTAGTTGAGGACCGCCATATACGCTTTCTATGCAAAAAATACGTCATTTAAAAATAAATATTTTAATAAAATAACTGTTTAAAAAATGTTTTGACTTCAAAATAGGGTTTCAGGAGAATTATTTTTCTGCAGGAACAATTCCTTTTATAGTTAATACAATGCAAAATATATATTTTTTAAATTCGTTTCTTGCAATAAGACAAACTGTTTCACCGGTCTGTGATGCTCTGAATTTTTCTTTTTATTTTCAGTATTATTTTGCAAAACATTTCATTATTATTTGGTAAGCAAACGTTTATTTCTAAAATTATATAAAATAGATATAAAATCATACAAATTCATCTTACAACTTGGAAAGGGGTACAAAACGAATATAAATTTACGCTGAGTTTGTTTTAAATAATGCATTAGTAGACAGAAATGCATATGAACTTTCTTTTATACAAAAAATTAAATAAAATAGCTCAGATAAAATTTGAATAATTTTTTTGTAAATAATTCATTTTGTGAGTTGTGTTTGGGGAAAGATATAGTCAAATTTATCTTAGTATAACTAAATAAATAATAAAACTTACCTGGCAGCTCATCTTTATAGCATATTATTGCAAATCCCTGAAGACATATACCTTATATCTATATATACCTTATATCTATACTTACCTGATCTATATACCTTATGTCTATATATACCTTATATCTATATATACCTTATCTATATACCTTATATCTATATTACTTCCCGGCCGTCCAAACAGTTACCTTACACCTTTCTGGTAGGTCGGACGGTCTGGATCTCAACAACAACAACCTTATATCTATACTATATAGAACTATTAAGATAAGAATATTCTATCTTGATTATCTTTTCATTACAATGCTTTTTATTTATTTATTTAAATGTATCTTATGTGCATCAGTCCAATTGGTCAACAAACTTTATTTCTAGTTTTTAAATTCAAAGAAAATAATACATCATTGTTATAAGTTACTTTATAGTAATTTACACGCTGCATCAGCCATATTCAGCCTATCATAACTATGCATTTATTAAATCAAATTGCATTATATTGAGAACTTTTAAATAAATATATTCTTTATGTTGGAATTCAAACTTCATTGAATTAATTTTATGATTTCAACAATAAATTTGCACCACTTGAAAAAAAAATCTGATGTGGGCAGCACATGACTTTCCTTATATAATGCAATGAATTTGCTACTTTTACAGTAAAAAAAAAATAGATTATTATTATAGTAGATATTTATATTCTTTCCAAGATATTGAATTTTCGTCAATGAGTCGTCATTTTCATTGATTTAGAGTCATTTTTATCCATTTGGCGAGTTTTTCGTTAATTTAGCAACATTGAAAAAAGTCGCCAAGTTGGCGACATTCCACCAAATTCGTCGCCAAAATCTAGCCAAGCGTTATGGACGAAGAAATAAGTTATTCTTACAGCAGATAAATGACTATTGGCGTTCAAATACAAAAGTATTACTCAAAGTATCTTTTTTCTTGAATGGAACGAGCTAGATCCACGAAAATGATGTCACCAAATTTATCGCATGGTATTACATATGAAAAGTGAACATGTTTCTCAATAGGGAATATTTTTTTTTAATTTTATATGACTTTTTGATAATTTTTTTGAAAAATGTGCAATATCTCGAGAACGGTTTATGTTAACGTTCTAAAATTTATGTCAATCGTTTTCCAATGAAAAATTACATAAGAAATGTCTATTTGCTTAACTTTATTAGTGGTTTTGATTTTTTGACGATTTTTTCAAAATTTTACTCGAAAATTTAGGGGGGTTCTGAACATTCGATTGCGTATGAAAACGATAGGCTTCCAGTGTTTACCGATTGTGATTTTTGTACCAAATTTCGTTCGATTCGGTCCATTCGTTCGTCAGTTGTCGTCTCCACAGACTCACTGACACACACACGCACACACATACTTTCACACGCACACACACAGACATCACTTCAAAACTGTTTGATTCGTGATCAGGGATGCTTGAAACGTGCTCTCCCGTCGAAAACTCGAATTCGAATTTTCGACCCTGTCACAATACTTTCCTTATACATTATGTATATAAGGAAAGTAAAAATGATATTTATAAATTGAACAATATATTTACAGATAAGGTATTATTTCTTACTTTATGTTACATAATAAGTTTAATATTATACAATGTGTAATGAAGAACAACAGTATATATAGATATACACATCTTTACAGAAAATTAAATGCGTTTAAATGATATCTACTTTAGAGGAGACAAAAGCTAAATTTAAAAATAGAAAATATTTTAATAACAAAAAAGTATCATTATTATTTCAATATTTTATATGCATTTAATTTATTCAAATGCATTATTTACATTTGTGCAAATTTATTCAATGCATTATTTACATTTATTCATCTTTGAAAATTTTACTTTGTTCCTTTTTGTACGTTATGTGTCTCAGTTGATACCAATAATATAAAAATGAAGACTGGTTATCAAGTGAAATCTCAACAATGTTTTTGTCAGTTCGATTTTGTGGCTTTCACATCCTATAAAGCTTAATGTGGAGTTTGACAAAGTGTCAAATAAGTCACACTATTTCTGTGAAATAAATTTATAGAGAAACATGTTGTAAATTTGTATTTTTGTAGTTTTAGATAAAATTAAATAGATTTATTCAGTGGTACATAAGACCTCCATCATCAAATGCTTTTGTGAATGATGAACAGTCACTTTGTCAGAGAGTTTTCCTGACATTCTATCTGCATTTCGCATTCAGCACACCTACTTTTGCTTTTAAATTTTCTGACAACATAACCAGCTATGTAATAAATTAATCTGATTAATGATTTAATCAGACAAAAACAATTGAGAAATTGATCACATAACGGTATTAAAACGATTAATAAGAAATCAAATTATGATCTAACAAAATTTAACTAAAAACGCAGTCTAATTGATAACTTCAATTGACGACAGCAGATGGCGCTATACTCTCTTTCTCCCTATATTTACCCAACGTGACCTGAATTATTGGAACCTGTTTTTGAACACGAACTCTTAGGAATAGGTAGGCATTCTAGGCATTGTACCATGGGGGTATATTATTATACACAGTCTTCATACAAAACGTATTTTTATATTTAAAAAATAACAAGAATTTGTATATCAAAATGAAAATATTTTTTTCTATGTTTCCGATGGTGTTAAGATTGTACTTGAATGAATCGAGGCCAGTATAGGTTCGATTTAAAAACATAGATGGCGCGGAAAATCACAGAGACGGTGTTGTTGTTGAGACCCAGACCGTCCGACCTACCAGAAAGGTGTAAGGTAACTGTTTGGACGGCCGGGAAGAGCCACCCAATTTAGACCGGAACCCAGTGGGGGAGGCATCCACAGGGACCGTACCCTCCTTCCCCTAGCACCAACCTCTCGAAAGGACTTACGGACCCACATGTTTAACGTAATCGTGTCCAAACTCCTGGGACGACTCCTTCAATTTACAAAGGGAGACAATCAATCTTTACGGCTCATTATTAGTGGTTGAAACAGGTTGCATTTCAACCAATCAAAGTATTCGAGGGAATTTTAACTCTTCTCTCAGCTTGTTTTATTCTCATTATGCCGATATATTTAAATATCTATGGATATTTTGATATTTGTATGAGTTGTATGAAAATATATGACGCTATTGTATGAAAGACGTATTGGATGCTTTTAAAGACGTTGCTTTTAAAATACTTTAGCGAGGGTATGAGGCAACAACGAAATAATTCATACATTTTAATTCCCCGAATATCATCTGTACGAACTCCAGTTTTTGTAATGAACTTTTAAATATCTATACATTTTGTTGGATGTTACACACCTATACATTTTAAATACCTATACATAAGTGGCTCTGGGATAATATTTTCGGTTTCTAAAAAAACCGATTTGAGTAAAAATCGGCCAAACTCGTGCTAAAAACATAAAATAGACAAAAACCTACGAATTAAAATAATATCTCGCTGAGGCGTATTTTAGCGAGCCCTGAAGTACCCCTGCACCAAATGTCTTAGCCGTACAACGCTTATAGATTTCTCGCAACAAACGACACAGTCAAGCAGATACAAGGACAGACATCTTTCTTTACTGTTATAGATAATTTCGAAATTTTTATATTTTGAATTATTAGACTGTTGCCAGAAATGCAGAATTTTAACAACAAAATCGTGGAACCTGTCTCATATTCATAATTTTAAAACTTTAAGGAAGAACTACCGAATAGTCGAGAAATTCCGGGACAAAGAAAGCGCCACACAAATCTTGATTTGAGGACTGTGCCCGACAATCGGAGACGACTAGTCCCCATATAATAAATACTTTAACTATAACAAGAAATTCACGAAGGAACTTTCATATGGAGGGAAGTGCTGCGTATATTTCATTTTCGACGAAATTACTGTGTGTGTGTGTGTCAGTGAGTCTATGGAGATGATGTATCGCGAATGAATGAAGCGAGTCGAATGAAATTTGGTATAAAAACAAGAAAGGTCAATCATGCATACAGCATTGATTATGGCGCACTTTCTGACTACAACACAATTTTATTTAAACATCTCTAAAATGCGATGCATTCAGCGGTAATATTTTACAAAATTATCACAATACTACAATAATTTATTATATTTGAAAACTTCATCGAAAAAAAATGAACTTTATTCAAATGACGTCATTGAAATATAAATCGCCTAGCTCTTTATGAAAAAGCAGTAAAAATTTCATTCATAAACATTTATTCTAATACACTGAGCCCTATGGGACCTAATTTGTCAAACATAATTTAAGCGGATTTAAAATTCACAAATTGCTTCGAAAATTTTAGGTAATATTCAAATTGTTCCATAAAATATAAAAAAAAAATTCAGCAAAATATGTTCAGTAGTTTTTAAATAAAAATTAAAATAATAATTACACCTCTTATAAGAAGCGATCACTTGATCATAATATGAAAAGTTCACATGACCCACTTCAAAATGATATATGGCATCCATCTTGTCTCAAAATCGTGATTTTTTAAGTTCTTTTTAATTCATATTGAATGTTGTATCCGTCCTAAAACCACTTTATTTTTGCTTAAATTCTGTGCATCTACATACTGAAACAACGCAATTACAATAAATTTGAGTTTAAATGATCATCCAAATTTGATTATGTCTATAACGAAGCCTATTTTTCACTTTTGTAAAATGTAAACAGCAAAATATGTAGAATGAGTTGTATTAGAATTGCTGTATTTCTTTAACACAAAATTATTTAGCCCATGGAGTCTGCAAAGCTGATATGAATGAAATATTCATTGATTTTACAAAGAGAAGGACGATTTTTTTCGATGAAGTTTTAAGCATAGAGTTTAATTACTTGTAGCTCCATTGTCTTAATTTTTAAATAAAATAAATTATTATAGTATTGTGATGAATGAAATGAATGGGAAAATGATATGAATGAAATGCTGTTTTTATAGAAAGATCCAGGCGTGTTATTTTTTCTATGACGTCATTTGAATGAATTTCAGTTGTTTTCGATGATGTTTTCAAATATAATAAATTATCGTAGTATTATGATAGTTTTAGAAATATTACCGAGGAATGTATCGCATTTTAGGGATGTTTAAACCTGGCAATTTATATTTCAATGCCGTCATTTGAATGAAGTTCATTTTTTTCGATGAAGGTTCAAGTTTTCAAATATAATAAATTAATGTAGTATTGTGATAAGTTTTAAAACATTATCGAGGAATGTATTGCAATTTAGACTTGTTTAAATAAAATTGTATTGAAGTTGGAAAGTGTTTCATAATCAACGCTTTAAGCATGATTGGTCTTTCTTGTTTTTTAATGATCTTATTGCATTAAAAATAAAAATTTTCTGATTGACTCAATTTGTATAAAGGAGTCGTATAAAAATTTAAAAAGTGTAACCTTTAGAAAATGAATGGGAGGACAATTTCATTAACGTAGTCTTATATCCTACCTTACTTTCAACATTTTTGCAATTTACATTGCCTACTTATCTCCAACAGGTAAATATTTAAAGCGCGTTTGAATCTTTTTGGGACACCCTGTGTAAGGAAAGTCATGTACTGCCCGCACCAGATTTTTATTTTAATAGTTGGTCTGTAAATGAATACTCAAAAATCTTGAATTTAAGTTTGTAATACTCACGGTAAAGTGGCGTAAGTCAGTTACTAAGTAAGTTTCTTAATATCTCCTTAAATTTTTTTCTTCTATTTTCGAACTTTCAGAACTAACGAAGGTGTAAGGAATATTTTAGAAATTGGAACTTTTGATCTGTGTCTTCGTGTAAAAAGTTATATTTTGAATTATTTTTCTCCGAAAATCTAACGAACGAATTGAAACTGTTTTTATAATATTCTGCATTTAATTTAAAAAAATTTCGCAATTGCAAATAGTATATGTCTAAAATCAGTACCGTTGCCAGAAAAATAAATATTTCTTTTTAAATGAAGGAGGGGTGTTGCTAACGAAATATCTTGTTTTCCTTTTTCTCCCAATATTATTTCTACGAACTTAATGGGCTCCTGGCGGGGGGAGAAATAATCCCCAATCCAACTTTGTGCCCGGCTACCGAGCCGACAAAAATGCATGTAATTGGACTTTACTTGTATCACTTGACCTCACAGTTGATTTGCTCCTGATTTTCTGCATACTAGCGGATGCTGTTTAATTTTATCTGGTTATAATTTAGTAACATATAACTGCCTTTTACTGGTTCCAAAAAAGTCGAGTTGAAATGAGCTATCGAGAATGGCTTCAAAGCGTTTATTTAATTTATTATGGCCAACATAGGTCTATTATATGAAAAGTAGCTTACATATTTTTTTTAAATAATGCTGTATACATTGCGAACGCAAAACAGACCAATACACGAATTACCCAACTCGGTGTGCTGGATTTTTGTTTGGCGGCGTCTGCTTTCAAACGTTGTCGATACCCTCTATTTCGTTGGACTGCTGCCTTCTCGGGCTTCTTACATTGCACATCGCTTTCTGTTGTATCTCGTTTTGATTTTCTCTAGCTGGCGTTCATTCTGCAAATTTCGCGGCATTGTCAAAGATTTTAATTCAATCACACGAAAATTGTTCTTCAAATGTTAATTTAAACCGCTACGATATATTCTTCATTTGAATAGATCTCATTGAGAGCTTTAAAACGATACCACGCACGTCGTTTTGCACTCATAGTTGTTCAGATATACAGCAATATTGTCAAAAGTGTTCACCAGTTCACAAGAAAACAATAAAATGCTCAATTCAAATGAAATGTTCTTCATATATTTGAATAGATTTCGTCGAGAGCTTTAAAATGATACCGCGCACTGTCGTGTTGCGTTCACGGTTGCTCAAATGCGACGATACACTAAAAAGTATTGCATAATTGCCACATGGAGAGCAAGGAGAGCGTTGCGCGCACGATTTATTGCGCAGTACGCGAATTGGACTTCATGCTGTTTACTAATATGCTAATACGATTACTGTTCGGCACGTATTTTTAAGGATATAACGATTTCTTTTGGGACCTTTTTTTGACACAGGTGGTCGGCCGTAAATCGCCTCATACTATCCGTGGAGTTAGACTTAGTCTTACGTCAAAAAGTCAACTTAACATGAAATTTCATACCATGACCCTTCTTCAGTCATAAAACCAAAACGGTCACAGAGACGTGTACAACATATCTATTATCTATTTTACCAAATATTACATCATTTTTATATAACCTCTCTTACTGAGAGCTACTTCAAAGTTTCGCCAGCTGTCGTTTTCCAACAAGGCACTATATACATGCATAAGAATGATATGTTGATCGCAAAGGTCTGTGCATAAAAATAAATTTAAATTCATCAAAATGTTTGAATTTAAATTTACGTTTCATATACAAAAATGATAATTAGTGAGGTTCGCTATAGTGTCAAGTTTGTTTCTTTTGCATTTAACCTAGCCCTGGTTAAACTGTGTTTTAGGTGTGATGATTGTTGTTTAAATGAACACTATGGTGCATTTTTAAATAAGCAAAGTGTCAACAGAAAAATACGAAAGTTGTGCTTTCAATTGAACAAAAACTTAAAGACGAAAATATATTTTTGTTCCGTAGTTATATATTTTAAAGTAATATAACATTGTTTTCAGTATAATAGATCTATTTTATTTTGCTCTACAGTATTTAACTTCTTTTCTGCAGTTCTGGCTTATCAGACATTTTTAGTTATCCAATTACTAGTTAACAGTTATTTGTTATTCAATTATTACTAATTAAGTTATCCAATTATTCCATTATTTCAGTTATCCGCCGTCTCGTTGGGACGCTATTGTATGTACTGACATAAATCAGCCAAATGTACTTAATTCAGCGATATTGTGGTGCCGGCTTTACTGTGCGACTCCAAAGTTTGCAGGCTTAACTAGTCAATGCAGTTAATACGTGTGTCTGTGGCAAAGGATTTAATGTCCTGCAATCGCCACGACTTCCGTTTCAAGTTTAGAACTTCAAGTTGCATGTTTTCAATGTACTAGCTCTTTATCAGTGCATTTAAGCTGCTGGTCAGCTATGCAGTATCTGCAATCGCAGTCTAGGCTCATAAAGCCACGCATGCATTTCCTTGATGTTAAATTCATTATTTTTTGTTGAAGTTACTCGTTAATGAATTCTTATGTTATTAGCTGTTTGTCCCCTCATTCGAAACTATTCCACCATTCTTTTTACCTTTCTTAAAATCACTGAACTATGAAAATGGATTTAAGAAGTATTTAAAGATGTATTTCTGTTTCAAGTTTGATCGTTTTGCTGATTTACTGTTTACTTGTTTTTCTACTTGCATTCCTACTAGTTGTTTCTAGTCTATTTTGTTATGACTTTTGTTCTGCCACTGACTATTGATTTTATATTAGTGTGTTGCCAGTTTGGCTGTGGGTCCTTCAAGCCCGACTAAAGCGTCCTTTTTCGCAGTTCCTTGCTCCACTGTTATACATTCACTTATAAGATGAAATTGCACATATTGTGTGGCAAAATAAAGTTTATTATTATTATTATTATTATTCCACGAGACATGTCACATTATTCAGTGGTGACTCGTGAGGTGACGCAGGATAAGCGCTGCTTCATTTAAAATTATTGACTGAATGGGTTATTATTTTTTTTATTTGGCGAATTTTTGGCTATATTTAGATAATATTTGACAACACTTGTGCCAGTATATCGATGTATTTTGATGATGTTCGTTGTCGAGGGAGAGGGGGAATCCCGCCAGTGAATTTGATTCTCCCATTCCCGAAATCACGACCCACCACTGGCACTGTGCGAATACGCAGTAGTATGGCTATAGCTGGCAGTCGGTTGGTATATTCAATGCAATGCCAATCCGCTTGAAGCCCGCCATAAAGTGGTGACCCTGAAAGTTTCATGTGATCTCGTATAAGAAACAATTCGGCGCTGGAAGGTTGTCATGCGGATGGACGCCATTGCTGTCCGTGGAAAGCCAAGCGACAGCATGTTGAAACTTAAAGTGCGTAAAGTCCTGAAAGAAACACTGTGCGTATCGACAGTTCTGCACGTTTGGATCCGAACTTTTCACTGATGGCAAGGAGAAAAGCAGCAAAAGAAATTCAAGTAGGTGAAAGTTTAAGATCCATCTCGCAGCCTGATATGTGTGCGAACATTGGCAGTGTAAAATCTGTTGAATGTTGCATTTGAGATTTTGATGTGTTACATTGGGTTTCCAGGAATGGGATACATAGCTTTATAATATACATTATTTGAGGCTTAGTTTGAATATGTGTACTTCGAATGTCAGCTCAGTTAATATGCTTGTGTAAAATAAAAGTTTGGGCCAGGTGGCGTATTTAATGTATCGCACCATATATAGTACTTTTAAATTAGGGATTCCTATATTTGACTCTGAAATGTTGGTTTAGTAGAAATATAACTTTTTAAACTAGCTTAATACTAGTGGTTTAGTGGTTTTCATGATTTTTACAGTACATTTTTGTGCCGCCCAAAAGTATTTGGAAGTTGGGTTATTCTTGGATTTTTGTAATGTTATATATGGTCACTGCAACGATGTAAAACTTTTTTGAATTTAGCTGTATAGTAATATATATTTAAAATTGAGTTAAATTTATCGAATTTTTATTACAGAACGGCTGATTGTCTTAAGTAAGTTATTGAAGGTAAACATGCTTGGAGATAACTTGACTGAGAAAAGTGGTCAAGTTCAGCTTGAATAACCACTGGAGCAGTTAGATCTGAGTAGGGTGAATTTTAAGGCATCTAGTTTTAGGGAATCAGATCCGGCGTTGTAGTTTGCACAAGTAGAATCGCAGCTTATAGTAGCTGAAATTAATGTTGATTTGACTAAATTTCATATTCGGTGGTTACGGCACTTGATACGCGGGTACTGAAATGTGTTCGCGATATTATTATTAACACTCCAGCTGAGAAAACTTATGATGTTTTAAAAGAACGATTTTTAGCTTATTACGAACAGTCAGAGAACTTAAAGTTAAGGTTATTGTTGAGTAACTTGCATTTAGTATAAACGCCCACCGCAGTAATTATGCGAGATGGAGAGTTTGAGTGGAGGTATGCTTTATGAAAGTGCTTTACGTAAGCTATAGAGGCAAATATTACCTTCCCAGATTCAGCAAATTCTTAGTCTGTGCTCCGAAGAATCTTTAGGATCATCTAAGCTTGCAAAAATCGCTGCCAAAATTTGCGATGGTCCCCAAAATAGTGCTGTGATAATGAGTGTTTCAGGAAGTACTTCTACAAGGGAGGTCTCCCTGACCATCTTTTTCTGCGCCACTGCTTAGCAGATATAACCCAAATAAAATGATAATACCGCTAATTCATTGCATTTATTTTTATATCAATTTCTCGATTATTTAAAGTGGATTTTTTAAATGAAAATCGTCTGCCGTATAAACACATTTGATTAATTTCCGTTACTAATCAATATGTTATCATTATCTTCAAGTAAAGTTTCGGAAAAATAAGTCTCCAGTATGTTATTCCCATGGAGTCGTTTTTAACACTTTACAACAAAGTTGAAAAGTGTTTATGACTTTGTTCATTCTGTCTGTCTGTCTGTCCGTTAGCACGATAACTGCCGTAAAAATGACTTAATCAAAATGAAATTTTAGTACGTTGTTCAGACGGTCTGTAGGACCTATGGGAATATAAATGAATAATATCACACAATTAGTTTTGGATTGAACCCGGGTTGAAAAAATGAAATACATTGAGCCCTATGGGACCTAATTTTTCTAACATTTTTTAAGCGGATTTAAAATTCACAAATTGCTTCGAAAATTTTAGGTAATAGTCAAATTGTTCCATAAAATATATAAAAAAAAATTCAGCTAAATATATTCAGTAGTTTTTTAAATAAAAATTAAAATAATAATTACACATCTTATATGAAACGATCACGTGACCATGATATGAAACGATCACATGACCCACTTCAAAATGAGATATGGCATCCATCTTGTTTCAAATTCGTGATTTTTTAAAGTTCTTTTTAATTCATATTGAGTGTTGTATCCATCCTAAAACTACTTTATTTCTGCTTAAATTCTGTGCATCTACATACTAAAACAACACAATGACAATATATTTGAGTTTAAATTCTCATTCAAATTTGATTATTTCTAGAATTAAGCCTATTTTTCACCTATGTAAAATGTAAACAGCAAAATATGTAGAATGAGTTGTATTAGAATCGCTGTAATTCTTTAACACAAAATAATTCAGTCCATGGAGTCTGCATGGCTGATATGAATGAAATATTAATTGATTTTATAAACAGAAGGACGATATTTTTCGATGAAGTTTTAAGCATAAAGTTTATGAATTGTAGCTCCATGGTCTTAATTTTTAAATAAAATAAATTATTATAGTATTGTGATGAATGAAATGGAGAAAGTTATGAATGAAATCCTGCTTTTATAGAGAGATCCAGACGTGTTATTTTTTCTATGACGTCATTTGAATTAATTTCAGTTGTTTTGGATGAAGTTTTCAAATATAATAAATTATCGTAGTATTATGATAGATTTAAAAATATTACCGTGGAATGTATTGCATTTTAGAGATATTTAAACCACGCAATTTATATTTCAATGCCGTCTTTTGAATGAAGTTCATTTTTTTCAATGAAGGTTTAAGTTTTCAAATATAATAAATCAATGTAGTATCGTGATAAGTTTTAAAATATTACCGAGGAATGTATTGCATTTTCGACTTTTTTAAATAAAATTGCATTGAAGTTGGAAAGTGTTTCATAATCAATGCTTTAAGCATGATTGATCTTTCTTGTTAATTAATATTTCGACAACCCCCTGATCATAGAAACTGGAAATCTGGACGAGGGTTACGCAAAGTAGAGAATAAACATACCAAATTTGGAAAGAAATCCGTCAAAAAGTCTGAATTCGTATACAGACAAATAGACTTTCAATTATATATAAATAGATCAGCAGTTCTACATGACATTGTTCGTGATTTAGATATGTGAAAATTAGTAAGTAGTATTTTAAAAAGAAATTGTAATAATCGCTAATTACCGTAATATTATATTCTATGGTCGTAACTGATATACTCCGCCTCCCAATCAAAAATATAATAGCATTCAGTTATAGAAATTATTCTTATATCCATTTTTTTATTATGTATATCGTATAAATGAAATAAACATATCGTCTCCCGATAAAATATATTCGATTTAATATATATATATAGAAAAGGCAAACATGAGGCTGTAGAACTTCATCAATGTATCGTTGGCCGGTTATAGTCCCAGTTGCAACCACATGTAGGAGCGTGCGACCATTGATCATGATGCCGGCCCATACCATGATACTGCATGTTGGTTATCGCTTCCTTTCCTGGATATTTTCTGGACGATAAGTAGTACCACTCTCACGCCAGATCAGTTGGCGTCTACAATCCGATGCCAGACTGAACCTACTCTTATCTGAGAAAAGTACGCAAGCTCAGTCCTGTTCGGGCTAATTGCGATGCTCACGACACCATCGCAAACGGGCGGTACGGTACACTCTGGACAATGGGACACACAAAATGGGCCTGAGGGCGTATAGTCCTCCTTCTCCCAAATGTCTGGCTGCAGTTTTTCGGGAGATCCGCTGTCCTGTGTTAGCAAAAATCTGATTTGCCACCTGCTGAGCTGTGGTGCGCAGGTCCCTTTTTGCCGATAGGACAATGTGCCTGTCTCCTGCAGGTGTCGTACTTCTAACACGACCTTCCCCGTGACGCTCGCTACACATTCCAGTTGTTTTGAATGCTTGCCACAGCCGAGAAAGAACGCTGTCGGCGATGTCGAACCCCCTGGCAACATCTGCTATTTTTCACCCTTCTTCGATCTTTCGAATAATATGGTCACGCGTAAAATTATCTAAGTGATATCGGGATGATATACTGAAAATTTCAAGTTCGTCACTTAAATTTTTCCCGTAAAACTTTCACTTGGAGCAACAACTGTCCACACGCGTCAAATCCTTTAAATCTCTTATCAGCTCTATCACGAGACGAACAGGTGTGGAAATGAAAATTTGCATACGCACACATCTTCTTACTGTATCCCGCACTTATTCTAATTTTCCACATTTTGCTTCCTTTCATTTTGTGTTTGCTATGGGTGATAGTGTGTATATATATATATATTCTCGATTATCCATTTCTTCAATGAAACTCTTGTTTTGTGAGAATTTTCATCTTTGCTTCATGTTCATATTCCTTTTTGCTTATACGGGTAATAGTCCTGTCTCCTGCTCTGACTCACTGGATGGGTCTGGGAGTGTAGCTGTGGACGTTCGTACTGCCTCCCTGGTTGTATTTCGACTTGTTCATTCCGGTGCTTCTAGGTAATTTAAGTTGTTGAGGTTGATCGCGTATACACCTGGTGAAAGAAGGTCCACATCAATAATCTTAAACGCATTTGTCAAAATTTTCAATATCAGGAAGTATTTGTAAATAATATTATTAATAATTTCAAATATACCACGTAATAATTTCACACATGCATTATTTATCTTTGATTGGATAACTCATTTTTGAGAATTCACCCATTCTTATCACCTAACTTACCACTTGGCCTGAGTCTAATACTGTTTACTATTTTCGAAAGACTAGTTTCCACATGTCCTGAGTCCTATAATGATTACTATTTTTGAAAGTCTCCATACATATTTTGTTTCGTTCAAATGTATTCATTTCGGTGCCCACTCGCATTGACGAAGTGAGGTGAAGTGCTCAGTCGCTTGTTCAACCTACACGTGGTAGCAATGCTTGTGAGTTAATATTTCTGTTCGAGGAGGTATTATTTTTCAGATTTGTAATTCAATTTATTTTTCTCCTTCCACTAGCCAGTAGATAGTTCCAATGGTGTCTATATAGTTAAATACCATCGCCAATTTCAGAAACTGGCTATTCTATCGGTTTTAATTCGAATTGTATGGCTGTCCTGATGAGAATGAAATTTCGAACTAACCGCCATTTTTTGTGTAGTTTCAATTGATTGTTCTCTATGTCTTAATCTTTTATCTTGAGCTAATTATTATTGCCTTTTCTCATTCTTGCCGTGTTTTCTTTTCATTTTTATTTATATTTATATATAGTTTTTAATTGTGATTTTTGTATCCTAATATTCTTCTCATCCCCCTTTCCATTGTAGTGATATGTTACATTCTATTTTTATCTAGTCTTGGTCTATAGTTACTCATTTGTAACAGATATCAGATATGCTAGAGATGGTTTTTTTTTGTACATACAGTAGTTTATGCATAGTTTTCGATTAAAATATTTCAACTTTTATATATATATATATATATATATATATATGCTCTGCACTCTATAAACATTTAAATGAATATTTATAAAAAACTTTCCACTATCAAATTTATATCACTCGTTACAATAAATTAAATGCCAAGGCATTTTAAAATATTGTGCAAATTAAAATTTTGCAATGTCAGAAATTCTTCTCCATAATCTGTTTCATGTATTTCACTATGTATGACGGATTAACAAATTGCACTATAGTCTGTCATAGTTAACAATACTTAATAACTCAGCTTCGTAAACATAATAATAGAAAATGGATAATTATGATTTTATAGTAAAGTTTTAACTATCCAAAATGGAGCTTACGGAATTTTAATTAATTTGTTTTAAATTAATAGAGGTCCCAGATAGCGTTGTTTTTATAGCAAAATGACAGGAAATTTTAGAACTTAAAGAAATCGTTTTTAATGAATTCAGCAGACACATATAAGTAAGTTAGAAGAAAAAGGGAGGGGGAGAGAGAAGTATCCATCAGCATAAAAATATTTAATGATAATCTGTATCAGAATATTTGATTAATTAGTTTTTAAATGAATAATGAATTTATATTCTGCTGCGCCTTGCTCTATGCGAAGAGTATTTAAAAAAGTATCAGATGAAGCAGCTAATTATGTTCAACGCTTTAATAAAAATGCTATTGGGGATTTCTTCCTATCGAATTAAGATATTGAATGCAGAAGTTGTGTTAACTCTTTACGTATAGTAGAGAAAGTTGAGGAGAGAGAGATAGAAAAAGAGTTCGCTTCTTTTGATTTAGGCTGGGACCACTTTTATCTCTGTATGTCCTCGCTCTGACTTTCCTCTCACTTTTTGCATATATATATATATATATATATATATATATATATATATATATATATATATATATATATATATAAATTAAAATTTAAATTAAAGGATTTTAATCGAAAATAATGCATAAACTACTGTATGTACAAAAAACCCCATCTCTAGCATATCTGTTACAAATGAGTAACTATAGGCCAAGACTAAGGATAAAGAGAGAAGGTAACATATCACTACAATGGAAAGGGGGATGAGAAGAATATTAGGATTCAAAAATCACAATTAAAAGTATATAAAAATAAATAAAAATAAAACTCGGCAAAAATGAGAATAGGCAATAACAATCAGCTTAAGATAAGAGATTAAGAATAGATAACAATCAATTGAAACCCCACAAAAAATGGCGGTTAGTTCGAAATTGCATTCTCATCAGGACAGCCATACAATTCGAATTAAAACCGATAGAATAGCCAGTTTCTGACAATGGCGATAGTATTTAACTATAGACACCATTGGAACTGTCTACTGGCTAGTGGAAGGAGAAAAATAAATCAAATGAATTATACAAATCTGAAAAACAATACCTCCTCGAACTGAAACACGAAATCAAAAGCATAGCACCACGTGTAAGATAAACTAGTGACTGAGCATTTCACCTCACTTCGTCAATGCGAGTGGGCACCGGAATGAATACACTTGAACGACACATAATATGCATGGAGACCCTCAAAAATAGCAAACAGTATAGGACTCAAGACAAGTGGAAAATAGTCATTCGAAAATAGCAAACAGTATCAGACTCAGGCCTAGTGGAAAGTGAGGTGATAAGAATGGGTGAATTTTCAAAAATGAGTAAACCAGTCAAAGACTAATAATGCATGTGTAAAACCATTACGTGGTATATTTGAAATTATTAATAATATTATTTACAAATACTTCCGGGTATTGGTAATTTTGACAAATGCGTTTAAGTTTATTGATGTGAAGAAAGTGAAACTGAGGATCTGAAAGTCGATGTATTCGAAATAGCTGGTTTAAAATGATGTTTCTAAACAATTGAATAGAATTACAAGAATGATATGATAGCAGCTTTATGATAGTGAAGTTGTAAGAATCTTTTTTATCATATAGATTGGTGATTACATGATTATTGAGGGTATCTAAATTTAGGTCTAAAAAATTAACAGTTTGACTAACGCAAGGCTCATTAGGAATTAATTCAAGGTTAGACGGGTAAAAATCAATATTAATGGGATAGGAATCATCAATGATAATACAAATTAAGTCGCCAACATATCTATATATAATATATGAATTAGAGTTAAAATGACATTCATAATAATAAAGATATAAGTTAGCTAGTATACTACTACTACAGCCACCTTGTGGTACACCAGATGTTTGTAAATAAATGTTATCACCTTGGATAATATAATTGTTGTATAACACAAAGTGCAAGAGCATAGGAAAATTTTTGACATTAAAAGCAATATGATTGGAAAATATATAGTCATGATAAAGAGAGATAATAACTTTATGTAAATCTTTAATGACAATATTATTAAATAGGTCTTTAAAATCAAAGGTTTGGAAACCAAGAATTTGTGGAAACTTGCTAAGATGATTAACTAAATCAAAACTATTGTTCAAAATGAAATATCCTGAATTTAAGAGATTCATTAATTCGATTTAAGCAGTTTAGCAAGTACTTACTAGCTGTAGTGGTAAAGGTATTATGTCCACAAGTGACTGTTCTAAAACTGAGAGGAGATTTGTGGAATTTAGGAAACAAAGTAACATAAGGAAATTTAAAAAACTTACAATTAATATTTAATTGTGTATATAATTTTAGCATTTTAGTTTTGATTTGGATGGACTGATTATTAATGGGTTTAAAAATTTGATTATTTTTTAAGTAATTCTGTAACAGAGAAACATAATATTTTTTACAAATGATGGCATAATTATTAGAAGCTTTATCTACATAAGTCATGACAAAATGTTGTTGAAGTTCTTTGATAGCAGATAGGAGTTGTTTATAAGGATACCTAGGCTTCGTTAATTTAATGTTTATAATAACATTTTTAAGTAGATGTAAGGTAGTATACTTCCATTGATTGAATGCTTCAATAGGAATAGAATGTGAACAAGCAAGTTGATATATGAATTTATCAAAATCAAATGATAGAGACTGAAGAAGTTGTTTAGGGTGATGGCAGAATGGAATGCGAAATTTAGACCCTTTATTCATAATATCCCTAAGAATATCATCCTGAACTATACTGAGATCCCCTGTAATAATGTGACCATGAGTGGAGTTGACAAAAGGGGTAAGATTTTGATTGCTGCATACACATGATGTAAGATCATCGGAGTTTAATGTCCTGGAAACTTCATTGTAATTGTGAATAGTTCTACCAATTGGTAAATTATATTTGAATGATTTTTGTATTTTGATATCTTTTACTGGTAACAAGTGCTGATGTTTTGCAAATAAATTATTGAAGTTAAGAGAATTAAGAATAGGGTATTTAAAAGAAATTACACAGTAAGCTATTTTAGTATGTGGATTTGGTGAATGGAGTAGGTGGTAATTTAAGAAATTTGTACGTGAAAGAAGCAAATCAAAAAATAAATGTTTAAAATGTTCATGAGTTAATTTTAATTTTAAAAAATTAGTATATACAATACTTAATTTGCTTTTTCTGACTTTATATAACCATGTTCTAACAGGTAGAAAATTGAAAGTTTGAGAATAATTATATTGTAATTTCAAAATGTCTGCTTTGTAATCAATAGTTTTACTTAAGTTACTTTTTCCTTTGCCACGCTTATATCGCTTTTTACTAGGAGTTGATGACTTTGAATAATGAAAAAGATGTTTATATACTGAAGATTTATTAGAATTGTATTCAAAACTATTGTTAACAACATTATTATTATTATAAATTTGATTTAAGCCATAGGGGAAGAGAGTTTTATATTTTTTAATGTAATAATTTTCAAATACTAATCTATCAGTGAGTGAAATTTTAACATCTAAAATATGAATGGATAAATTTTTAAATACGTGTGTAGCAAAGTGCTGATATTCAAATGGATTTTTAGTAGGGAGATCATTAAAGACTTTATGGTCAAATTTTTTAATATGATCCCTGTGAACATTCATTCTCAGATGTAAAGGGTTGCTGGTTTGGCCAATATAGGATAAGTTACAAATAGTACAATTAAGTTTGTATATGCAATTAAAAACTTTGCAGAATTTTTGTGAAGTGGAATTATTATTAATTTGAAATGGGTCAGCATATGGACAAGTTTTGCACCTAAGATTGTTGCATCTATTGAAGGAATATGATTTAGATTGAGAGAAGGTATGGTATTCTTCCAAATCGTCTATAACGCTTAATTGGTCAATGTTTGTCGATCTATAATTATCCCAATTCATAATAATAATAGACCGGACACTAGGTAATGAAAAAAATTTACATCACGAATTCTAATTAAAATTCCCAATATAAACCCCTTCAAAAACTATTTTGTGAGGTACGAATTTCAAATTTTAACTAATACCATAGAATTGAAACGAAATTTTTGGAGAGTAACATAACAAGCATAGTAGAAAAGAGAGATTTTCATACGAAATATTCATAAATAAGCGAAGTGTGGACAAATAATCATATTCATCCGGAATGGAAGATATACAAAATCGTTAATACGTATGTGTCGGACTGAATCCCTACAACTGCGGGCAAAAGAGGGCCACATATAGTGGAAATACTTGTCTAGATTAAAATATAAATAAGCAATAAAAGATATTGACGTCTGGGTTAACTAAAAGATACAGAAATAAATAACACAAAAAACTCTAATGCCTGCCGAGAGATGTCAGCACTATACACATACATATATAACGAATGAAGAAGCGAGTGTGAAATCTAACCAAAAAGAGCAATAACCCGCAGAAAAAATCATAAAAGCGATGTGAGAACTCAAACCAAAATACTCCATAATGCGAAATGTGAAGACATACCATAATCAATCAATAGAAGGAATGAAAGGGTTAGATAAATAAAAACAATATCCAAAGAGGGCCATATTAAGACATAGATGGGCTTGTAGTTAAACTATAGAAATGCGTTAGCGATAATAAACAAAATAAAATTAAAATTAAAAAGAGAATAAACTCTGCAATAAGCGCAAATGCAGCTTTACAACAGGTTTTACCTTTTTAAAAAAGTTTTTTTGCAAGTATGAAAATCAAAAGATAGATAGTTTGAATTCTGAAGTAAATAATAAATATAAATGTACAATTAAAAGATGTAATAGAAGTCAGTATGTAGAAAACAGATTATAAAACACAAAATAATACACAATATAAAACTTTCATCATGATATTGCGCAAAGCAGCTAATAACATAATGGATTTATAAATTTAAATTAAAGGATTTTAATCGAAAATAATGCATAAACTACTGTATGTACAAAAAAACCCATCTCTAGCATAATCTGTTACAAATGAGTAACTATAGGCCAAGACTAAGGATAAAGAGAGAAGGTAACATATCACTACAATGGAAAGGGGGATGAGAAGAATATTAGGATTCAAAAATCACAATTAAAAGTATATAAAAATAAATAAAAATAAAACTCGGCAAAAATGAGAATAGGCAATAACAATCAGCTTAAGATAAGAGATTAAGAATAGATAACAATCAATTGAAACCCCACAAAAAATGGCGGTTAGTTCGAAATTGCATTCTCATCAGGATAGCCATACAATTCGAATTAAAACCGATAGAATAGCCAGTTTCTGACAATGGCGATAGTATTTAACTATAGACACCATTGGAACTGTGTACTGGCTAGTGGAAGGAGAAAAATAAATCAAATGAATTATACAAATCTGAAAAACAATACCTCCTCGAACTGAAACACGAAATCAAAAGCATAGCACCACGTGTAAGATAAACTAGTGACTGAGCATTTCACCTCACTTCGTCAATGCGAGTGGGCACCGGAATGAATACACTTGAACGACACATAATATGCATGGAGACCCTCAAAAATAGCAAACAGTATAGGACTCAGGACAAGTGGAAAATAGTCATTCGAAAATAGCAAACAGTATCAGACTCAGGCCTAGTGGAAAGTGAGGTGATAAGAATGGGTGAATTTTCAAAAATGAGTAAACCAGTCAAAGACTAATAATGCATGTGTAAAACCATTACGTGGTATATTTGAAATTATTAATAATATTATTTACAAATACATCCGGGTATTGGTAATTTTGACAAATGCGTTTAAGTTTATTGATGTGAAGAAAGTGAAACTGAGGATCTGAAAGTCGATGTATTCGAAATAGCTGGTTTAAAATGATGTTTCTAAACAATTGAATAGAATTACAAGAATGATATGATAGCAGCTTTATGATAGTGAAGTTGTAAGAATCTTTTTTATCATATAGATTGGTGATTACATGATTATGTATATATATATATATAAATATAAATATAAAATTGTAAATCCAATGGTAGAATGTAAGTAGTAACTCATAATACACTTTCTTAAAATTTACCTACAAAATACAATGAAATAAAAGAAATTCAACCATAAAGTGGAAATTATAATACGTAATGCAGGTCACAAAGACAATCAACAAATTTCAAGGGAGAGGAATGATAATAAGAAAACAAAAAAAAATCAAGCAAAAAAGCTTGTACGTTTTATGAGCTCTAGACTTAAGAATAGTTCATTTCGAAAAAATTCTTTTTCAAGTCCATATATCCCTTCGAAATGAACACAAAAATGAAACACAAGTTGGATTTTATCTATAAACTTGTGTTATATGGACGACAAGCATAAAGATTGGAAAAAAATAAGGGAAATATTAATACCTTAAAATACACCTAAAAAGTACAACCATGACGAGCAATACATGATTAGACCAATGTTGCCATTCGCAGAAATGAAAAGAAGTGATCTGCTGTTGCCAAAGAGAGTAATAAAAACCGTACTGCGTAAAGGCAATAAAATGAGATATTCTACAGTTAAAGCTGCAAAACAAAAAGATGAAAATATATTATAATGTAAATTCAAGAGAATGTAAAAGTATGGCTAAAATAAGATACTAAGAAGATATTATGAGATTTTTAGGCTAATCGAAACTTATTAACTATACCATATATGCTGGTTATTCAGAAAATTTACTGGTAATTTTGAGGTTATTAATCTGCAAAGCATGAAATTTTTATCTGATAATCTATAAATTCTAAAAAAAGTTGATTATATATATATATATATATATATATATATGCCGATATATATATATATGCCGACGTGGAGGTCGAACGGTTAAAGGCAAGCGTTTAATCGTACTCGTTCGACCGCAGGGTTGTGGGTTCGAGTCCCACTTCAGCATGGATGTTTGTGTTGTTGGGCGCAATGTGTTCCCATCCCCACTGGTGCGCTGGGGCAACGTCATATGATGGCTAAGAGGTTCATAGTTCTGGCCGATGTATAGGCGAAGATGGAAGAGTCAATGTCTGGCCATTGGAATATATATATATATATTGAAATTTTTTTAAACGAAAACTATGCATAAACTACGGTAAGTACAAAAAAAAAAACATCTCTAGCATATCTGTTACAAATAAGTAACTATAGACCAAGACTGAGGATAAAAATAGAAGGTAATTTATCACTATAATGGAAAGAGGGTGAGGGGAAGATGAGGATACAAAAATCATAATTAAAAAGGTATATATATATAAAATAAAAAAGCAAACACAGCAAAAATGAGAAAAGGCAATAATAAATAGCTCAAGATTGAAGATCAAGACATGGAGAACAATCAACTGAAATTACACAAAAAACGGCGGTTAGTTCGAAATTACATTCTCGTCAGGACAGCCATACAATTCGAATTAAAACCGAATGAATAACCAGTTTCTGACAATGGAGATAGTATTTACCTATGGACACCATTGGAACTGTCTACTGGCTAGTGGAAGGACAAATAATAAAAACCAAGTGAATTATAAACCTGAAATATAAAAAACAAAAATTTTAACTCACAGGCACAGACACCACGTGGGACACGTTCGCAGGAGAATACGACAGAGCATTTTACATCTATTCGTCAAAGCGAGTGGACACCGGAATGAATACACTTGAACGATAAATAATTTGTATGAAGGCTTTCAAAAATAGTAAGCAGTATCAGACTCAGGCCTAGTTGTAAGTAGGTGATAAGAACGGGTGAAGTTCCCAAAAAAGAGTTATCCAATCAAGAATAAATAATGCAATTGTAAAATTATTACGTGGTGTATTTGAAACTATTAATAATATTATTTACAAATACTTCCGGATAGTGGTAATTTTGACAAATGCGTTTAAGATTATTGATGTGAAGAACGTGAAACTGAGGATCAGAAAGTTGATGTATTCGAAATAGCTAGTTTAAAATGATGTTTCTAAACAATTGAATAGAATTACAAGATCGATATAATAGCTGCTTAATAATAGTGAAGTTATAAGATTCTTTTTTAGCATATAGATAGGTGATAACATGATTATTGAGGGTATCTAAATTTAGGCGTAAATAATTTACAGTTTGACTAAAACTGGGCTCATTAGGGATTAATTCTAGGTTAGAGGGGTAAAAATCAATATTAATGTGATAGGAATCTTCAACGATAATACAAATTAAGTCGTCAACATATCGATATATAATATATGAATTAGAGTTAAAATGAGGTTCATAATAATAAAGATATAAGTTAGCTAGAATACTACTACTACAGTCCCCTTGAGGTATACCAGATGTTTGTAAATATATGTTATCACCTTGGATAATATAATTGTTGCATAATACATAGTGCAATAACATAGGAAAGTTTTTGACATTAAATGGAACATTTTTAGAAGATTGATAATCATGATAAAGAGAGATAATAATTTTATATAAATCTCTAATATCAATATTATTAAATAGGTCTTTAAAATCAAAGGTATGGGAACTAAGAATATGTGGAAGCTTGCTAAGGTGATTAACTAAATCAAAACTATTTTTCTATATGAAATAGCTTGAATTCTTAAATTTAAGAGATTCATTAATTCTATTTAAACAGTTTAGCAAGTACTTACTAGCTGTAGTGGTAAAGGTATTATATTCGCAAGCGACCGTTCTAAAACTAAGAGGTGATTTGTGGAATTTAGGAACCAAAGTAACATATAGAAATTTATAAAACTTACAATTAATATTTAATTGTTTATATAAATTTAGCATTTTAGTTTTAATTTTGATAGACTGATTATTAATGAGTTTAAAATTATGATTATTTTTTAAGTAATTCTGTAACAGAGAGACATAATATTTTTTACAAATAATGGTATAATTATTAGAAGCTTTAGCTACATAAGTTATGACAAAATGTTGTTGGAGTTCTTTAATAGCAGCAGAAAGGAGTTGTTTATAAGGATAATTAGGTCTCGAAAATTTAATATTTATAATAACATTTTTAAGAAGATGTAAGGTAGTATACTTCCATAAATGGAATGCTTCAATAGGAATAGAATGTGAACAAGCCTGTTGGTATATGAATTTATCAAAATCAAAAGATAGAATTTATCAAAATCAAAAGAAAGACTTTAGAAGAAGTTTGGGGTGATGGCAGAATGGAATGCGAAATTTAGACCCTTTATTCATAATATCCCTATGTATATTATTCTGAAGTGCAGTTTTAACATATAAGAGACATTTCATATGTGGCCACTTTCTTTTGTTTATAAATCAGCTATCTAAGATGAATACATAAAAAAAAATTTCAAGTAAAAACAGTTTAAGGAGACAGTACAATTTTGACATTTAAGAAACATTCCATATGAGGCCATTTTTTTGTTTATAAATCAGTTAGTTACCTAAGATAAATACATAAAAATTTCAGGTAAAAGTAGTTTTAAGAGGACAGTACAACTTTAGTATTTAAGAAACATTACACACGGGCCCATTTTGTTTTGCTTATAAATCAGCTACTTAGGTTGAATACATAACATTTTCAGACCTGCTACAAATTAGACATTATATCATACACATTTTTCATAAAAGTAAAATATTAATACTGATATACTTAAAATGTATTAATTAAAGTAATATTTTAAATTTGAAATTCATTTCTCGTAGGATAATCTATTTCGGCATGCCTCAATTTAAATGATTGTTATATCTAAATACACATCGCAGCACTATTAAATGATCAAACTATGGAATTTTCATTCTTTCCATTTTTAACACTTTAGAACAAAGTTGAAAAGTGTTTATGACTTTGTTCATTTTGTCTGTCTGTCTTTCTGTCTGTCCGTTAGCACGATAACTGCCGTAAAAATGACTTTATCAAAATGAAATTTTAGTATGTTGTTCAGAAGGTCTGTGGGACCTATGGAAATATAAATGAATAATATCACCCAATTAGTTTTGGATTGAACCCGGGTTGAAAAAATGAAATACATTGAACCATATGGGACCTCATTTTTCAAACATTTTTTAAGCGGATTTAAAATTCACATATTGCTTCGAAAGTTTTAGGAAATATTCAAATTATCCCATAAAATATATAAAAAAATTTCAGTAAAATATGTTAGGTAGTTTTTTAAATAAAAATTATTTAATAAAGGGAGAAAAACAAATGCAATTAAATTCTGACTCTTGCTCTATCCTCCAGAAAGAAAAAAGAGATATATTTTATAATAAATATATTTACAGTAGTTTAATTACTTTATATATAAGAGAGGTTTCACATTTTAAAATAAATATGGTAGATAACAATTTTTTTTTTAATTTTACATAACTCTTCTTGATTGATGGTCGTCTGTCCGTGTGTCATTTTATACTTATTTGATGGCATTTTTAATCCACTTTCCTACGTCCTAGAGAGTTGAAATTTGGTACACAGCTTAAATTTGTAGAACATTTTATTCTACGAAAATTTGGTGGATCCTCAAATATAGATTCTACATTTTTTTCGATGTCGTCTGCAAATAATCCCCGTTCACTTCTATAAATCATTGTTGTAAGATTGTTAAAAGTTCTGATGTAGGCAGCACATGACTTTCCCTGCAGACTTATATTCACGTTCTCTTTATTTCTTCAATAATAATTTGAGTTTATCTGCACAAAATAACAGTCATAAGTATTTTAAATGACACTGAATTTGCAGTTTAAACTTAAATTTGGTTCTCATTTGATAGCTGGACTTATTGCCAAAGGTGGCTTAGCGAAGTCGCGAAAAAACTAACCTATCTCAAGAACGGCTAGTCCTAGAGTAATGGGGTTAGTCTTATTCTTTTTGTTGTCAAAAATCACGTATAAAATAAGCATTTAATTGATGTAATTGAGCACACGTAGTCTTTTATTTTTAGATTTAACGATTTTTGCGGGCCATTTCGCAAAAATAGCCCGTTTCTTTTTCTCGAATCATATCAGAATAACTTACAAGTGGTTTATAT
This sequence comes from Amaurobius ferox, assembly GCA_951213105.1. Classification (NCBI taxonomy): domain Eukaryota; kingdom Metazoa; phylum Arthropoda; class Arachnida; order Araneae; family Amaurobiidae; genus Amaurobius; species Amaurobius ferox. The sequence goes on along the minus strand of OX578139.1, from coordinate 25,295,485 downwards.
TCCCAATTTTGTTAAATTTGGTCCATTAGTTTCTAGCTAGAGTGGATAAAGGCAATTTTTGCCGGCCATTTTGCAAAGAAGGCAGATTCTTTTCTTACGAATTGTACACAAATCTAATGAACATCAGGGTTTCCCACAAAAAACTTACCTACCAAATTTTATGAAATTCGGTCCATTAGTTTTTCAGTTAGAGTGAATACAATATCCTCACAGATACACAGAAACACACACAGATACATCCTTACACACATACGTCTCCCTAAAAATAGATTTTTCGTGTTCTAGAAGTCCCAAAACGTGTAGATCCTTCGAATATTCGAGTTCCGATCTTCGGCACGATTCCAATACTTTGAATGCATACACACACATATATTATCTGTGTATCTGTGTATCTAAATTCCGTGCCTATGTAATTACAATAGTTGTGATTTTAAATAATCCCTAAACTTTTATTATTTCTACAACAAAGCCTAATTTTAACTTATGCAGAATGCAAATATCTCAATCGATTTTAAGGTGAGTTACATAAGAATTGCTGAATTTTTTTCATTCAAAATTATTTAGCTCTAGAGTCTAGAATACAAGTTATAGGAATGTAATATTCATTGATTTTGCATAGAGAATCAGACGATTTATATTTCGATGAAGTTTTAAATACTTAAGTATAATAAATTACTGTAGTACAGTGATAATGTAAAAGATATCACCACTGAATGTATGACATTTTAGAGATTTTTAAATTAAATTGCATTTCAGTTGGAAAGTGTTTCATAATCAATGCTTATGCATGATTGATCTTTCTTGTTAAAATATTACCGAGGAATGTATCGCACTTTAGAGATGTTTAAATAAAATTGCATTGAAATTGGAAAGTGTTTCATAATCAATGCTTTATGCATGATTGATCTTTCCTGTTAATGTTTTAATTAGGTAATTGAGGCCAGTGTTTTAACACTTTACAACAAAGTTGAAAAGTGTTTATGACTTTGTTCATTCTGTCTGTCTGTCTATCTGCCCATTAGCACGATAACTGCCGTAAAATGACTTTATCAAAATGAAATTTTAGTATGTTATTCAGATAGTCTATGGGACCTATGGGAATATAAATGAATAATATCACCCAATTAGCTTTGGATTGAACTCGGGTTGAAAAATGAAATACATTGAACCCTATGGGACCTAATTTTTCGAACATTTTTTCAGCGGATTTAAAATTCACAAATTGCTTCGAAGGTTTTATGAAATATTCAAATTATCCCATAAAATATATAAAGAAAATTTCAGCAAAATATATTCAGTAGTTTTTTAAATAAAAATTAAAATAATAATTACACCTTAAACATGAAGCTATTGCGTGACCATTATATGAAGAGATCACGTGACCCACTTCAAAATAAAATATGGCATGCATCTTGTGTCAAAATCGTGATTTTTAAAGTTCTTTTTAATTTATATTTAATGCTGTATCCGTCCTAAAACCGCTTCATTTTTGCTTAAATTCTGTGCATCTACACACTGAAACAACGCAATTACAATATATTTGAATTTAAATGATCATTCAACTTTGATTATTTCTATAATGAAGCCTAATTTTCACTTATGGAAAATGTAAACAGCAAAATATGTAGAATGAGTTATATAAGAATTGCTGCATTTCTTTAACGCAAAATTATTTAGCTCATGGAGCCTGCAATATAGCTGATATGAATGAAATATGCATTGATTTTACAGAGAGAAGGACGATTTTTTCGATGAAGTTTTAAGCATAGAGTTTAATTACTTGTACCTCCATGGTCTTATGTTTTAAAATAAAATAAATTATTATAGTATTGTGATGAATGAAATGAATGGAAAATAGTTTGTGAATGAAATGCTGCTTTTATTTAGAGAGCCAGGCGTGTTATATTTCGATGACGTCATTTGAATAAAATTCATTTGTTTTCAATGCAGTTTTCAAATATAATAAATTATTGTAGTATTATGATAATTTTAAAAATATTACCTAAGAATGTATCGCATTTTAGAGATGTTTAAACCAGGTAATTTATATTTCAATGCCGTCCTTTGAATGAAGTTCATTTTTTTCAATGAAGTTTGAAGTTTTCAAATATAATAAAATAATGTAGTATCGTGATAATTTTAAAAATATTACCGAAGAATGTATCGCATTTTGGAGATGTTTAAATAAAATTGCATTGAAGTTGGAAAGTGTTTCATAATCAGTGCTTTATGCAGGATTGATCTTTCTTGATGAATTTGTTTTTGCCTCTGGTCTAACTGTAATAAGCAAATTGTGTGTATGTCTGTGTGTATGTGTCTCCACAATGAATGCATTTACTCTAGCTTAAAACTATCAGAACAAATCATTATCGAATTTAATAGTTGCGTCACAGTTACCCTGGTGCTAATTAGATTTCGATACTGAAATTATAGTATTGAAATTACAGTGGATACTATTCGGAAATATAGAATTGTTATTTTTTTTTTCTTTTTGATGCAGATCATACGATAAGGAAAGAAAGAAAAAAACACATTAGAAGGGGCGATTTCTAAGAAAGAGGATCTTTAACCTTCACAGATCAAATTCATACCGGTTTAATCGAGAGCCCGTTAAACGGAGGCCAGTTAAGAGGTGATGTACTGTAATTTCAAAGAAGTATACGTGTTGTTTTGTATGAGTTGAGAATTCACTTTGCAAATAAGAGCTTACAATTTCGTCCCAGTAGCTCAACGGTAGAGCGCCGACGGACCAGTTCGGAGATCTAGGGTTTGATTCTCGGTTGGGATGGCAAGACTCTTTACAAAGTATACATGTTATTTTGTGAACTGTATTTAATGCATTATGAAAGAAAGAAAATAACATTAATTTGAGTCTGTAGGAAAGGCTAGTTGCTGTTTATATTAGATTTTTTTTATCTAAGTATGTACAACTAATTTTTATGAATATCCAATAAATAGTTCTTTATAAAAGAAATTGCCTGTAAAAATTCTCGATGGAATTTTTATCCTATAAAATACATTGCTTTAAATTGTATAAAACGCTATAATAAATATTTAAATACATTAAAAGAAAAGTAAAAAATGATTGAGAATTGTCATTAAATAATTTAATTTCTCCTTGTTACTTACTGGCAAAAAGCCAGTATGCTAAATGAATTTTCGCGTTCTGAAAACATAAAAATCATTTTGTCTCGCTTTAAGTTAATAAAGAGAAACGTGGATTTTAAATCTTATAAATTGTTAAACATTTTACTGCTTCTATTCTTTAGATAGCTTTAGCGTTGAATGATGTTACAGATAAGTAAATTTTTTTCACTTGATAAATACAAGAGTTAGTTTCTTTATGGCATACATTCATTTTAGTGGGAAAACTGCTCAAAAGTAATTTGACCAACATTGATTTTAAAGAATGCTCCAATACTTATTTTCTGGAGTATAAATAAACCGAATATTTCTTTTAAGATGTTTGTTTTCGTTCCAAAGCAATGTACAATGCTGTGCGATAATGAAATTTGCTTCTCACAATGTTTGCTACAGAACTTGGAACTGTTGTTTGCTTAGTCAAAATAGTGAATAAGAAATTGGATAAAACAATTAGTATCAAGTATTATTTATTTGCAAGATTTCATTGAACGCTGTTATTTTAACAATGCTAAAATATTGGTTTGAAAGTTGGATAAAAATTTCCCGCAAGCATTCTTATTTACAATAGTTCTTTTATTGTTAGTCTTGGAAACAAAACTAACTTCCAGAATATATTCTTTTATCTGGTACCTCTAATTAAAGTTTATATTAGGAACTAGCGAAGTTGTAGGAAAACATTTATTGATTTAAGTACCTTTTTTGCAAGGTATAATGCTTTCATCGCTAAATCATCTTCGTACGAGTTTCACAACCATCATATCAAACAATCGCCGTTGACGACGGATCACAAAAAAATGTTAAAAAAAAAAGTAATGCAAGGGAAAAATCTACTGCGCAACCGCATCAATTGCGCCACCCTCCAAAAACGATTTCGGGATTTAAATGGATGGCAGCTATTGTGCAGCGAGGACGTATCAGTCCTCTCTCCTGCACTGGCCACCACGCTGTCTCGCGATGTACCGTTCATTCTACGGTTTGGAGGTTATCGAGTTTCCACGTGTTGAGAGTTATTTAATTTTATCGTCTGCGTTTTGAGAATTATATAATTTGTGAAAAATATACGTGTTTAGAATTATTCAATTTTTATCGTCTGCTTGAAAAAAATAATTGTGTGCAATCTGAGGATTAATAAAGTGCGTGTATGATGAAATAAAAAAATAATATATGTTTCGTGTTTTCACCGATTTATTTATAAATTTAAGGTTTATAGATCATTGGATTACCACGAAAAGTGTTTGTGGGATTAGTGTGATATAAACAAGCAAGGATGTGTGTTTTGAATGCAAGAATTTAAGTTTAATCATAAGTTCTTTGAATAAAATACAACACATTGTCACATATTTTCAATAAAATATTGGATGGCATTTTAAGAATTAACAGTTTTACAGCCACTTCTATTAAAATAATAAATAACTGGATAAGTATTTCTACTCATTTAAAAAATACAACCATGTGATTGAAAGTGGATACAATCGTTTAAAATAAAATGTATCGAAATTTTGAATATTAATGTTTTACAAATTACACACTAAATGAAAGAAGTTAAAATTCTAATTTTATAAACTTATATTGCTATGAATTTTGAAGAGGTTTCACAGTTGATAAGTAATTTGAGGAATATATGGGTAGCAGACAAATTGTTGAAATGCTTATTGGTTTTTGCTTAGATGAGCTTCGTTTATACAAATGTTTTGGAAGAATTCCTATTAAATAAATATGCATGATTTGTTGTAATACTATATACAATTACATGTATCATACTTTTTGGTAGATATTGTAAAATGGAAATTATATTTTATAAATTTAGTAGAATCCGTGTAAATACTACTACCTTGAATCAATGGCTAAAGTGCAAAACTTAATACTACGCTATTAACATATAGTACTAAGTTTGTGTATTATAATATGTGTTGAAATGGAATTTTGCAACGACGATTTAGCTGCATAAAATATAAATCTATTATAAATAGAATACAAATAAATATCTTCACTTTAAATAGGTCACTGCTACCTAATCTCTTTACGCAAAATTTCACATCGAGATAATTCCATTGCTTTGTAAATACCTGTGGATTTAGTGTGTTATCGATATTGTACCCTAGTGCAATATGACCGATCAAAGCATAGTACTCGAGTGGTTAAAATACCTCGAACTGGAACAGTACTATGAGAGTTTTGTCGACAATGGTTACGATGATCTAGAGATGTGCAAACAGATCGGTGAGGATGACTTGGATGCTATAGGTGTCAGCAACGGGGATCATAGGCAGGTGGTCCGCCAGGCTGTGAGGACACTCCTTGAAAAAGGAGGAACAGCTGTTTACATCAGCCTGGAGGAATGCAGGAGTATTGGAGAAAAGGTAGGCATTTACTATCTTATTTAATATTATGAGAAACCTTTCATGGCAATTATTTCAAGTGCATATATAATTTCATATACAGTATTTGATTCAAAGTGATTGAAAATTCGCAGGCATTACATTTTAAAATGTACCGATATATTGAAACAGTAGAATCTTTTTAGTCTGATGGCACCAATGTACCCTAAAAATATATTATAGCCTTATTCTGGGACTGTTGTAAGGAAAACACTTAATCGCTGCTTAAGACTCCACAAAAAGTTACAACATTTAATTATATATAAAACTCGCAAATATTTTACAAGACATAACTAGGGTTATATATATTTTACACGTTTGCTACTTGCTCCGAATGCTATTCTTGAATCATCTCTAGATCTCGACTAACATACCTATTTTTAAAAACTTTCATTTAATACGTCACGACCATGTGTGTGTTTGTCTGCTTGAACTTCTTTGATGGCATTCTTTACACAATTTCCTACGTCCTAGAGAGCCGAAACTTGATATACAGCTTAGTTAAGTATAACATATTAATATATATATATATGTGTGTGTGTGCGTGCGTGTGTGTGATTTTACATATAATTGTGTGTGTATATATATATATATATATATATATATATATAATAAAAAGGTTTAAATGTCCAATGAAAGAAAAGTGAAAAGCTGTAACACGAAAATTTTTTATGTTTGCTAATTTTACGTAGCACTTAAATTTTTTATGTTTGCTACGGTATTTATAATATATATATATATATATATATATATATATATATATATATATATATATATATATAATTATATATATATATAATTTTAATATATAATTCTCTAGGATAAACCGTTGATAGAGAGTGTTGCTAAAACTCTTCCATCAACTTTTCTGAAACTCTGCAGTGGCACTCACATAAGAATGGGTAGCTAAACATTGTTCTAAAAATCTTTCGCTCTTAAGAAAATGCTATGTTCTTGGACTGATAAGAAAAAGCAGTCTATTAATTATCGTCTGATGTATTAAAAACAGCATACGACAATTCCAATATAGTTTTGAGTGAAGGGATATTAGTTAGGTATTCAACTAACTGTAAAAAAATCTACTATTTAAACTTCTCGATTTCTATACTATTACATATTATATGATTTTATCGTCATATATAATATGATTTTGTCGAAAAAGCGCATTTTAAGTGACCTTGAATCCGTTTCTATGTATTTTAAAAAATGTGTACACATGTGTGAGTTCAGAATACGATAGAGCAAGAAGGAATGCACGTATCACTCTAAAAATTTTGTGTAGATATTTTATGTGAAAAACAAACAAACCAGACCTTGATAAAATTTAAATAACCAGAACTAAGTAAAAAAAAACACTGCGCAAATAAATGTAGAATGCAGAGGACCGTTTCATAAATTCGTGGATTTTTTTTTCTTCAATGCGAACAAGTGTAGAGTCCACTTCGACGATGAGAGTTTGCTATTTCGTCCTAGTAGCTCAACGGTAGAGCATCGTCTGGCCAGTTCGGAGATCCAGGGCTCATTTCGCGGTTGGGACAGCACGACTCTTTAATGGCGCCTGAACAAATCAACCCTGTTAGGTTAGTGCAAAGATGTCGGAAGTCTGAAAGTGACCCTAGTACGACTAGTACGGTTTCAGTGGACTCTGGGAGATTGAGCGCCGATTTCAAATTGAGAGGATAACGATCAAGCAGGATACTTACCTGGGTAAAAATAGTAGTAGTATGATACTAACCTGAAGTAAAAATTGTAGTAGCAGGAGGCTAACCGGAAGTAAAAATAACAGGAGGTGGTCAGTCGGATTGTCAGAGGGTGTCGAATGCAGAGTATACTTTGACAATAAGAACTTGTAATTTCGTCCCAGTAGCTCAGCAGTAGAGTGTCGGCAGGCCAGTTTATAGATCCAGGGTTCGATTCTCGGGTGGGGCAGCAAGGTTCTTTACACAAGTTTAGAGTTAAACGCCAAGTGAGAGTTAAATCATACCATGAGTAAAATATTTATATTTCGACACAGGTAATATAATAGATATTTTTATAAAGTCTGAAAACTATCCTATGATGAAACTGCAGCTGTTGGCCCAAAGTACCAACAGCTTAAAAAGAGAACACATTTTATGTATAGAAATTCACATACAGTTATACAAATTACATTTCTGGAAGTACCATATTGATTAAAAGAAAGTAATAAACATTAAGAATGTGGGGGAATTTTCTTAATGAAATTCATCGAAAAATGTTGAAAACGGCCAACAATAACCTGATATTTTAAAAATTATTCAAATTCCATCTTCATATGGGATATCCATCTTTACTTTTTGATACTATTGTATCGAAAAGTATTCTAGACAAATCTCGATATCGAAATTTTGACAAAAATAAATGTTTTAGGACACGTGATCACATTTCGACTTATTTTGAAATAATATACTTGAGTGTGTGTGTGTTGTTGTTGTTGTCGAGACCCAGACCGTCCGGCTTACTAGAAAGGTGTAAGGTAACCGTTTGGATGGCCGGGAAGAGTCTGTGTGTGTGTATTAGTCGTGGAAGCGATAATTGCAGAACAAATACCACATGATATTTTATATGTGGAGGCATTTTAGACGAAAACTAGAACTACATAAATATATATATATATATATATATATATTTTTTTTTTTTTTTTTGCAACTTATATGATTAGAAGTATTTGACATTTAACAGTTCTGAAGGAAGGAATGAATACAGTAAAAGAAATAATTATGGCTCTTTTGTCACATTTTAAGCAAAACAATAATATATCCAATGTCTGCAGCACACGATTTCCCCCTACATAATAACTTTACTCTTTACTTCTTTCGATGCGAAATAATGATGTACAAGATCCATGACAGAATGTTTTAACGTTGAATTGTAGATCAGCATTTGGCGCTTTTCTGGATAGCAACATGTAAATCTATTTCGAAATATCCACCAAATTTATATTTCGCGCAAATCTTACTTGGCAATTAGAAATATTGCGAGTGTATAGCCTATATAGTAAAAATATTTTATGGTTCATCAACATCATTTCGTTAATTTAACGTCATTCTTGTCAATTTAGCGACATTTTCATCAATTTAGCGCTGTTTTCAGAAAGTCGACTAGTTGGCGATATTTCGCTAAATTGATTGTCAAGCTAGCTAGGTTGATTGCCAAGCATATTTGATGATACTACTTTTTAATTTTATGCAATTTTCAGATAAGTTTTTTTGTAAACGTGCAATATTTCGCGAACTTGTTCAATCTAGCGTTCTAAAGTTTATGTCATTCATTTTGTAATAAATTTGTTTAACATTATTGAATATCTTGATGCTGTTTACGTTTTTTTACAAAAAATCGTTCGAAAATAGGAAGGATGCTCCGAGCGTTCGATCGCAATTAATATTAACAAGTTTCAAGTATTCGTCGATTGTAATAATTGTACCAAATTAAGTTCAAAATGCTCCATTCGTTCTTGAGATATTGCATCCACAGATTCACAAGCAGACATATACACATTATATATACAAACACATACACACATTATATATATAAACACATACACACATTATATATAATACAAACACATACACACATTACATACATATGGCATACATCCTTATATACGCATACATAAACATACACACTTATATACGCATACATAAACATACATACACACACATATAGATACCTGACAGCTTTTCAGGATCGTTCGACCGGGAGGGAGCCAAGTTTTCTATTTGTCCTATATAAATATAGCTAAATACTGTTACATAAATAGAAAATAAGTTAATATAAAACGTCTCTGGGGTGAGGGTGTGTGTGTGTGAAACTCCCCCCGGATGTGTGCCTAATAGAAACACTGATAGACACATAGACATCACCTCAAAAACTTTCGATTTAAGTTCAGGAATGCTTGAAAAGTCTTCTACCGTCGAAAACTCAAATTCGAATTTTTGATCCCGTCACATTACTCTCCATATCATTTTATATTTCGGGAAAGAAAAAAATGTCATTATAATAAAATGAAAACATATGGCTTTAAAAAAATTATATTCTAAATTAAGTTCAATAAATGTGAAAAAAAACCCCTCTTAAGCTCAAAATATTTGTACAGGCTTTGTACACGTTTAAATGATATATAAGTTGCGGGATAATTAAGGTTCCCCAGACTTTTGGTTAATTTGTGTCAATTTTAAAAACTGGAGATTTTTAATATTTTGTCCATTTCCACATTTAGCAATGTAGCAAACTTCCATTCGGCTAGGTAAGCTGTCATACAAGTGTTAAATATATATCGTATATATTGAATTATTTGATTCAAGAACATCTGTTTTAAATATGTCCTTATTCATGAAATGACGGCCATTTTCGTAAATCTTCCGTGTAAGCATGCAGCACATATTCTTTATTATAATTATATATTAGTCAAGTGATTTTGCTGGCCAAGCAAGCACTACGAGTTAATTTGACTTCTTGGACGATTTCGAACTGAGACAATTTCTGGACGATTTCGATTAATAATTTTCTCAAAGTAACAGGGATTAAATCAAGGAAATTCAATTTTCAGAGTTATTAAATTTTCGCCAATTTGGCGACGTTTACCAAAAATTGTCAAGTTGACGGTATTTCGTTAAATTTGTTGTCAAGTCTGATAAGCAGACATATATATTGGCTTTTCTTAGCTTCCGATTATCTGGTACATTCGAGACTAAGAGGTGCCGGAATGTCAAATTTGCCAGATTATCGGAAGTCAAACTAAAATGGGGTAAAAAGAACGGAAAAAATTATTTAAAACAAAATAATGGACATTAAATGTGGTGTTTATTTACTTAAAACGTTACACAGACTGGAAAACACTGTAGAGTATGTGAAAAATATTTAATATTATTTTTTTAGTTTATGAGGTAATCTTCAATGAACAGAAATCTGCAATAAAATCATTTAGTCTTATTACATTAGATGTACCTCAGTACAACCGAATGAACCCGAATACCACCACCGTTCGTTTAGTTTATTACACTAGATGTACAGCTGCGGAAAAAAAAACGCCCCACCCTCTGTTAATCGAGCATCGTTCATCGTAGAGAAAATTGAATGATACCATTCGATTAGGAATAACATCCTCTACAAATTAATGTGCGTAAAATTTGCATAAGGGGCCGTCTTCATATCTAAACGCGCACAATCTTTGAAATTTTAAATGACAACACCCAAATTTGACAACATAGTTCGAAACTAGAGCAAAATTCAACCTGTGATACCAAATTTCAAGTTATTTGGGTGGAGCGTTTGTGAGTTGTGAGTATGGAAAGTTTTGAGCTCCTAATGTTAAATTAGTTTCCAAGACTTCTACTGATATCTTTTGTAATAATTATCTGCTCACTCTGATTATTTGTATGACGTTACTACTGAACAACCCAAGCACATTTACGTGATTTTTATTTTTGTGGAAAGAATTGTTTGTATGAAATATTAATTATGAAATCAATAATCGAAAAAATATGAATACAAACCTGGACATGTTTTGATAAAAATCGATTCACGAAGATTTTTTATATGTTTATGTAAAATTTCAGGTGTTTCCTCCCTCTAGTTCTTTCGAAATGTTTAAATATTTAGCATCACGATGATTTTAGGGGTCGTATATTAGTTTAAAAAATGACTAATTTGAAAAAGTTATATTAATTGTAAGTTAATCTTTATTTAAGAAAACGGGTATTTATTTTTACCCAGTTTTAATAAAAACTTTGTATAAACAATGTTGTATAGATGCAACCTAATCAACGTAATTCTGCTACTGTATTGAAGGATGAGAACTTGTATTGTTATAAATGGGAACTACTTATGTTACTGTCGATTAATAGTTCCGGAGTTACTGCGAGTTGAAATCGCCCACAAAATGTGATAATTTATAATAAAAAATATTTATATAAAACAATAACAAATTATGAAATTATGCGATACTAAACACCAACAAGACTTCAAACAGTGATTGATAATGACGGATTGATAGTTTTAAATTCGTCACCAAGTTCCAACGGAGTTATTTTGTCGCGTCATCTGCAGATATTTGTTGGTCTCATAAATTGTTTGAAACAGCATTATAAAATGACATTTGAAAATCAACATTTCGTTCTTCTTTATTTCTTCTTTCATTTATTAATCCTGGAACGAATGCCCCATTAGTTTTTAGCAACGTACCCAGTACGGCTTTTTACCCCTAATAATCGTGCCCTATTTGAGGCTCACCTAATCCTACCCATTACAGGTCCACTGCCTTAGTAATACACACACACAAGACAACACCACACCTAGCCATGAAAATGCTCACCCTCTCATGCAGGAAATAAACCTGCGACCTTTTGGCTGTGAGGTAAGCCATAATGCTGAATGTCAAGAGGATAGTTCAATAATTTACAACAGTGCTGTGGTCAATCAACGAAACATCGCCCTTCAAATTGCGGTTTTCAATATGGAGCTGATCTCCAAAAATTGCACATTCCGGAATATTGAATATCTTCGGATATAAAGATAGAAACGCCGTGAAAATTTAAATTTGAACTAATTTGGGGGTCTAAAACTTGTGGGTGGCATCAAAATTGGGTGTTGCCAGTGAAAATTTTAAAGTTTGTGCGCGTTTAGATATGAAGACGGCCCCTTATGCACATTTTAAGCACATTAATTTGTATGGATGTTATTCCTAATCGAATGGTATCATTCAATTTTCTCTACGATGAACGATGAACGTTTTTTATTCCGCGGCTGTACCTCAGTACAGTTGATATATTTACTAGATGTACATCAGTACAGACATATCTTAGTACAGTTGGACTAGAATGCCGTTCGAAAGGCATTATGGACAATCAGACATGCCAAACTATTGAATGCCGGATTAACGGAAGTTTACTGTATATTACTGTTCAAATTTCTAATTCGTCTACTTCATTCATGTATTTTTCAGGCATATGCACCATAGAGATATTAAGATCTTTACCCTCTGCGCCGAAACATATTTGCAACTTGTCACAGCTAAATGCATCAATAACACTGTATATTGAACCGCTCGAAGTATTACATGCAAGTCCGTACACCAACCGCAGAGGCATGTTTTCCTTCGTACCGTTCGATAACACATACGTGCTAACAAAAATTTCGCGTGACATATTAGACCTCGTGCTAGGGGTTTGCCATTTTGATTTAATAACAGCGTGCCTGGGATAGCGCCAAAAACGCTTAATCGGATTCGGCCACTTTTGTAATTCGAGCACCGTTTTTAAGACGTGGCGGATGATCATTTATTACGAACAAAACTTGAAAAGGAATTATGTTAGTATCATGCGGTGAAGACTGCAGTGAAAATATTGTTCGACGATTTTACTTTTTAATCATGCTTTATAAAAGAACAGTGGTGTTTTTAGACGGTACTTGATATATCAAATTTTGAAGGGAAAATAATAAATTAACTGGAGCAGCTCGACTTTTCATACTCAAATTCAGTTTTATGTAACTTGTGGGTTTTTGTTCTTTTTCCAAATTTTACATGTAAAATTTTGAAAAATCTGTATCTTTGGTCCAAATGATTACAATTATAGTGTGATACCCTTCATTTTGAAGAGCTTGACAAAATCTTTGGATCGATACTATCTATACTTGACAATGTGCCCCGAAGGGGGGGAGGCAATGACGTCACGAACACAAAAATTATATCACGGCTATTTTTGACAACAATGACTGAAACTATTAAGCCTCGTGATCATTGAGCCATAAATAATCCCTTTTATGCATGATTATGTCAAATTTTGTCCTATTCTGCCTTGTTACAAAAATATAAAATTTCGAAGTTTTCGCCAATTAAAAATAAATTCTATTCAGGTTTAGATATTTCGATAACAAGGTCGGATATAAAGAGTCGTGGAAATCTAATGACATTTATAGTTGTTAATGTGTACACAAGAAATTGACCACAAACAGACATACAGATATACGGACATCACTCTACAAATTGTCGAAACGTGTTCTAAAACATATATAGGCACATCAAAATCTCGAATTCGAAAATTTTCGTGATAACAATACTTTCTCCATACTATATTACATCTTATGAGAAAGTAAAATTTCTAATTATCTAAAATTCGAGATATCGAATAGGGTGGTTTTAATAGGATTGTAAATTATAGGATGGAGTTATAGGATGTACAGAGTACATATACTATAGATATAGTAATCATACTAGCCGAATACCCGTCGAAAATCAACGGTCTCGCAATAAGCAATCCCTGCATAATGTAAATTTTATAATAATTCGCGATTCACATTTATTCGACAAATCGAATATTTTGGTGTGCAGAACCCCCTAAAGAAAATATTGCGAAATTAAATTTGCGCATTTCTTCCTATGTTTGTCTTGTGTTTTTTTCAGCTGATTGGTCCATATACCAAATATCAAGCCTCTATCACATTTAAAAGGAAGCGTGCCTCATTTCTTCAGAAAATCGAACATATTAGCGTGCGCACCCTTTAAAGTAGCAAATATTGGAAATCTGAAATTTCACACTTTCTTCCTTTCAAACTATCTACCCTACACCAAATTTGATATCTCTATCTCATTTCGAAGCATGGTCTTTTTATCAATTCACTTTTCGAACGTTTCACTCTGGAGCACCCCCTTAAACGAACATTTTTGAAGAATTATATTCTTCTTGCGTGCTTCCGTCAAATGCCCATATACCAAATTTCAAGCCTCTATCAAATTTTAAAGGAGCGTTTTCACATTTGTTCTGTAAATCGAACATTTTGGTGTGCGGCACCCCCATTAAGAAGAAAATATTGGAAATCTGAAATTGCACATTTTCTTCCTTTTGAACGATTTACCCATACACCAAATTTGTATATATTACCCATACACCAAATTTGTATATATCGACCAGTTTGGGCGTTTCGAGCGGCTTAGCTGGCTTAATAGTTCGAGCCCACGCTTTAACAAAACGCACACGAACTCACCCTAAATAAGCACCTAACCATACCTTAGATCGCTGTTCGAATACGTAAAACGCCTCTATTTCAGCTCTGGGTACATCAAGATTTGCTATTCTAATTACAACTCGCAATTCAAATTAATCCCTAAGCACATGGCGTCAGTTTCGGCAGATGACTATGCCTTAAGGATTCAACTCTCGGCCCCATTCCGAGGGCACGTAGTATAGAAGTTTTTTCTCTCGTACTTGGGAGTGGAACAATTCCGGGGGCTGGTGGAGGGGGAGTCCGCAGCCTGCTTGGTTAGTTAAAAAAATCAAGGACATACATAGGATGAAAAATTGATAATCAACGGATGGGTTTAAAATTGTTTTTTTTTTTTTTGGAGTAGTCTGCAATATATTTAGAAGCTGCTGAAAATAATGAACGTTGGATGACACGTCGACTTTAGTACTTCGTAATATAAAACATCGAAGAGGCTTGAAGCGCACAAAAGTATACATTTTTTAAAAATTCATTAAAATTTGTTTATTCATCGTATGGACGCCGTTGAAAATTTGTTTGAAAGATAATTTTTCGATGTTTCCGTCAAGATGAAAAATCTGTAGTAATATTTTAGGTTGCTAAGGGATCGATTTATGTGAATATCGCTCGCTCTAAAACATAAAGTAACTAAAACACTTTCTGAAAACACACACATGCTTGAAACCTGGTCTTCCGTCGGAAACTCGAATTTGAATTTTCGACTTCGTCACAATACTTTCCTATAGATTACACTATGTAGAGAAAGTAAGAACTGAACCATATATTTACAAATGTCTCTTTAACTTTTCTAGGAAATATAAAATATTTCCCACGAGATACTAAATTCTCTTAACTAAAAACATCAAGCCTCAATTTTTTGCAAAAAACTTCTAAAATCTTCTTTTCAAAAATAATCAAAACTTTCTTTTCTCCAAGAAAAATATCAAGAATCTTTGACACTTGTTTTAAAAATGACATAAATATTTTTTTAAGCACATTCTAAATTCCGTAGAATTTTCCTTTCTGAAAAAAGAAAAAAATATATATATATTGTGATGCGAAGTTATTGAATCAAACCATATTTTTTGCTACAAATAGGTAATGTTAACCGCGTTTAGTTCGAATTTCTTGAAATTAAAAAAAATACTGTTAAATACGGTTTAATTTCCACATTGTATATGATTTTTTTTGTGTTATTTATTTAAAAGAATGCAAGCTGCAGAACAAAGTCCCAGTAAAAGCATACAAGATTAAATACAATACAAAAGATACAGATTAAAATATAATATAATACATTAAAATGTAAAAACTATTGGCAACAAATGATTTTCAAAAGCACCTGCAAATGAATAATACATTAAAATATAAAATATTTACAACAAATTATTTTTAAAAAGCCATTTCCGATGAATAAAAAACATCAAGATTATCGGGAAAGCTGTTGTATAGTTTATAAAAATTATTAATCTCACAATAACAACCAATATTCGTACTAAAATTTCTTTCAGCAAATGAACTCATGCTTCTGGTAGAAATTGGGGAACATGAAACCCGATCCCACCCAAGACAGAAGAACAATCAATTCTGCTATTGATCAGACCTGAAGAATGAAAATAAAATGAAATCCTTTCTGTTATGTATACTTTTAACATTAAACACGAAGAAAAGTAGCAGATAAAGTATAAAAAAAATACCAGTTTTCTTATAATACAGATATCTCAAGAATTTATTTTGAATAATTTCGATCTTGTTTGCACGAACAGCATGAAAAAGCCTCCACACCACAGACGCAATGCCAACGGCCCTACCGTGCTGAAAACACCGGTTCTCGTTAGATCACCGAAGTCAAGCAACATCGGGCGCGGTTAGTACTTGGGTGGGTGACCACCTGGGAACACCGCGGGCTGTTGGCACATTTCGGGCGCGGTAGCCCGGTGGTTTGCGCGCTGGATTTGCACGATGCCACAACTGCCGCCGTGTTCATGCGGAGTATGATCACTTTAAACATGTGGGTCCGTAAGTCCTTCCGAGAGGTTGGTGGTAGGGGAAGGAGGGTGCGGTCCCTGTGGATGCCTCCCCCACTGGGTTCCGGTCTAAATTGGGTGACACTCTCCAAACGGTTACCTTACACCTTTCTGGTAGGTCGGACGGTCTGGGTCTCAACAACAACAACACCACAAACGCAGGAGCGCTGTAATCTAGTGGTTAGCGCGCGGGAAGTGCACTCAGTAGGCCCGGGTTGGATTACCTCCGCTGCCAAAATTGCCGTCGTGTTCATGCGGAGTACGATCTCGTTAAACATATGGGTCAGTAAGTCCTTCCGGGAGGTTGGTGGTACGGGAAGAAGGGTAGGTTCCTGTGGATGCCTCCTTCACTGGATTCCGGTCTAAATTGTGGGGCTCTTTCCGGCCGTCCAAACAGCTACCTTGCACCTTTCTGGTAGGTCGGACGGTCTGGGTCTCAACAACAACACCACAAACGCATGCTCAAGCCCAGACCTGACCAAGCCATTAAAGAGAACAATGATGTCATCATCATTAGGAAAATGTTGAGTAATTTTCTTAATGTAACCAAGTTTCCTACAGGATTTAGCACAAAATATCAGAAATATGAGGTGAAAAGGCAAAAATCAGACGTATGACGTCAAGATCAGAAACAGAGAACTTTCTAGACAAAACAGAGTCGCCAATACCACAAGAAAATAAAATAGGCACTTTTCTACGAGTAAAAGACACAACACTAAATTTTCTAATATTGAGATGAATGTAAATAGACTTTCAGTAGTCAGTGATTGCAATATATGTACCCAATTTCGTTTTAAACGCTATATTCGTTTTTGTGAGATATCGCATCCACGCATACCTCAAAAACGTTGAATTCGTATTCAGGGAAGCTCAAAATGTAAAACTCGAATTCAACTTTTTGACCCTGTCCCAATACTTTCCCTATACATTATATTATGCATATGGAAAGTAAAAATGACAACATACAGTGATCGGAAATAAATAATGTTCACATGCCGCCATTTTCATGTTGATAGAACTATAAAAAATAAAAAAATTTCTGATTGACGAAATTTGTCTAAGGGGGGGGTCCTATAAAAATTTAAAAAGTGTAACTTTTTGAAAATGAATGGGAGGACTGTTTCATTAACGTAGTCTTATTTTCAACATTTTGGCTATTTATATTGCCGACTTATCTTTCACAGGTAAAGAATTAAAGCGCGTTTCAATCTTTTTGGGACACCCTGTACACTCCTGAATATTTCCGTACATAGTCAGTGGAGTGCTTAAGGACTCGGTAAAAACAAACAAACAGAAAACACATGTGGCTGTAAAGTAAAAACTTTTTTAAATATGTAGCATATAACAAACCAGTATCGACCCATTTTGGAGATAAAAGGGCCTCATTTTACAGGATAAAAAAGAACAAAGTTAGCTAGAGTGGGTACTTGCTATTTTTGTGGGGGCCATTTCACAAAAAAAGTGGGTTCTTTTATCCCGAATTGTACCTAAATCTAATCCGCCCCAGGATCACCCATAAATGACTTACCAAATTTTGTAAACTTTAGTCAAGTAAATTTTCAGTTAGATTTCATTTTTTCAATCCGGGGTCAATCCAAAACTAATTGGGTGATATTATTCATTTACATTCCCATAAGGTTCCCCAGACCGTCTCAACAACATACTAAAATTTAATTTTTGATAAAGTCATTTTTATGGAAGTTATCTTGCGAACGGACAGACAGACTGAACAAAATCATAAACACTTTTCAGTTATGCTGTAAAGTGTTAAAAAAAGATATGATTCAATGTATCTTTTAAACTGGTCGTTTATTTATTTATGCTTAATTACTTTGTTTAAGTTTTTTACTCATCCAGACTGATTGTCGGTTTTAACGCCATCTATTCGGTACAGCGTTTTTAAAACAACTAAAACCCAAGATATAACTTACTTGTAACGAGATAAATTTATTATATAAAATATATCAATTAAATATTATTGGTTAATATCACTGGTTCGCATAAGCATTTCATTTTATATTTTCAGAAATCCCATGCTCTGTGGGGACGAAAACTCTTATCTATTTAGGACTTAAAACATGACTGTCTAAATGACTGTCTTTAAAAAATGACCAATGACTATTCGATAATAAATAAAATAAAATGAAAATATACATTTGATATGGCAGAATATGTGCCGATACGAAATCCACACCGAAAAGTTATTTCAATATTTGAAATTTTTCATAGTCACTTTTTACTTGCTGAAATAGTGATTTGGAACGAAATAATCTAATTAAATATTATGCACACCCCATTTTCATATTTATTGAAAAGAAACACTATTTCAATACCTAAATAAAACTACGAATGGAAGAAAAGGGCGTGGCCAAATCAACTATTGATACATATTGGCCCAGCATTTCACAATTAAATCTTGTCAATATTTTCAAGATAATGCCTTTTTTTTATGATTGAATATAATAGGCAGATTTTCAATTTATTTTATTTCTAATAGGATTGCATGGGAACCAAAATATATAAAACACATGTAAATTGCCATATGCTTTTCTGCTCTTCCGGATAAGTTAAGGCCAATAGTGACAGTAAGAAGTAATAATAGTTATTTTAAAAAAAAATGATACGAAATGTTGATGAGATAAAAGAATTAGGTTCATGCATAATTGCGACCTCCAGAAATTGCCTGCTTTGTGTATGGAAAAAGACGGTCCTGGCTTATACAGCCCGTCAAATTGGCAGGGAGAATTACAAATTATGATTGAAAAGTAAACATAGCAGTTAAAATTGGTATATTTTACTCCAATTTCATGATTTGAAACTAATTATTACGATCACTACTAAGTTGAAAATGAGATCTTATGACGTTCGAGATTTTAGAGTCCCATTTCGAGAAAAATTTATTGTTTGCATTTTTGGATGAAATTCACGAAAAGCTGGTTCGAGACTTTAAATGACTTTTGAAGCACAATTCTTTCCCCCTGCGTTTGAGGATTTTACCTGGATTCATGGTAGAAAAATATTTTTAATATATTTCTTAATAATTTCTTTCATCTATTACGCATTTTAATTTGTTTTTTACTTTCCCTGCAATACATGGTAATGTATAGGGAAAGTATTGGAATCACGCCGAAAATCGCAACTTGAGTTTTTGATAGATCTACACGTTTTGACATCTCTAGAATACGAAAAAATCATGTTCAGCGTGACGTCTGCGTGATGTCTGCCTGTGTGTCTGTCTTTCTGTACAATGTATGTATCCACTCTAAATAAAAACGTAATAGACCAAATTTTACAAAATTTGATAGATAAGTCACTTGTGGATTACCCGGATGCTGATTAGATTTTGGTACGATCCTGAAAAAAAAATAACCTACCTTTTTTTGAATGGTTCGCAAAAATCTTCTACATCTAACATAAAAGACTAAGTATGCTCAAATATATCCATTAAATGCTTGTTTTATACATAATTTTTGACGATGTAAATAATAAGACCAACCCCATTACTAGGAATAGCCGTTCTCTAGAAATTTTTTAGTCGATTCGCATTTTCGCTACGCACCTTTAAAAATAAGTCCAGTTACCACATGAAAACGATACCTGAATTACAAGTGTAAATTCAGTGTCATTTAAAATAATTATGGGTGTTATTTTGTGCAATTAAACTCAATTATTGAAGAAATAAAGAGAATGTGAATATGAGTCTGCAGAGAAAGTCATGTGCTGCCTACATCAAATTTTTTTTTTGCCGCGTGATATATCACCACGATATATCACCATGATAAAGTAAAACAAATATAGCAGGTATTGCAAATTGCAGTTTGCCGCCGAGCACCGTTTATTTATGTTTTTTTTTCAATTATTGAACATTTGAATCAAATTTATCTTTTTGCTTTAAACGAAACCGTGTTCCTTCCACCAGAACACACAAAATGTGCCATAATTCATTAAAATCGGTTCAGTAGTTAAAACTGTAGGTTCGTCAACTCTAAAGAATAAAAGTCTGATGTGAACAGCACATGACTTTCCCTGCAGACTCGAATTCATATTTTCTTACGTATGTACTTACGTATTTGAAGTTTGCAAGTAGGAACCCTTTTTCTAAATTTTCGATTTAGTTTATGAGTTAAATGTATTAACCTATACTACCTGTATACTACCTACTTATACTACCTGTATTTACTTCTGAAATAAAAAAAGTTCTTCCGTATGAAGAAATATTTTATTGATCGAACCGCCGATTTCCGACTGCTCTGTGATTGGTTGCTGGCAGGCAGTAACGTAAAAAATCTGATGTGGGCAGCACATGACTTTCCCTGCAGACTTTAATTCATATTTTCTTTATTTTTTTAATAATTCATTAGATTGAGTTTATATGCACCAAATAACACTAAATTTGCATTTTCAATGCAATTTTTGTTTTTATTTGGTAATTGGACATTTTTCCGATAGCGGCGTAACAAAAATGCAAGAAATCTCAAATATCTTGAGAACGGTTAGTCCTAAAGTATAATGGAGTGTGTTATATTCTTTTCCTCGTTAAAAATTGCTTATAAAACAAGAATTTAATTACATTTCAGCATACGTAGTCTTTTTTTTTTTTTCAGATTTTTGCGATTTTTGCTGGTCATTTCGTAAAAAAAGGCAGGATGCTTTTTCCGAATCGTACCAAAATCTAATCAGCACCAGAGTGTCCCACAAGTAACTTATCTACTAAATTTTGTGAAATTTGGTCAATTAGTATTTTAGCTAGAGTGGATAAATGACATTTTTACGGGACATTTCGCAAAAAAAAGGCGGGTTCTGTTTTTACGAATCCTACCAAAAACTAATCAGCACCAGGGTCTCACTCAAGTGATTTACATACCAATTTTTATGAAATTCGGTCCATTAGTTTTTTAGTTAGAGTGGAAACATACATTTCACAGACAGACAGACAGACACATACACACACAGACACACACACAGATGTCACGCTAAAAATAGTTTTTTAGTATTCTAGAGGTCTCGAAACGTGTTGATTCGTCGAAAACTCGAGTTGTGATTTTCAGCATGATTCCAATACTTTCCTTATACATTACCATGTATTGCAGGGAAAGTAAAATTTTGATGTGGGCAGCACATGACTTTCCCTGCAGACTCATATTCATCTTCTCTTTATTTCTTTTATAATTCATTAAATTGAGTTTAATTGCATAAAATAACACTAAATTTGCATTTCTAATTTATTTTTTGTTTTTGTTTGGTAATTGGGCATTTTTCCGAAATCTGCTTAACAAAAATGCAAGAAATCTCAAATATCTTGAGAACGGCTAGTCCTGAAGTATAATGGAGTGTGTTATATTCTTTTCCTCGTCAAAAATTGCGTATAAAACAAGAATTTAATTGATACATTTCAGCATACGTAGTCTTTTTTTTTTTTTTTTTAGATTTTTGCGATTTTTGCGGGCCATTTCGTAAAAAAAGGCAGGTTGTTCTTTTTCGAATCGTACTAAAATCTAATCAGCAGCAGAGTATTTCACAAGTAACTTATCTACAAGGGGAGGCTGTGGTTGGGAATCGGTGGAAGGTAGTTCCCACCTGATTTGCGGAGGAGTACCTCTACTCTCGCATGGCACTCCGACACTGGAGGGTCTTTCCTCCAGCGTTTCCTACTCCAGTAGGACTTTCTTTCCTCCTCCCTTCTCTCCTCTCTATCCTTCTCGCAGGCTTCCCTTTTGTTCCAGCTCTCTATTGCCTGTGAGATCCCTTTCATCTCGGCCTCAGGATTTCTTGGCCCATTCTCGTCCTTTAGGGCTTATTCCCAAAGTTATTTTTGTTGTCTCGTCACCCCAGTGGTGAAAGGTTTATCTTACAGTTTATGACGGTCCGTCACCTCAGTAGTGACAGGTTTATTTTTCAGAGTCCTGGCTCGTCTCTCCACCCTAGTAGCGGATGGCAAACCTCGCTTGGTCGGGGTATTACCTAAGATGGTACTCCTCCATATATGTTGTCAACCTAATTTGGTATCTTTATGTTGGAAGCAAGCTTCCAAGTGCTTACTGACCATAACATTCCTTTTCAGATTTAATAACCATTCCCTTACAGCAATTAATATCTTGTTTTTTACAGCCACCCCTTGGACAATAGGTCCTACCCCCCTTCCCCTAGGAAGAAGACTCCAGCTTCCCAGGCACAGGACGGCCTGCCTCAGGTGGTATTTGGTAGTTGGTAGGCTTTTTGGACCCCCCCGGGGCCCACTGTCTCTAATCTTTCCTTTACAGCGCCAGTGACGGGCAGTCCTTCTCCAGGGTAAGCGGTTTTAGGTTAACGTAGTATTAGTTTAGTCTCTTAAGACCTCCCGCTCCTGTCTTGGTGGCAGTCTAGCCACTTCCTCCGTGGCTCACCACCACCCTCCATGGTCTCCTCCCCTCAACTTGTGTTTAGGGTCCTCTTGGTGTTTTCCCCTAGTTTAGGGGGTCTCTTCCCCTTTCTGCTGTTAGCTTAGTTTAGTTTATTAGTTATTGTTCCTTGTATTTTAGATTAGTTAGTATGTAATTAATTCTTTTAGTATGTATCTTCCTGGTCCTACGCAAGATTAACCTCCTGGCACTAGACTTCTAAGATTCTCTTCCCGGGTATAAGATCTTAAATAATCTTCCTCCTCTGTCAACTCACCCTCCTCTGTTTGACCCTATTTGGGCCCCTCCCGGCCTTGGCTTTAGCCCATCCTCTAGTCTTTCCTATCTCTTATTCTTCTTCTAGGTTAAGCTAACCCGGCAGTACGGGTATAAGTCCGGGTTACGACAGCGCCTCTTTAAGTTGCATACTGCCTCTGCATAACTACCGAGGGGTAGAAAGTTGGAATCCTCTGCAAAACTTGACCTAAATTACTAGGCTGCCGTATTTACGGCTCTACTTTCGGAACGTTAGGCGGTCACTGCAGTTGTAATTATGTCGTTCACGCATCGTCAGAAGGGCCTCACATTCTCCTCTGGAGTTGGAGGCCGCCCGGGATGCCACTGCTGGGAAATTCTTGGCGGTGTTATCCAGGGCATGGTTCACATATCTTGGCTGCTCTCAGGGAGTGGTGTGCGTGGTCAAGGGTCCAGCAGAAACCTTTCCAGTTTTGGCATTTGTTTAGCCTTGGTGTATCGGTCACGCTTTAGACCACCTTTCCTCTTCTGGACCTCAGCCGGGTCGTCTTCGGGCGACTCTCAGCGATGGAGAATCAAACCTGCAAGCCGTGTGGCAGAACAGGTCTCCATTTAGCTGTCTGACAGTAACTTATCTACACGTGGGCGCGGCAGTTCACTGGTCAGCGCGCGGGAATTGCACCCGGGTTCGATTCCCTCCGCAGGAAAATGAAAAATCTGCCGCCGTGTTCACGCGGAGTACGATCACGCTAAACATGTGGGTCCGTAAGTTCTCAGGGGTGCGGAACTAAACCTGTAAACCGAGAGGTAGGCTAGGTCCGCACTGCTGTCTCCAAGTCACTTATCTACCAAATTTAGTCAATTAGTATTTTAGCTAGGGTGGATACATAAAATTTTTGCGGGCCATTTCCTAAAAAAAGGCAGGTTGTTCTTTTCCGAATCGTACCAAAATCTAACCAGCACCAGAGTACCCCACATGTGATTTATCTACCAAATCTTGTGAAATTTGGTCAATTTGTATTTCAGCTAGATTGAATACATGAGATTTTTTGCAGGTCATTTCGCAAAAAAAGGCGGGTTCTTTTTTCCCGAATTGTACCAAAAACTGATCAGCATCAGGATCACACCCAAGGGTCTTACCTACCAAATTTTATGAAATTAGGTTCATTAGTTTTTGAGTTAGAGTGGATACATACATTGCACAGACAGGCAGACACACACACACAGACGTCACGCTAAAAATAGTCTTTCTGTATTCTAGAGGTCTCGAAACGTGTAGATCCGTCGAAAACTCGAGTTGCGATTTTCGACATGATTCCAATGCTTTCCCTATACATTACCATGTATTGCAGGGAAAGTTGTAAAAAGGCTGAACAATAATCGTAAGAGGTGCCATTTTAAAATTAATTTTTCTAGGACGCTACCGCACCAATTGTAACTTTTTATTTTGTTTTTCTCAGCATGTATAACGTGCTTACAGAGGAAAAAGAATAAAGTATTTAGCTTTCTTGAAGGTTGGGTTACAGACCTCTGGAAATTGGAGTTTGTCAAGTATACTATACACTTGTCAATTACAGATTCAGACATGACGACTTGCCTGGGTGGAAGGTTTTCAAGGCAAAAACAGTCTTCTTCGACAGAACAAGTAAGAAGCACGACTTCCACTTACTAAATCAAGATCAGCAACTGCTTGAGTTGAAAGATTAACAATCCACTGGAGTTATTGATCTTGATTTGGTAAATGTAGGTCACATTTCATGATTGTCCTGATTAAGTAGGCTGTTTTTACTTTCCCTGCAAAACATGGTAATATATAGGGAAAGTACTGGAATCATGCCGAAAATCACAACTCGAGTTTTCGACGGATCTACGCGTTTCGAGACCTCTAAAATATGAAAACACTATTTTTAGCGTGACGTCTGTGTGTGTATCTGTGTGTGTGTGTCTGTGTGTCTGTCTGTGTGTCTGTGTGTTTGTCTGTGTGTCTGTCTATATGTCTGTGTGTCTGTCTGTCTGTGCAGATTTTGTATCCACTCTAACTAAAAACCTAATTGACCGAATTTCATAAAATTTGGTAAGTCACTTGTGGGCGAATCTGGTGCTGATTAGTCTTGGGTACGATTCGGGATAAAAGAGCCCGCCTTTTTTTGCGAAATGGCCGGCAAAAACCTGTATCCACTCTGGCTGAAAAAATAATAAGCCGAATTTCACAAAATGTGGTAGATAAGTCGCTTACGGGTTACCCTGGTGCTGATTAGATTTTGGTACGATTCGGAAAAACTAATCTGATCTTTTTTGCAAATTGGTCAGCAAAATTCGTCAAAATCTAAAATTAAAAACTACGTATGCTCAAATATATCCATTAAATGCTTGTTTTATACGTACTTTTTTAACGAAGAAAGTAATAAGACCAACCCCAATACACCAGGACTTACCGTTCTCGAGATATTGAAGTTTCTTTTATATTTACTCTATACCACCTTTGAAAATAAGTCCAATGGTGTTGAGTGGTAGTGGCAATATCTTGATCCTTGATGTAATCAATACTGTACACAGTTAAGAACAAGAAAGATCAATCATGCATGAAGCATTGATTATGAAACACTTACCAACTGAAATGCAATTTTATTTTAACATCTCTAAAAGCGATACATTCAGCGGTGATATTTTTAAAATTACTACAGTACATTAATTTATTTTACTTGGAAACTTAAAACTTCATCCAAAAAGTAATGCTATAAAATCGTCTGCATCTTTATGCAAAATTAATGCATATTTCATTCATATACACTTATATTCGTCACTTCAGAGCTAAATAATTTTGTGTAAAAAAATTCAGAAATTCTTATACAACTCATTTTACAGCTTGATTTGTTTACATTTTGCATACGTTAAAATTAGGCTTCGTTGTAGAAATAATCATAATAAGTTAGATGCTCATTTAAACTGAAAAATATTGTAATTGCGTTGGTGCAGTATATAGATGCACAGAAAATATGCATAAATAAAGCGGTTTTAGGATGGATGCAACACTAAACATAAATTTAAAAGAACTTTAAAAATCACGATTTTTACATTGAGAAAAAAAGATGGATGCCATATGTTATTTTGAAGTGGGTTACGTGATCTCTTCATATAATATTGGTGTAATTATTATTTTAATATTTATTAAAAAGACTACCGAACGCATTTCGCTGAAATTTTTTTGATGTATTTTATGGGATAATTTGAATATTTTCTAAAATTTTCGAAGCAATTTGTGAATTTTAACTTCGCTTAAAAAATGTTTGAAAAATTAGGTCCCATAGGGTTCAATGTATTCCATTTTTTCAACCCGGGTTCAATTCAAAAGTAATTGAGTGATATTATTTATTTACATTCCCATATGTCCCGCAGACCGTCTCAACAACATACTAAAATTTCATTTTGATAAAGTCATTTTTACGGCAGTTATCGTGCGAACGGACGGACAGACAGACAGACAGAATGAATAAACAAAGTCATAAACACTTTTCAACTATGTTGGAAAGTGTTGAAAAAGTGAATGTCCATACCAGGATCATTACTGCAGGACGCTTCTTCCCGCACATTTTCACTGGATGTAGGATAACCCATTGACTTAAAAGACGTTTCTTGCACGGTTATTTTTTTCCCACAAAATGAATCTAACTACCCCCTCCAAACAATCTCATACAACAGCGAAACATGAGCATTTCCCTACCAGCATGTGTAGCCAAGTTCTTGGAAAAAGGGGTTTATGACCGATTGGAAGCGAATTTACAGTGGCGCATTTCGCTTTCCAATGTTAACCCTATGGAGAACTAATGCATTTAATGGATGTTTATGCCCTCCCCCCCTTTTTGCCTGTCAGAGAAATGGAGCCAAAAGGCAAAGTGAATTGTGACCAACAAGTGGAACATATAACACCGGATGTGAATTTTGTTTCAGATACAGATTTGTGTGTCTCTATTTTGCTTCAATTTCGTAAAATGAGTTATATCCGTTTTATGGTGAGAAATTAAATTTTAAATGAATACGTTTTTAATATTCGTGGAATTTGCAGTTTTTCAACGATTCCATTTTTCACTTGGCACCTTCATGTTTTATATAATGACATTAACTTGCCAACATTCTAAGAAATTGTGATGCATTGCAAATGGTTTATTATTGCCAGAGATTGATTTATTGTTTTAGGAAAAGGGTATTTATTTAATATAAAAATATATAAAAGCATTTACTTAACATGCAAAGAAAACTTTTCTTGCATGTAATTAAGCATTTGTATTATTTGATTTAATTTGGTCTTATTACTTTTTTTTGTGAGGCAGTTAAGCCAAAAACATAGGGATGATAAAAGGCTCTGCTGAAAGGGGCATTCAAAATCATGTTTTTAATGTGGGACACCAAAATTCATTTTCGCTTAGGAACCACCAAGGTAGTAAATTTTTGTACCCTCGGGTCATCAATAGGGTATTACCCCGTTTGTTTATAATATAAAGAAAAAATTCAAGAATTTAAATTAACAGCTGCTAAAATAACCACTTCTAATGTTATTTGAATGTAAACAAAATTCTAACCAGCACCAGAGTAATTTATAGCTTAAAGAGTACCCAATTCCATGTAAATCTGACAAGTAATTTATGACCTTAATGACTTAAAATGCCTGCACATATATACAGAGAGTAAGGTATAACTCTAAAAACTAATAATCGTCCTATTTCCATGGTGTTAAAAACGTGTAGATCTATGACAAACTAAAATACCTATCGTATATATAACTTATATATTGGAAAATAAAGTAAATATGGGATGAAAGTATATCATAGTTCCATTTTCTTTGATAAAATTTTAATCTCTGCTAAAATTATATTAAATTAGAAAAACAGAAAACTGAGGTAATAAAATAGTTTATTACCGGATAATAATTTTTGTACCCTCGGGTCATCAATAGGGTATTACCCCGTTTGTTTATAATATAAAGAAAAAATTCAAGAATTTAAATTAACAGATGCACAGGCTACACCTAAAAAAAATATCGTGTCCCTTAATTGGATGGTGTTATAAGCACGTGCTTAGTATGCGTATTAGGCAATCCAGCACTGATTGTGAACCCGTATAAGTTGCACGATGTACTTTATTGAACGAAGACTGGGAAATGAAACATCTTTCAGTTGAACGAAAAAAATAAACTGCCCATTTAAAAGTGTATAGTGAATCTGTATAATTTGCACGATGTACTTTATTGAACGATTACTGGGAAGAGTTGAAGGAATAAAATAAACCGCCCATTTAAAAGTGTATAGTGAATCTGTATAAGTTGCACGATGTACTTTATTGAACGATGACTGGGAAGAGTTGAAAGAATAAAATAAGCCGCCTATTTAAAAGTGTATAGTGAATCTGTATAAGTTGCACGATGTACTTTATTGAACGAGGACTGGGAAAGGAAACAACTCTGATATGAACAAATAAAACGAACTGCCCATTCAAAGAAATCAAGGCCAGTCTGTACCCATCTTGTTATGAGGGATTAAAGAAAAAATGTATAAATTCCAGAAATAAATTTTAAATTTAAACATATAATAATAATTGGAAAATTCCTAAAATATCAATAAAATTCAAAAAGGTTTCCAAGACAACAATGAGACTCAGAGATCGAGATAACGCCTCCATACGCGTATTTCACGCTAAAAAATAAGCAAATACTCTTTATAAATTAAGTAATGCGCATTTTTACGCACCGATTTTGTAAACAAAACAGAAAAAAAAGTCAGGGAGTATTTTTACTCTTCAGGAAAAATTTTAGCTCGTTCTCCGATGGGACCCATGAGTTGTCTAAGTGTAACCATCGTTTACAAATACCTATTTGAATATAATAGTAAAATAAACAATGATTTTGATTTAATTACTTTTAACTGCCTTCACTATAACAAAACTAATATATTCTAGTCAATTTTCCTTTCCTTCGATTACACAAAGTTTAGACGGCATGTTTTCGAATATCTTTCTAGTCTCTGATCTAAGGCACAAATAGTCACCGGGGATTGTCTGGATGGGGTTTGGGATGCGGGAAAGACCGGAATGACTCACTCGTAGTGTAAAGGTCGAGGGGGAGTTTTATTTTCCCTTTGTTTGTGCTCGGGTTTTGATTTCCCCAGCATCTGTTAGGAGTGGTCGGATGGAAGTAAGCACTGGATACTGAATCATGTCAATTTGAGTCCATTGCGTGATCTTTAATGTGTTTGAGGGCGAGAGTCAAAATGCTTTAATTTCGAAGATGTAATTGCAGCCAGATGGATAGTGAAGGATTCAAACCATTAGTTTGTAACTTCAACAGTATATACATCCTTTTATCATAGAGTCAAATAAATAATTGAGTAAGTGGCACGCAATGTGCTACATAGTAAAGAACTTTCACTTTCCCTACAATTGATGATTATATATGTATATATATATATATATATATATATATATATATATATATATATGTGTGTATATATATATATGTATATATGTGTATATATATGTATATATGTGTATATATATATATATATGTATATATGTGTATATATATATATATATATATATGTATATATGTATATATATATATATATATATATATATATATATATATATATATGTGTGTATATATATATATGCATATGTATATATGTGTATAATATATATACCCGAGAAATACCAATGAAAATTGCTTGTAAACTGAAGGTTTTTGCAAATCAGAAGCCTAGTGTAGCACGATGAGCTATGCAAGAAGTTTGGAAATTGAATAAATGGAATCTAGTGAATATAAAAGGAATAAAATGAATATGAAAAGCATTTCTGAAACCATGTACGTTATCAAGGGCCATACATGTTTCATTAATGCTGATTCTACGTTTCTGTTTACACAACTGTAAAATGTATTACAGAAATAATGTAAATGGCGCGACGTAGAAGAAAAGACAAAGTGGATCAAAGACACAAAAAGTTAAACATGAATATAAAATATTATGTTACACCAGCTTGTGGCTAATTATTGAAATGAGGATGCAAAGTATTATAAAGTAATATCAAAAGAATATAATGAAAATAAAATGAAAATATATCTACCCCTAGTACTGTGGTACTTCTGGAAAAGCATGTGTATTACCAATCATCTCAGAATAGGTTACAGTGAATTTTTTGTTACTGACTAAGCAGTTTTCTCAAAGCAGGTTAAAGTGAATTATACGAATAGTTTAACTGTTAGAAGAATACATGGAGTTTATGAATTATTTAGAAATGCTATTCTTAATAACTGGTTATTAATAATATTTCTATATACAGGTTTGGAAAGATTGGAAGAGAAATGTTGAAGTTTATTTACTTTGAAGTTATAAGTTTCTGTTTTGTCATAGATTTTAAATTGTATTGTATTTGACATATATATATATGTATATATATATATTATGTATATATGTGTATATATATGTATATGTATATATGTATATGTATATATATATATATATATATGTATGTATATATATATGTTATATATGTATATATATGTATGTATACATATATGTTATATATGTATATATATATATATGTATATATATATATATATATATATATATATATATATATATATATATATATATATATATATATATATATATATATATAATACATTGTAACTCGATTCAATTGTTTAGAAATATTATACTTAATCAGCTTTTTAGAATTAATAGATTATTTTATAACAAATTTCATGCTATGCAAACTTAAAATTACTAGCAAATTATATAAATATCCAGATTATTTAGTACATATATAGTTAAAAAGTTTGGAATGGTAGATTATACTTAAATTCTCTCCTTAGTATCTTATTTCAGCCAGACATCCTCTTTCTCTTGAATAAGCATTACCATGTACTTACATGTTCTTACTGTTGAATATCACCTTTTATCATCTTTTGGCATTACTCTTATTTCTTTGTCACGATTGGCAACAGCAGTTCTCAACTTTTATTTTTTGAGATTGGCAACATTGGTTTTTTTATTCAAGGCTCCATTGGATCAGACGTATGCAGTGTTTATCCAGATATTCTTATTTCCTATTATTTTTCAATCTTTATGCATGTTGTCCAAGTTATCAAAGTTTATAGGTGTAATCTATCACTGATATCAGAAACATGCATTTTCTGTTCATTTTTTATAAAATACTTGGACTTGATAAAAAGTTTTATCGAAATGAACAATTCATTATTAGGCCTAGGGCTTGTCCACGTGTAAAGCTTTCATGTTTGGATTTTATTTGATATTATTTTACCGATTCCTTTCCATTGATGTTTTTCGTTTGTCTTCAACTTGATGTCTAGAAGTTTGCATTTTTATTTTCCACTTGATTGATGATTCTCTGTTTGATACTTTTATTTGTAAAACATTTTGTAATGTTGGGGTGTTTTGAGTTGAAACTTCTCTCTATTCTTTTATTAAACTTTTATTATATATATACATATATATATTCAAACGAGAAGTTACAAACTAATGGTTTGAATCCATTATCACCCTATTATATATATATATACTCGTATATATATATATATATATATATATATTAATTATTTTATTCTCCGTTGTTTTGCTCCCAAAATGCCTTGGATTATTGGATACGGATTTTTATACATTACAATTTATATGCCATCTAACTTTAGATAATACTTATACTGGGAATTTGAAAAGTGTATTGATGGGCTTTATTTTTTTAGATATTTATTCTAGACATATATTTCAATCGCAAAGTTCCTATAGATGAAATTTCTGGAAAAATTCAAATTTTAACTATTCACACATGTTTCGTAGAGTAAAAGTTCTAATTACCAGAATATTCCTTACAACTGTATTATTTAAAATAAACAGTTCCATCTCTTTATCCGAAAATTTCGTGGAAATCTCCTTCATGAGAAATCACATAACCCAAGAAAGACATCTTTGAAAAACTAAAATTTAAAAATAATAAAGGGAAAAACCTAGGAGGAACAAAAAATAACAGTAGAAGTATTTAAAATACTTTCTCGGTGAATAAAAATACGAACATAAGTATCTTATGGAAAAAAAATGGGAAAACAACGGTCAAATAAATCTAAATGACTTTCAATACGACTAATTAATAAATACTAACTAATAAAAGACAGCGAAATTAAGAAGAATATAACACAAAACAGGCACAAAGTTACTGGGTTTGGAAGTTGTATAAGCTAAGTTCATCAACTAAATTCAAACAACATGCGTTTACTACAAAATACTAGTGAATAAACAACTGCGAAAATGAGAATGTAATAAAAAATCTGATGTGGGCAGCACATGACTTTCCCTGCACACTTATATTCACGTTCTATTTATTTAAATTAAATTTAATTCACTTTTAATTCAATTTTCGTTCTCATTTGAAAACTGGACTTATTTTCAAAAATGGTGTAGGAAAAATACGAAAAAATAAAATATCTCGAGAACGGCTAGTCCTAGTGTAATGGGGTTGGTCTTATTCTTTTCATCGCTAAAAATTACGTATTAAACAAGCATTTAATGGCTATATTTGAGCATACGTAGTTCTTAAGTTTAGATTTTGATGATTTTTGCTGGCCATTTTGCAAAAAAAGGCAGGTTATTTTTTTCGAATTATACCAAAATCTAATTAGCACCAGGGTGGCCTACAAGCGACTTATCTACCAAATTTCGTGAAATTCGGTCCATTAGTTTTTCAGTTAGAGTGGATACAAGCTTTTGCGGGCCATTTCGCAAAATAAGGCAGGTTCTTTTAACCAGGTTTCGTGCACAAGTGACTTACCTACCAAATTTTATGAAATTCGGTCAATTAGTTTTTTAGTTAGAGTGGATACAAAATCTGCACAGACAGACAGACAGACATACAGACAGACACACAGACAGACAGACACACAGATACACAGACACACACACAGACGTCACGCTAAAAATAGTTTTTTCGTATTCTAGAGGTCTCGAAACGTGTAAATCCGTCGAAAACTCGAGTTGCGATTTTCGACATGATTCCAATACTTTCCCTATACATTACCATGTATTGCAGGGAAAGTAAAAATCTGATGTGGGCAGCACATGACTTTCCCTGCAGACTCAAATTCATATTTTTTTTCTTTAATAATTCATCAAATTGAGTTTAATTGCACAAAATAACACTGAATTTGCATTTTTAATTTAATTTCTGTTTTTATTTGGTAATTAGACATTTTTCTAAAAGTGGCATAATTAAATTCGAAAAATCTTAAATAATTCGAGAATGGTTACTCCTAGAGTAATAGAGTTGTTCTTATTATTTTCCTCATCAAAAATTACGTATAAAACAAGAATTTAACCGATATATTTGAACATATGTAGCTTTTTTTAGATTTTGCGATTTTTGAGGGCCATTTCGTAAAAAAAGGCAGGTTGTTCTTTTCCGAATAATACCAAAATCTAATCAGCACCAGGGTATTCCCCAAGTAACTTATCTATCAAATTTTGTGAAATTTGGCCAATTAATAGTTTAGTTAGAGTGGATACATGACATTATTGCGGGCCATTTCGTAAAAAATGGCAGGTTGTTCTTTTCCGATAAATACCAAAATCTAATCAGCACCAGAGTATCGTACAAGTAACTTATCCACCAAATTTTGTGAAATTTGGTCAATTAGTATTTTAGCTAGTGGATACATGGAATTTTTACGGGCCATTTCGCAAAAAAAGGCGAGTTCTGTTTTTACGAATCGTGCCAAAAACTAATCAGCACCAGGGTAATACCCAAGTGAATTACCTACCAAATTTTAAGAAGTTCGGTCCATTAGTTTTTGAATTAGAGTGGATACATACATTGCACAGACAGACACACAGACACACAGACAGACAGACAGACAGACACACACACAGACGTCACGTTAAAAATGGTTTTTTCGTATTCTAGAGGTCTCGAAACGTGTAGATCCGTCGAAAACTCGAGTTGTGATTTTCGACATGATTCCAATACTTTCCCTATACATTACCATGTATTGCAGGGAAAGTAAAAATCTGGTGTGGGCAGCACATGACTTTCCCTGCAGACTTATATCCACGTTCTCTTTATTTTAATTAAATTCATTTCACTTTTAATTAAATTTTCTTTCTCATTTGGTAACCGGACTTATTTTGATAGGTGGCGTAGAGAAAATACGATAAACTAAAATATCTCGAGAACGGCTGGTCTTAGTGTAATGGGGTTGGTCTTATTCTTTTCTTCGTTAAAAATTACGTATTAAATAAGCATTTAATGGATATATTTGAGCATGCGTAGTTATTTAGTTTAGATTTTGATGAATTTTGCGGGCCATTTTGTAAGAAAAGGCAGGTTATTTTTTTCCGAATCGTACCAAAATCTGATCAGCACCAGGATGACCCACAAGTGTCTCATCTACCGAATTTTGTGGAATTCGGACTAGTAGTTTTTTAGCTAGAGTGGATACAAGCTTTTGCGGGCCATTTCGCCCAAAAAGGCGGGTTCTTTTATCCCGAATTGTACCCAAAACCAATCAGCACCAGCTCCGCCCACAAGTGACTTACCTACCAAATTTTGTGAAATTCGGTCTATTAGTTTTTCAGTTAGAGTGGATACAAAATCTGCACAGACAGACACACAGACAGACAGACAGACAGACACACACACAGACGTCACGTTAAAAATGGTTTTTTCGTATTCTAGATTTCTCGAAACGTGTAGATCCGTCGAAAACTCGAGTTGTGATTCTCGGCATGATTCCAATACTTTCCCTATGCATTACCATGTATTGCAGGGAAAGTAAAAATCTGATGTGGGCAGCACATGACTTTCCCTGCAAACTTATATCCACGTTCTATTTATTTGAATTAAATGTAATTCACTTTTAATTCAATTTTCGTTCTCATTCGGTAACCGGGCTTATTTTCAAAGGTGGCGTAGGGAAAGTACGAAAAACTAAAATATCTCGAGAACGGCTATTCCTAGTGTAATGGGGTTGGTCTTATTCTTTTCGTCGTTAAACATTACGTATTAAACGGGCATTTAATGGATATATCTGAGAATACCTAGTTCTTTAGTTTAGATTTTGAAGATTTTTGCGGGCCGTTTTGCAAAAAAAGGCAGGTTATTTTTTTCCGAATCGTACCAAAATCTAATCAGCACCAGAGTGACCTATACGTGACTCATCTACCGAGTTTTGTGAAATTCGGTCCATTAGTTTTTCAGCTAGAGTGGATACAAGCTTTTGCGGGCCATTTCGCAAAAAAAGGCGGGTTCTTTTATTCCGAATCGTATCCAAAACTAATCAGCACTAGCCCCGCCCACAAGTGACTTACCTACCAAATTTTGTGAAATTCGGTCCATTAGTTTTTTAGTTACAGTGGATACAAAATCTGCACAGACAGACAGACACACAGACAGACAGACAGACAGACACACACACAGACAGACAGACAGACACACAGACAGACAGACAGACACACGCACAGACGTCACGCTAAAAATGGTTTTTTCGTATTCTAGAGGTCTCGAAACGTGTAGATCCGTCGAAAACTCGAGTTGTGATTTTCGGCATGATTCCAATACTTTCCCTATACATTACTATGTATTGCAGGGAAAGTAATCCCTATACATTACCATGTATTGCAGGGAAAGTAAAAATAGAAGGAAGCAATCCGTTTCATGAGGTACATGAGCAATTCATCAACTGAATTCAAATAGCGAACACGTTACTTTAAAAATACAAATAAATAAGACTATAGGAATAAGACAAAAATAACTATGAAAATAAAAATAAAAGACAAATTTTAGAAGCTAAATGAGTTGCCGCCATCAACCGAAAGCAAATAATATGATATTACATTTTTTTAAAAATACCAGTGGATAAAAGGCAGCAGAGTGAACAATATAACTAAAATTAAAGAAAATTATGTAATTAGTCTTGAAAATTTTAAAGTTGGAACTTCAAATTTGAAATTTATTACATAATTTTCTCTCAAAAACCACAGAATCGGTTTTTATACATTAAAGACATTTTTATGTATAGGCCAATAGTAAAATGTCTTCCTTTTACAGTTAGTAGGGACTCATTAAGTGTTAAAGCAAGTTTTTAAAAAGAATATTACCTTCGAATATCCCTTTAAAGTATATGTGACATTAATAAATCCTTCCTTTTCTGAACTGATCAATAAAATGATAAATTGATTAATAAAAAATCATATATTATTTTAAAAAATTTTCCATTTAAGTAAGGTGGTTTGTTTTAAAAAGTGACATTACATTTTTGTTTCATATGGCCCCCTTGTCTTTATTATAATTTGGCTCTTTATCTTCAATCTTGAGTCGCTTCGCCACTTGAGAATGCCTTTTTTTTGCTGCACTCAAATTTTGTTTTCATTCAATATTTAAGAACTTTATTTTTACGTTACAGTCTACCTTTGGTTCTGTTCTCATATTTCAGAGCGTCAATTAACTTGCTACGTTCAACCTTTAGTTTTGTTCAACATTTGAGACCGTCATTTTCCTGCTATGTAACATTTGATAACGTCATTTTCCTGATAAGTAATATTTGAAAACGTCATTTTCTTGCTACCTTCTTCAACTTTAGGTTCTGTTCAAAAATTGACAACGTCATCTCACCCTACGTTCAACATATGAGAATGCCATTTTGTTGCTGCTCCTAACAGTTTTTTCTGTTTAACTTTTGAGAACGTTATTCTCTTATTGCGTTCAACCTTTTATTTTGTTCAATAGTTGTTCATATTCTTCTTTTGCTATACGCTTAAACTTTGTTTCTTTCTATTCAGATTTTGAGAACGAAATTTTCTTATTGCGCTATCATTAATGTAATTAATGATAAGCATTAATTACATTAATGCTTATCATTAATTACATTAATGATGTAATTAATGATTACATGCTTATCATTAATTACATTAATGATGCTTATCATTAATGTAATTAATGATAAGCATCTCCCCATTACAGACAAATGATTGTTGCTAAAACCTGCATTTAGCAATTACCTTCTGTCGGTAATAGGTCTTATAATACAAGGTGTTTCAGTCGCTCTTGACCCCTGATTTTCTCTTATGACTTTTAAACTAGTGGATGTCATTCAGTGTGCGGAATTTAAAACGGACATAGCTTGGTGTATGGGAAGTAGCTTTGTCTCTTTTGTAGCTCGTTGACATGTGCTTGTGGAAATCCCCCCATCTGCTGTGACAGTTTACATAAGGACTTCTGTGGAAAGGCCAGCAGTCTATTTTTCACTCTTGGGCTAGAGAGCAGTGCCGCCATTCGTGTCCTTCCGCAGCCATGCTTCTCATATACATTGTAATACATTTGCTAGCATGTTACTGAAATTTCAGGGGAATCAGTTGTCTGTAATGGGGAGTAATGATTCTGATAGTTTTGGATAATATATGTATATATATATACATATATATACATGGCCCACTCAATAAGTCTCCGGTCTAACTAAGAAAAATATTTTTTTTTAGAAATTGGATTTTATTCATCAACATACTCTCCTTCAAGAGTGATACATTCATTCCAACGCTCCTCTAACTTTTCGATGCCTTTTTTGTAGAACGATTTGTCTTTGCTCTCAAAATAGGCTTTAGTTTCGGCAATCACTTCTTCATTTGAGCCAAATTTCTTTCCCTGGAGCATCTTTTTGATGTCTGCAAAAAGCCAGTAGTCGCTGGGGGCCAGATCTGAAGAGTGCGGTGGATGAGGAAGCAATTCGAAGCGTAATTCATGTAATTTAACCATCGTTTTCATCGACTTGTGACACGGGGCATTGTCTTGGTGGAACAGCACTTTTTTCTTTTGCATGTGAGGCCGTTTTTTCTTGATTTCTACACTCAATCGATCCAATAATGCCATGTAATATTCGCTATTGATAGTTTTACCTTTTTCAAGATAGTCGATGAACAAAATACCATGCGCGCCCCAAAATACGGATGCCATAACCTTGCCAGCTGACTTTTGGCTTTTTGGTCGCTTTGGACGACTTTCACCGGCTGCTGTCTACTCAGCTGACGATCTTTTTGATTCAGGTGTGTAGTAATGGATCCATGTTTCATCTATTGTCACATACCGACGCAAGAAATCCTTCTTATCTCGCTTGAACAGCTTCAAACAGCGCTCTGAATCGTCGACGCGCTGTTGTTTTTAGTCCGGTGTGAGCAAACGCGGCACCCACTTCGAAAGCAACTTAAGCATGCTCAAATTTTCGTGTAAAATTGTAAACACACTACCTTCTGATATCTTTAAGGTGTCAGCTGACTCACGCAACTTCACTTTACGGTCTTTCAAAATTATTTTGTGGACTTTTTTTATGTTTTCCGAAACAATTGCCGATTTTGGGCGACCAGAGCGTTCAGCATCATCGGTGTTTGTACGACCGCGTTTAAATTCAGCATACCAGTCAATAATAGTTGATTTCCCTGGTGCAGAGTCTCCATAACGCTTATCAAGCCACTGTTTGGCTTCAACAGTATTTTTCCCCATCAAAAAACAATGTTTAATCAACACACGAAATTATTTTTTATCGATTGTTTTGAAAATTACAAAACTGGGGTCATTAAAACCACTGTAACCTATACACTAATTGTCAGAATGTCATGAAATTTTGACACGTGTCGTTTGAAGGTTGGTATTATCCAGAAATCATATGGGTCTGTCAACAGGGTTGCCATATATGTGTCAGGCCGGAGACTTAT
Organism: Amaurobius ferox; assembly: GCA_951213105.1. Taxonomy (NCBI): domain Eukaryota; kingdom Metazoa; phylum Arthropoda; class Arachnida; order Araneae; family Amaurobiidae; genus Amaurobius; species Amaurobius ferox. The sequence continues at coordinate 25,256,558 of OX578139.1, read as the reverse complement.
TGAGTGAAGTGCTGGCATTCTACCATTGGATTTACAATTTTATATTTATATTTATATATATATATATATATATATATATATATATATGTATATAACTGTGTGTTTCAGAAACAAGCATTTTTGTGTTCATTTCGTTTAAAATATTAGGACTTGATAAAGAAATTTATCGAAATGAACTATTTTTAAGCCTAGAGCTCTTCCACGTGCAAGCTTTAATGCTTGATTATTTTGGTATTCCTTTTCTCGATTCCTCTCCATTGACATTTGTTGATTATCTTTAGCTTTCTGAACTGTAAGATGTATTATAATTTCCTTCCTATTGTTGAATTTCATTTTATTTCATTGTATTCTGTTGGCTTAAAATATTTTTAAGATAGTGTATTATGAGTTACTTCTTCCATTCTACCATTGTATTTACTATTTTAATATATATATATATATATATATATATATATACAAAAATAACGCTTCGACAGACGATAATTACCTGAATATTTCAGAAATGACGCTGGAACGTCTGTAATTGTGACTTTTTTTTATCAGTTTGTCGAAATTATCAACAAAGTAGCTGAAAAAATAAACAAGGGTTGCAGAATGTTTTACAGTGTACCAATGTAGGTCCATGCGAAATTTCATTGAATTGCATCTATTAGTTTGAAAGTTATAAATGAAAATCAGGGGCCGGCAACGATTGAAACACCCTGAATATCTCTTGATATAATTTCCATTTTAAATACATATCCATCTTTATAGTTACAATTCTATTGCATCATAATCTAACATAAAAGTTTTCTTCTCAGAGCGTTTAAGGTGTATTGATTTGGTCTCCAAATTCTATTAGCATTCAACAATTTGCGATAAAAGGGAATACAATGGCGATGAATAATGCTGATTAATAGGTCTGTCCGGTTTTCAATGAATTCTCAATAAGCTGCTTTTATCCTGCGGCTGAAAGAATAATTAACAAACGGGCGCAGATCTATCAGTTGTAGAGAACATCGGATCTTTAATTTTACGTGTAACTTGATTTAATTTAAATGATTGATGCACATGCTTTGATGTGTTCTTTACAAGTTAATTTTGTAAACCTTGAAATTCATCCTATCATTGAACGTTAATGTGTGTTAGAATTTGTTTTTGGAACAAGGTTTTTAAAAAAGATATTTTGAAATAAGTGAAAGACATGTTTTCTCTTTGAATTGTGGAGAACACAGGATTTTTAATTTCACCTGTAACTTGATTTAATTTAAAGGATTGATGCACATGCTTTGATGTGTTCTGAATAAGTTAATTTTGTAAACCTTGAAATTCGGCCAATCATTAAACATTAAGAATTTGTTTCTGAAACAATGTTTAAAAAAAAAACATATTTTGAAATAAGTGAGAGACATATTTTCTCCCTGACAAATCTTAAAATGTTTGATCATAAAATGATTTCCATCGGATCATATTACACTTTTCAACATTTTGCAGAACATATTTCTTCGATTTCAGTGAAAAAAAAATCTGATGTGGGATGTGGACAGCACATGACTTTACATACTCAAATTAATTTTCTTGTTCTTTCTTTAATAATTCATTCAATTGAGTTTAACTGCACAAAATAATTTTCAATGACTGCTTAGCAAAAATGTTAAAAAAATAATAAAATATTTCGAGAACGGTTAATGCTAGAGTGGTGGAACTGGTCTTATTCTTTTCGCTGTCACAAATTAAGTATAAAACAAGCATTTAATTGATACATTTTGTTTCAGATTTTGACAATTTTTGCGGGTCATTTCGCAAAAGAAGCATGTTCTTTTTATTCCCAAATCGTACCACAATCTAATCAGTACCAGGTAACCTACAAGTGACTTATTTACCATATTTTGTGAAATTTTTGTAAATTAGTTTTATAGCTGGAGTGATTAATACGATTTTTACGAGCTATTTCACAAAAAAAGGCAGGTTCTTTTATCCGGAATCATACCAAACTCTAATCAGCACCAGGGTCACCCACAAGTGACTCTCCTATAAAAATTTTATGAAATTGGGTCAATTAGTTTTTGAGTTAAAGTGGATACATACATTGCATAGACAGACACACAGACACAGACGTCATGTTAAAAATAGTTTATTTGGGGGTTTTAGGGTGCTCGAAACACGTAGATCCCTCGAAAACTCGAGTTGCAATTTTCGACACGATTCCAATACTTCCCCTATACATTACCGTTTTTTGCAGAGAAAGATTTTTTACCATTTTTTGCAGAGAGTAATTTATAACAGTAAGTTTCTTTAGTATATATCTATAAATATAAGACCCGTCCTTACTTTTTTATATTACTTTCCCTACAATATATGGTAATGTATAAGGAAAGTATTGGAATCGCGTCGAAAATTGGAATTCGAGACTGACCAACACGTTTCGAGCACGTTAGACTACGAAAAACAATTTTTGACCTGACGTCTCTTCCGGGCCGTAGCCAGGTAGGGGCCACAGGGGGGCTAAGCCCCCCGCAAGGCGTATACTGAACCCCCCTGATAAAAATATAAATTTTTAGAAGTGATATGAAATTTCATATAAAATGTCATTAAAATTTTGCAAAAGAAATTTCTTTGAAATTTTTTTTATAAATTACTTTGTTTCAAAGATTTTTTTGAATTTAGCAGAATTTATGATTATACTAATGATCAATTTATTTACATGTTTAATTTAAAAATATTTAAAAATTATGACAATAGTATTTAGGATAATTTTGTATTTTTGTGGAGTTCACTGTTGAACATTATACAGGGTGTCCCAAAAAGATTGAAACGCGCTTTAATTCTTTACCCGTTGGAGATAAGTGGACAATGTAAATTGCAAAAATGTTGAAAGTAAGGTAGGAAATAAGACTACGTTAATGAAATAGTCCTTCCATTATTTTTCAAAAAGTTACACTTTTTAAATTTTTATCCGACCCCCTTAGACAAATTGGGTCAATCAGAAAATTTTTATTTTTAATGTAACAACATCATTAAAAAACCCCGCATATCTGTATCTTTAAAATCAACTGAATTATGATAATGGAAATAATCTGACTTTTGCCACTTTTCCGTACCACGTGAAAGGCTATTTCATCAGTGAAAATAGGGATCATAAACAAATGGACAATGGAAATTGTTTAGATCAAAAATACGTTATTATGTGTCAAATTTTTTTTATCACAAACGCATCTAAATAAAGCATTACACAGACGGAGATCATATAAAGTAGTGGTTTTCACTACGCATTTGGGGCACATAATTAAAATATGCATACATTGATAGAAGACCACTGATATAAAGGGACAAATTTCGTTACAAATACTAGAAATACAATTCACAAAACGCAATTCACAAAGTATACTTCAACTCCAATACATAACTGAGCTCTTCTAATTATGCTTCTGTAAATATTTTGGAGTTTTTACGACCCCCTTAGACAAATTATTTTACTATACTTATTATTATACGAGTCCCTTACACAAATTATTTTACAATAAACATTTGAAACGGCTAAATTAGAGTTAAAGGAAAGAAAAAAAATCGTCTGTGAGTTCTATTCTTCGTTTTGAAAAATTATGTTAAATTTCAAAATCAAATACATACTTGCATTTGTTTACTTATGTATTTGAATTGTTTCAAATAAAAAATGGCATGTCTCAATGTGAAAAGTACTTAATTCGTGATTGCATCGTGAACCTACGAAAATTCGCAAAAATGTCTCTTATGTATTATCATCCAGTTTAATCTTTTCTGTGATATGTCACAAATTTACATTTCCAATTTGATATAGTGTCCTCATTCACAATGTTCAATTTTCAATTAAATATAACTTACTCAATTTTAAAGATACAGATATGCGGGTTTTTTTAATCTAGTTGCATTAAAAATACAAATTTGCTGACTGACCCAATTTGTCTAAGGGGGTTGTATAAAAATTTAAAAAGTGTAACTTTTTGAAAATGAATGGGAGGACTATTTCATTAACGTAGTCTTCTTTCCTACCTTACTTTCAACATTTTTGAAATTTACATTGCCCACTTATTTCCAACAGGTAAAGAATTAAAGCGCGTTTCAATCTTTTTGGGACACCTTTTAGAGTCAATATCAACTGATAATTAGGTGAGAGTTAATATTAAGCATTAATTTGTATTAACTTTCAGAATGTTTCTGCAAATTATTAATAGCTTTAGTACTAGTTAATGTTTGATATTAAAATCAATTGGAATTACTATTGTATATTAATATTGATGTATAGTAGCTATATGGATATTAATAGTTAGCTCTAAGCTTGCAAATATAAATATGCAATTATTTGTTAATAATTTATATGAATTGAAATATATAATAGAAACTATTATGGTTTATAAATGCTAATGATTAATTGTGTTTTTGGTGAGCCCCTACTTTAAAACTGTTGAGACCCCTCCCTTGAATTTCCCTCCAGCCCCTCTAAAATTTCGCCTCTGGCTACGGCCTTGCATCTGCCTTTGTGTGTTTTCCTCTCTCTGTATGTCTTTCTGCCTCTGTGTATCTTTCTGTTTGTGCAATGTATGTATCCACTCTAGCTCAAAAACTTATGGACGAAATGTTACAAAATTTGGTCGAAGAGCCACTTCAGGGATACCCTAGTGTCGATTTGACTTTTATACGATTCAGTAAAATTGTACCTGCCTTTTCCTGCAAAATGACCCACAATAATCGTTTAAATATCTGAAATGCGAGACTACATACACTGAACTGAAAAGTAATAATTAAATGCTACTTTTCTACGCGATTTTTAACAATAAAACACACAACTCCAATCTTATTACTCTAGAACGAACCGTTCACGAGATATTTACTATTTTTAGAATTTTGCTGATGTTTTTTACTGCAGTTAAAATTATTCGATATTCGATAATATTTCATAAAATTTGGCCCTTGTTGGTTACTCTGGTGCTGATTAGATTTTGGTATGATTCGGAAAAAACAGAACCAATCTTCTTTTGCGAATTAGCCAGCAAAAATCACTAAAATTTGAAATCAAAGACTAATTATGTTTAAATATATTAATTAAATGCACTTTTTCTACCTAATTTTTGACGATAAAACTATCAAGACAAACCCCCATTACTCTAAGATGAACCGTTCTCAAGATATTTAAGGTTTTTAGAACTTCGAGAAGCTGGATACGTTTTTAAATGCATTAAATTGTCAATTGAGAAAGAGGACGTATTCAGACTGCAAATTGGATATAATATTAAATAAGTTTTCCTGTCATTTTGGGCAGTTAAACTCAATTCAATGGATTATGAAAGAGAAAATAAATTTCAGTCTATACGGCAAGTCATGTGCTGGTAATATCAATTTTTTTTTTTTTTTTGTATTTTATATAAAGATTCTATTGTTTCCCAAAAAATTTCATATTCAAGAATTTGACGGATCAACACGTTTTAAGATCTCCTGAACTTATTTTGAGTATATTTGGAAAGATGTTCGCGCGTCTGTGTATGTGTGTGCAAGACTGCCAAAAGTAACGGACAAAAGGATGCTTCACATAGGGGCTCGGTTTGCTTGGATCACGAGCCGCATAAATTATTTATGAAAAAGGTAAATGGTTTACAAAGCAAGAGAAGTAAGAGGGCCTGCGAATCTGCTGCATGAGGACTCGAAAATTTTGATCTGGCGGGATAACCCAGTGATGAAGGCACGGGAATCACATTCGGAAGACCCGAGTTCGATCCCCGGAGTTTCCCAAACTATCCCAGTAACTACGGTCACATTAAATCTGTGGGTCCGAAAGTCTTTTCATGTGGTTTGTGGTAGGAGAAAGAGGGTAAGGTCCCTCTGGATGTTACCCCCACCGGGTTCCGGCATAGAGGGTTTCGGTCTAAATTGGGTGGCACTTTCTCGGCCGTCAAAACAGTTACTTTACACCTTCGTATAGTCTCTGGACGAGTCGGACGGTCTGGGTCTTCAACACCGTCGTATAGGTCGGACAGTCTGGGTTAGAAAAAAAGATAATTCCGTCGTGAAACTGCACGTGTGTGTCTATATGCGTGAGATATGTGGATGCAATTCCCGTACGACTGTGAAATTTTATGCACTAGATACATTAAGTGAGAAACTTAAGCTAGATAGATCGTTCAGAAAGGGGCACGATAAGAACTCGAAATTTTCAAATTTTCAGATTTTCAAAGCATTTTCTTTGGGTAAAGAATGATAGCTTCTGGAACAATGAGGGTATAGTATAATAGTCTACAGTGTAAATAACAGTTTAACCTGTATTATGGATGTAAATGATATCAAAACTAAATACGAAAAGCCACGTTTATACAATTTTTTTAACTTCACTAAGCTGTTGCAAACTTAAAATAAGAAACTTTTAAAGACTTTTTAAGAATGTATTTTAAATATTGTCTTGTGAATGAAAACTCATGACGAGATACATGCTATTTTTAATTCTGTATAATTATGATACAAATCGATCTGAATAATTTAAAGTCGTGTTGAAAAAGTCTAGTGGTGCCTGACACTTTTAATATCTTTTATTTGAAACTTATATTCTATATTAGATTTAAATTTCTATAAAATTATAATCCACCATCAACATTTCCCCTGTTCTATTCAACATTTGAGAATGATATTCTCAGCTTAAGCTCAGCCTTTGCTTCTTTTCAGCATTTGGCAACGTTATTCTCACCATACATGCAATCTTTGCTTATGTTTAACATTTGAGATCGCTATTCTCACCCCACGTCAATCTTTTATTTTATTCAGCATTTGAGAACGTCATACTCACCTTACATTCAATCTTTTATTCTGTTCAACATTTGAGAACGCCATTCTCACCCTACATAAAATCTTTTATTCTGTTCAACATTTAAAAACCTCATTCTCACCCTACATTCAATCTTTTATTTTGTTCAAAATTTGAGCACGTCATTCTCATCCTACATAAAATCTTTATTTCTGTTCAACATTTGAGCACGTCATTCTCATCCTACATAAAATCCTTAATTCTGTTCAACATTTGAGCACGTCATTCTCATCCTACATAAAATCTTTAATTCTGTTCAACATTTGAGCACGTCATTCTCATCCTACATAAAATCTTTAATTCTGTTCAACATTTGAGCACGTCATTCTCATCCTACATAAAATCTTTAATTCTGTTCAACATTTGAGCACGTCATTCTCACCCTACATAAAATCTTTAATTCTGTTCAACATTTGAGCACGTCATTCTCACCCTACATAAAATCTTTAATTCTGTTCAACATTTGAGCACGTCATTCCCACCCTACATAAAATCTTTAATTCTGTTCAACATTTGAGCACGTCATTCTCATCCTACATAAAATATTTAATTCTGTTCAACATTTGAGCACGTCATTCTCATGCTACATAAAATCTTTAATTCTGTTCAACATTTGAGCACGTCATTCTCATCCTACATAAAATCTTTAATTCTGTTCAACATTTGAGCACGTCATTCTCATCCTACATAAAATCTTTAATTCTGTTCAACATTTGAGCACGTCATTCTCATCCTACATAAAATCTTTAATTCTGTTCAACATTTGAGCACGTCATTCTCATCCTACATAAAATCTTTAATTCTGTTCAACATTTGAGCACGTCATTCTCATCCTACATAAAATCTTTAATTCTGTTCAACATTTGAGCACGTCATTCTCATCCTACATAAAATCTTTAATTCTGTTCAACATTTGAGCACGTCATTCTCATCCTACATAAAATCTTTAATTCTGTTCAACATTTGAGCACGTCATTCTCATCCTACATAAAATCTTTAATTCTGTTCAACATTTGAGCACGTCATTCTCATCCTACATAAAATCTTTATTTCTGTTCAACATTTGAACACGTCATTCTCATCCTACATAAAATCTTTAATTCTGTTCAACATTTGAGCACGTCATTCTCATCCTACATAAAATCTTTAATTCTGTTCAACATTTGAGCACGTCATTCTCATCCTACATAAAATCTTTAATTCTGTTCAACATTTGAGCACGTCATTCTCATCCTACATAAAATCTTTAATTCTGTTCAACATTTGAGCACGTCATTTTCATTCTACATAAAATCTTTAATTCTGTTCAACATTTGACAGTTTTATTCACACCGTACAATCAACCTTTGTTTTTGTTTAACATTTGAGAACATTATTCTGACCCTATGCCCAATTTTTTATTCTGTTTAACATTCGAGAACGTCCTTCTCACCCTACGTCTAATCTTTTATTCTGTTTAACATTTGAAAATATTATACTCACTTTACGTCCAATCTTTTTTTTTTCAACATTTGAAAACGTCATTCTCACTCTACATATAACTTTTAATTGTGTCCAATATTTGAGAACGTCATTCTCATTCTAAACTCGCCTTTTTTATGTCCAACTTTCATTCTCTTGCTACATTCAACCTTTGATTTTGTTCAATTCGTAATTTTCTTAAAATGTTATTATCAACAGTATCAATATTATCGAAAAATGCTAGTGTATAATTGCAAAGCAATATGCTGATTATCTTTTTTTTCTGTAATAGATCTTATAATATATTCTTTATTTCACATATATACTCACCCTAATATTTATTTACACTAGCGAGTAAATCAAGTCCCGGGTAATTATTTAATCACTGAAAGTTAATAAATGTAAAATATCTTTAAGTTTGATATTTTTATGTCAAAGATATCTTCAAAAAATATTTTTAGTTTAAATTTTATTTAGTATTAGTTATTTCAGTCAAACGATTCAAAATTATCTTATTAAATAATTTTTGATATTGCCTTCTTCAAGTGAACAGAAAATAATGGCGGACGCGCTAAGTGTCGGTTAGGCTTTACTGTATATTTACAGATAATCTTCAGTGATGAACATATGGAACATTTACTCTAGTTTAAGATTTAATTAATAAGCAGAAAGTTATAAAGTAAAATAAAAATATTGTGTATAAAGTATTATTGCAAAAAGGTGTTTTATAATAACCTAATTTCTTACTTCATGGAAAGTTAATAACGTAGTCAAACTTAAATCGTTGAAAATATGCATCAGCTTGTTTCCATTCGGCAAACGATAATAACGTGCATAAATGACTCACACTCGAAATTATGTTTTTTGATGTCTATTGTATCACAATATAACTTCGCGATTTCCTCTTAAAAGCAATTATAAAGGATATCGATTTGGTTTCCCAATTCTACTAGCATTCAACAATGTACGATAAAGTGTGGTCAGAGGAAATACGTCGGCGATGAATAATGCTGATTAATAGGTCTGTCCGGTTTTCAATGAATTCTCAATAAGCTGCTTTTATCCTGCGACTGAAAGAATAATTAACGTTAAGGCCCAACTTCACATAGAGCTATCACTTGTAGAGATTCCTGATCTTTAATTTTACCTTCAACTTTAGATTTCATTTGAGATGATAGGTTTGTGGATTCTCAAGAAGTTAATGTAGAAAACCCTGAAAATCGATCACTGTTTAAGCGTATTCGAACAATGTTTAAGTGTATTAGACTAATGTTTAAGCGTTTTCGATCAATATTTAAGCGTATTCGACCAATGTTTAAGTGTATTAGACTAATGTTTAAGCGCATTAGACCAATGTTTAGGCGTATTAGACCAATTTTTAAACGTATTCACCTAATAATTAAGCGTATTCGATCAATGTTTAAGCGTATTGGACCAATGTTTTAGCGTATTAGACTAATGTTTAAGCGTATTCGTCCAATGCTTAAGCGTATTCGCCCAATGCTTAAGCGTATTCGCCCAATGCTTAAGCGTATTCGCCCAATGCTTAAGCGTATTCGCCCAATATTTAAGCGTATTCGACCAATATTTAAGCGTATTATGCAAATGCAACGAAACTTTGCTTTAAATTAGCATTTAAAAGAATATTCAGAAAAAAATATTCCTTTTTTATTAAAGTTCAAAGTTTGGCTGTAAATAAAAATTGAAAATCTGATGTGGGCAGCACCTGACTTTCCCTATATAGTGCGATGAATTTACTTCTTTCACAATGGTAAAATGATGTATATGATTTACGATGCAATCTTTTTACTGTTGAATTGCGCATATTTTAATATGTAGACAAAATCGTTTATTGCGGATGCTTTCCATATTGATAACTGTCAATTTAGAGTTTCGCAAAATATAAGTTAATTGGGTACTTTGAAATATTTTTGGATGTTGTCATCCGAAAAACCCCCAAAACTCACAATTCAATGTAATTAGCATTATGTGATGGAGCTTATACATCATTTTTTCACTGTGAAAGAAGTACATTTATTGTATTACTTTGTTTTTGTTTGTTGGTAAAAACATTAATTCCTACTATTTCATTTGCTGTTATATCATATTCTACGTTCTACATTTTCTCTTCACAACATTTAAGGAATATTGATCTAGACTCCCGATTCTATTAGCATTCAAACAATGTAGGATAAAACAGGGGCAAATGGACGTAGATAGCGATGAATAATTCTGATGAATAGGTCTGTCCTGTGTTCAATGAATTCTCAATAAGCTGCTTCTCCCCGTGCTGTTTATCCTGTGGGTGAAAGAATAATTAACGCGGGGATCAAATGCACACAGTGCTATTAGTTACAGAGATACTGGAACCTTTAATTTTACCCGTAACTTTTGATCGATGTTTTAATGTGAAATAAGTGATGCACATAAAGTTTGTGGGCACTCAATAGTTAACGTGAACGCAGTTTGTGGGCACTCAATAGTTAATGTGAACGCAGTTTGTGGGTACTCAATAGTTACTGCGGACGCAGTTTGTCGGCATTCAATAGTAAATGCGGACGCAGTTTCTGGGCACTCAATAGTTAATGCAGACGCAGTTTGTGGGCACTCAGTAGTTAATGTGAACGTAGTTTGTGGGCACTTAGACCCACAAACTACGTTAGTGAGGACTACACTTAATAGTTAATGAGGACTTAGTTTGTGAGCACGCAATAGTTAATGCGGACGTAGCTTGTGGGCACTCAATAGTTAATGAGGACACAGTTTGTGGGCACTCAATAGTTAAAGCGGACGCAGTTTGTGGGCACAAATAGTTAATATGAACGCAGTTTGTGGGCACTCAATTGTTAATGAGGACGTAGTTTGTGGGCACTCAATAGTTAATGAGGACGTAGTTTGTGGGCACTCAATAGTTAATGTGAACGCAGTTTGTGGGCACTCAATAGCTAATGAGGACTTAATTTGTGAGTACTCAATAGTTAATGTGAACGCAGTTTGTGGGTACTCAATAGTTAATGCGGACGCAGTTTGTGGGCACTGAATAGTTAATGCGGACGCAGTTTGTGGGCACTGAATAGGTAATGCGGAACGCAGTTTGTGGGCACTCAATAGTTAATGTGAACGCAGTTTGTGGGCACTCAATAGTTAATGAGGATGCAGTTTGTGGGCACACAATAGTTAATGCAGACGCAGTTTGTGGGCACTCAATAGTTAATGAGGACTTAGTTTGTGAGCCCCCAATAGTTATTGTGAATGTAGTTTGTGGGCACTCAATTGTTAATGACGACACAGCTTGTGTGTACTCAATATGTTAATGTAGACGTCTAAAAGTAAAAATATGTATATTTCATTGGTAAAAACGTAAACAGTCGATTAAATGCAACAACGGGCTGCAAAGCCTAAATTATTTGGCTTAAAGAAGCGATTTTTAACGTCTTCGAAACAATTGTCGCCACCTTACTGTCATATACCTGCTTTATTCAAGGAAGTTTTGCAAGCTGTTGGAACCTCCTTTGTTAGATAAATAAGACAGAGCATACATTGTAGCAAAGGTAGGCGTCTTTGTTTCGATAGAATGATCCAGGAAGATAGGCATTGTCAATATAAAATAATCTCATGTGGGCAGCATATGACGTTTTCTATATAATGCAATAAATTCATTTCTTCAGTTTGAAAAAATGATGTATAAGATCTATGGCACAATGTTTTCAATGTTGAATTATACAATGGACGATTTTTCGGATGATAATATGTAAAATTTTTTCGAAGTAGCCAATTAACTTATATTTCGGGCAAAACTCTAAATGGACAATTATCAATATTGATAGCATCCACAGTAAGTAATGTAGTCCATGTATTAAAATATTTTAAAAGTTAATTCATCAATTTAGTGTCATTTTTGTAAATTTGACGATATTCACATATTCCGCCTCACATTGGCGCACTGTAATCTGTGCGCGTGTGTGTTTTCCTGGAAGTGTTTGAAAATTGACCCGGATAATTAGATATCCGTATAATTGGAATTGTACTGTTATAATTCTAACACGTTTATGTTATTCCAGATACTTTGGAAGCCCCGGTGACTTACAAGGCTGTATCTTTGTACACTTATATAGACCACGGGACAGAACCTAACGCAGTCAGTTATTCGAATTTTTACGCTCTGTAGCAAACATTTAACATTTTATCTATATTTTAGGACAGTCCTTATCTGTATCCGATTAACACTCTGTATATTTATTCATCTGCAAGCGTCATTGACATTTCTTTCCTCTACAAATAAACGCAAGCGTAGATATCAACATTGTCTTAAATCTTAAATCTTAAATAGCAGATGAGAGTGTGTGTCTGTCTGTGCGCCGTATAGTGAAAAATACGAGTATAAGCGACGTATACCATAAAATTCGGTACAGGAGTAATTCATGTTAGGCTCCGATAAACCTCGGAGCAATTTTATTAAAATTTTGAACTAGGTTTTAGTTATTTAATATTGAACTAAGTTTCAGTTATTTAATATTGAAGAGGAATTTTAAGCCACTTTAACACCATCGGATTTTTAGAGATCTATAACACTGTCAGAGTTTCAATGTTAACACTTTCGTTAAAATAGAAGACGAGTTTTATACGAGCTTTGAACAGAATCCGTAATCGATTTTAAAAGTCCGCCAGTGAATAATTCACTCATAATCCGATTTTCATTCTTTAACAGAAGTAAAATGTAGTGTTTCACCCTGTTTATAAAAAATGTGTATCTGGCGTAATTGGTCTAATTATGGGAAAAAATAAAAGTCGAAGTTATTTATTTTATCGTCCGCAGAAGAACCTCGGAACTCATGTTCTAAATTTCTGCGCTTATGTGTGTACATAAGGCCTTGTATTAAATCGATTTCTATGGGAAACCGTGTTAAAAATACGGACCACATTTTTCATATTGCTTTTCGTTACTTGGCGCAACACTTTTACTGTGAAAAGACTGGGATTAAAAGTACGAAATTTTCTAATTTTTACAATATTATTTGGGGACAAAAATTAACTTGGGCAAATGTCTTGTTTTGGGCACTGTTCCCGATTTTCGGGAACGAAATGTCAAAACCATCAGTATTTTATTATGTCGAAAACATCAGTATTTTATTATGTGTCGAAAAGATTAGTATTTTATTTGGAAATGTCGAAAACATAAGTATTTTATTTGGAAAAAATCTCATTTTTCTTCATTGTCTTTGACATCTTTCCATCCTCGATGTATAAATAGAAATATTCTCAATTAACTCTCCCCATATTTTATTACCCCAATTTTCCCCGGCAATTGAACGCCAGCTTGGCGAAACGGACAGCGATGAACAACACTTGAGTGATAGGCCTGTCTAGCTTCCAATAAACTGCAAAGTCTGTGCCTTCTGCTTGTCGCGTGCCACACGTTTGAATGCCGAAAGCACAGACGAATATGTGTGGGTTGGGGGTGGGGTGGGGACTGCCTTCTCCCTGTAACTAATGAATTAAATGCTAATACACCCAAGTCTGTTTTTGCATTCTAGATACGCTGTGTAAAGAAATCCGTGTAAAAGTAGAATTGTGTCGACACTTGAGTCTGTTTTCAAATGGTAGAAAGTTTTTTTTATGTCTAACAGTAGCACTTGATACAATGGTCATTGGCTAGTGTTGAAGGCCCAGGCCGTATGACTCATCGGAAGTTATGAACTGCTGTTTAGGCGACCGGGGGGGGGGCAGACGAAACCGGCTGCCATGGTCAGCAGTCGCTACTGGTCTGCATTTATTGAAATATAGAAGCAATTACACTTGAAGAAATATATCCAGAAATAGACAATTTTACATCAAAACATATTAGAATTCTTTTCATTCAATTCGCAAAATTGGGAGATGAAATTGAAGATTTGAGGTATAACAATATTCTTATTTAAATAAAAGGGGGAAAAGAGTTTTAGAAAATCATATAATTGTATCTGAAAGGAATTTGGAAGAATAAACTAAAATGACAGTTTAAAGAACAATTAGAAGGAGAAAAATTTGAAAATATATACAAAAAAAGGGAAAGTGTTGAAAAGAAAATTTGAAAAAATAAATCAAAAGAAAAAAAATGAATAAATTAGAAAAAGAAAATAAAGAAAACAGGGGGAGCAAGAGAAGGAAAAGAATATGTAAAAATGTGGAATGGAAGGTATACAGAAATATATAATCGTATATAAAATACAAAGCAAAATAAAACAGATCAGTGCAGGTTCCATTGATCAAAATAGAAATTAAAAGCAGAGATACTCAAGAAAAGAATTGATTATTTTTTTAGCTGTAATAATCCTCGTTCTATCTTACTTTACGAATCCCTCTTTATTTATCTATGTTGTTCTTCTATTTGTAATTTTGACCCTGTTCAGGTCTTAAGTTATGCTTGGCGACTCGTTCTCGACTCCGTGCAAATCAAACATTTACATGATTACCTTAATTTATAATTTGTTCTAAAATATTTAATGCCTTTAAACAGTTTTTTAAGATATTTATTTTTTATCTATGTATATATTGTATAATTAATTTTTGTTTTATAATTCACTGTTTTGTACGGCTGACAGTTTCTAAGATATGTAAATTTTGCCTAACGGCGATGGATTGTATTTAAGCATGTTGGCATCTGTTTTTAATTATATCGCCACTGAAGATGAACACGAGGATGTTCAAAAGTGCTTTGGCTGTATTTGATGTACGTCTGTAGGATGATTGTTTAATAAAAGTGACCTTTGGTTCTGATTTTAAGATATGTCATTTGTTTCGTTGATTTAATATATTAACGTAATTTACAAATAATAAATCAGAATGTACATGGTCCATTCCTTCCTACCATTGTCTGCATCCACACACGCCACGATACACGTACCAACACGTACCACCTCCCACTATCTTCTGTCCTCGTGCTTCGCACTTCGCCTTTTTATAAAATGGTTGCCAGCTCCACCTGCCGATAGCAATCTGCTCGGTTGTTATTTAAATGTAGACTCTTCCTTCCCCGGGGAAGACACTGTTTGAAAAATAAGAAATCGAGAATATAAATTGTTAATCCTTACAATCTTTAATTATTCTCACAATAGATGAATAAGGTATTATATTATATGAAGATTGAATAATTTCAGTTCTATTTTTCGCGAACAAGTAGGCTATCTCATTTCAAAAGATACAACAGTGAGAAGGAACCCATTGAAGCACAAAACTGATAGAAAGTCTGTCTTTACACGATAGATGCATTCATGCTTTTTTTTTTTTACACGGTAGATAATTTTGAAAAAGTGTCCAAGTGAAAAAGTGCCCATCTAATGGCAAACTTGAGTAAGTTGACTTTATTCATTCTGCCTGTTTGTATGTCCGCTCTCACGATAACTACCGTAAAAATGACTTTATCAAAATGAAATTTTAGTATGTTGTTCAGACGGTCTATAGAACATATAGGAATATAAATGAATAATATCACTCAATTAGTTTTGGGATTGAACCCGTGTTGATAATGTGAAATACAATGATCCTATGGGGCCTAATTTTTCAAATATATTTCAAGCGAAGTTAAAATTCGCAATTTTTTTTTGAAAATTTTAAGAAAAATTTAAATTATCCCATAAAATATACAAAACAAAATGAGCAAATTATGTTCGAAAGTTTTTAAATAAAATTAAAATAATAATTATACCCATATTATATGAAGAGATCACGTGACCCACTTCAAAATAAAATATGGCATCCATCTTTTTTCCCAAAGTAAAAATCGTGATTTTTAAAGTTCTTTTAAATTTATATTTAGTGTTGCATCCGTCCTAAAACCGCTTTATTTTAGCGTATTTTCTGTGCATCTATATTCTGCACCAACGCAAGTACAATGTTTTTTAGTTTAAATGATCATCAAACTTTGATTATTTCTACAACGAAGTCTAATTTTAACATATGCAGAATGTAAATAAATCAAGCTATAAGATAAATTGTATAAGAATTGCTGATTTTTTTAATGCAAAATTATTTAACTCTGGAATCTGGAAGGTATGAATGAAATATTCATTGATTTTAGAGAAGCAGGCGATTTTATAGCATTGTCTTTGTCGATGACGTTTGAAGCATAAAGTTAGAAAGTACTTTTGCCTCTATGGTTTCAAATTTCTAAGTAAAATAAATTATTGTAGTACTGTGATAATTAAAAAAATATCACCGCTGAATGTATCGCATTTCATAGATGTTTAAATAAAATTGCATTGCAGTTGGAAAGTGTTTCATAATCAATGCTTTATGCATGATTGAGCTTTCTTGTTGTTTTTCTATTTCTGTTGGTTCATCTTATCGCTGCTTCAGTCACATTTGCTGTATCTGCATTAGTCACTGATCCTGCTCTGATGAGCGAAGCCTGGGAATCTCCTGTGTCTGACGAAGAAGGTTGTTTTTTTGTCTTCGACACCGGTTGATGTTGCTATTTAGCTGCTTTTAACAAAGTTATTTTAGATTTAATAATATTATTATCAAATGGATGTATAATTTGTATGTATTTTAACCTTAAATGAATGGATAATATCCATGATGAATTATCACGATTCGTTCTAAGAACGGATCATGATAATTCATCATGGATACTATCCATTTATTTTCAAATTTTATAGATTAGATGTTTCAAATTTTACAGTTCCGCAGGGACCGCTTATATCTCTCCAAGAATGGCGATTTCCATGAAACTTGGTATTCTTATTTTAAACAGCAGAATTGAGTCATAAGAAAGCTTTGTTAGAGTTGAAAAGTTTGAAAAGTTGAAAGTTTGAAAAGTTTCGTTATTGTCTTCAACAGTATTGAAAGCAGTAATGAACTGGTTCACAATGTAAAATGTAGCGCAAATGCAAATAAAACAGCATACGTACTTTTCGAAAATGAACTAAATTTCCTTTCTCAGTGAAAAATGCCTGGACTTGAACGTCCAAATGAACGATCTACTGTATCAGCTAAAACAAAATGTCTGAACAGATCGTTTCACGCTGTGAACCAGTTCTATGGAGTTAAGGAGAAGGAGATAAAACTCATATAGATGTAAAAAACTTTAAAATGTCAAAAAGCTTTGAGAATTATATCTAGATGTCGCTAGTGTCAGTAAACCGTCCTTTGCTTCCATATGGCACAATGGAGAGGCACTGTGTTTCTTTCAAGACTTTTTGGTTGGGGGAGGGGAGCGAATGTAACTTTAGGGGGGTGAATTTTGTATTTGCTCTATATAAATATATCTAAATGCTGTCATATAAATAGAAACTATGTTAACGTAAAATGTCTCCGAGGGGTGGATAATCGTCCCTGGGGGGGGGGGGGAGGGGTGATGGGTGAGGGGCTTAGCTCTTCCGGAGATATGCCTTAATGAAAAAATGGTGAGGCATTGTATTCATATTCAGTATATGTATTTTTGATTGTTTTTAAATTAATATTCCTTAATTATCAGTATAATAATTCAGTATTTTACAAAGTTGTTGGATAGCTTTCAGAATATCGGGAGATAAAAATAAATTGAAAGGTAAAATAATTTCGAATATGTAGGGATATTCCTCATATTCAGTTCAAAATATAGAGAGATAAAAATAAAATGAAAAGCAAAAAGATTTTGAATATTTCGGAATATTCCTCATATTCAGTTCAGAATATAGGGAGATAAAAATAAATTGAAAGGTAAAATAATTTCGAACATGTAGGAATATTCCTCATATTCAGTTCAGAATATAGAGAGATAAAAATAAAATGAAAAGCAAAAAGATTTTGAATATTTCGGAATATTCCTCATATTCAGTTCAGAATATAGGGAAATAAAAATAAATTGAAAGGTAAAATAATTTCGAATATGTAGTAATATTCCTCATATTCAGTTCCGAATATAGAGAGATAAAAATAAAATGAAGAGCAAAAAGATTTTGAATATGTAGGAATATTCCTCATATTCAGTTCAGAATACAGGGTGATAAAAATAAACTGAAAAGTAAAATAATTTCGAATATTCCGTATTGTTTCAGTTCTAATTTGCATTGCTCAACTAATTTATTTCTATAAAATTCACAGTTTAAATAAATATTTTAAGCCTTTTGCGATAGAAATTAATACAATGCGAGAACACTTATCTTGTGCAAGAGCCACCTGAATTATTGTCAAGCCTGAATTAATATCGCAGCGGCACCTGAATGATATTGGCATTTTCTCAGCGTGGAGTTTTAATTCTTTACCTTTACCTCCATGGCCAGTTCAAAGTCACGTGCTTTGTTTTCAATTGAAGACAGTTAAAATAAACCATTTATTCAAGTAAAGTATTCCATAACTTTTCTCTTAGAATCTATTTTCTCATTCACCATTTTTCTGTATTTTCTTGATCTTTAAATTCGCCAGTGGGAGTTGATTGAAATCAGTGGAGATGAATTAATCTTTTGATTAATTTCCCTGTCTTGCAACAATGAATTGCGAACAAATTGTATAGCTCCAGCCGTAAACTTCAGAGTCCGGGATAAAATACAATTCGTCAGAGCGTAGTCCAGAATTTTGATTATGAGGAATGGCAACGGTTTAGAGGCCAAAAATGTCGGAATTGTTTCTTCCACGTGGATGGCTATTCTAAATGTTTATTTGTGCTTCGAAGAAATTCGATCTATAGGAAGTAGATAATTGTGCCTTCAGTTTGTAATTTTGAAGATATTAGAAATATTGAGATTACTTCTTTCTCTACATTACATGGTAATGTATAGGGAAAGTCGAGTTTCGACGAAAATCGAAACTCTAATTATCGACGGATCTACACGCTTCGATCACTTTAGAACACGAAAACATAATTTTTAAAGTAACGTTTGTGTGTGTGTGTGCAATACATGGACCTACTCTAGCTAAAAAGCTAATGGACGACATGTTACAAATTTGGTTGGTAAGTCACGTATGGATTACCTTCGGTCTGATTAGATTTTGATACAATTCGAAAAATAGAATCGAAAAAATAGAAAATTACCCACAAAACACTAAATATATTGAACATTTGCAAACACGAAATATATAACACTAAATATGCTGAAATGTATTAATTAAATGCTGGTGTTACACATAATTTTTTACGATGAAAAACCAACCTCATTATTCTGAAACGGACCATTTTTGAGACATTAAGGGTTTTGATATTTTGATGGGCTGACGATGTATATTACTGCAGTTAAAACGGCTATTCTTGTGCTAATTAGATTTTGGTACGATTTTGAAAAACAAAACCGTCTTTTTTTTTTAAGAAACGATTCGCAAAAAAATCTAAAATAAAATAATAAATGTGCTTAAATATATTACACACACACACAGACAAAAATTAAAAATTGTCGAACAACCAGTGTTAGACTATTTCACGGATTATATAAATTATATTTATATCCGTTTCGGCAAGAGAAATGGATATAAAAATAAATGTTATAAATGAAGAATGTGATATTTTAGATTGCGCCCGTTTATCATTTATGGTTTTGATACGTAAGATTCTGGATATAATTGATATTTTCAATTTTTCATTTGTTTTTGTTTCTTTGTCAGGGATTTTTCAAATTCATATATTTTCTGTTGTGTTTAACAGATTGTTGCAACAGGATAAAAATTACATGCGTATAACTTTTACTTATATGCTTATAACTTTTAGTATTTTCATTTGGGTGTATGTTAACCAAACTTCTAAATCTTTTGTAAATTGATATAACAAAGGGACTAAGATGCTTTCTTTTCCAGATTTGATAGCGCATATAATTTCGTATGTAGAGAACAGGAATTCTTATCCATAATTTTTAGGGGAGTTAAATTAGATATTTTAATGACATTTTTTGAAGAACAATTTCATATAGAATACTAGAATTATCGTATTTTTAATCATGAGCAACGTCTAGTGTATTTGCAAGTTTGTTATAAATTGTAGTCTTTTCAGCAAGGGCAAGTGGTGTTCAGTGACGCCCATAGGGAAGATGGACACCTATGGAGTGTTGAAGGCCTAGAACACTCGACTGATCCATAGGTATACAGCAGCTAGATGTGAGGACGGGAGAACACCTATGGAATGTGGGGGAGGGGGGATTTCCAAAAGTTTTCTTCTAGGAAATGAAGAAATAAAAATATTATAATAAAAGGAAATCAAATATGAAGGGATGTGGGGACATCCTGATAAATTTTTGTAAGGGGTCCACAATGTGTATAGGTGGCCCTGTGGTGATAATATAAAGGATTGTTTTATTATCTTCATTATTACCACAACTTCATTATTACAACATCGTAGTATATGAATGTGGCTGGAGACAGCTCTGTGGTGATAATATAAAGAATTGTTTTATTCTCTTCGTTATTGCCATAACTTCATTATTACAACATCATAGTATATACCTTTCTGGGTCTCAACAACAACAACATCGTAGTACATGAATGTGACTGGAGAGGGCACTGTGGCGATAATATACAGGATTGTTTTATTCTCTTTGTTATTACCACAGCTTCATTATTACAACATCGTAGTATATGGGGCGCGGTAGCCCATTGGTTAGCGCGCTGGAGTTGCACTCGGTGGGCCCGGGTTCGATTCCAGCCACTGCCAAAACTGCCACCGTGTTCACGCGGAGTACGATCACGTTAAATATGTGGGTCCGTAAGTCCTTCCGAGATGTTGGTGGTAGGGGAAGGAGGGTACGGTCCCTGTGGATGCCTCCCCCACTGGGTTCCGGTCTAAATTGGGTGGCACTTCTCGGCCGTCCAAACTGTTACCTTGGTAGGTCGGGCGGTCTGGGTAACAATAACAACATCGTAGTATATGAATGTGGCTGGAGAGAGCTCTATGGTGGTAATATAAAGAATTGTTTTGTTCTCTTCGTTATTGCCATAACTTCATTATTACAACATCGTAGTATATGAATGTGACTGGAGAGGGCACTGTTGTGATAATATAAAGGATTGTTTCATTCTTTTCGTTATTGTCATAACTTCATTATTACAACATCGTAGTATATGAATGTAACTGGAGAGGGCAGTGTGGCGATAATATACAGGATTGTTTTATTCTCTTCGTTATTACCACAGCTTCATTATTACAACATCGTAGTATATGAATGTGGCTGGAGAGAGCTCTATGGTGATAATATAAAGAATTGTTTTATTCTCTTCGTTATTGCCATAACTTCATTATTACAACATCGTAGTATATGAATGTGACTGGAGAGGGCACTGTGGTGATAATATAAAGGATTGTTTATTCTCTTCGTTATTGTCATAATTTCATTATTACAACATCGTCGTATATGGATGTGACTATAGAGGGCCTAAGCTATTAATCATCGTTGTCAATTATTAAATATAGAAATACAAGAGTACCTCTTTCAATCTATTCTATTCCCCATGTTCCCCACTTTGCTGCTTTCGAAGTCGCGGGCAGTAGTAGTTGAAGTGGAATCGATGAAGATGAATAATTTTGATTAATTCTCCTGCCTTGCCTCCAATGAATTGTAAACAAGTTATTTCCGCCTCTGCTGCAAACCACCGGGAACCTGGGATAAAATGAAAAATCGACAGAACGGTGGCCAGAATTTTTGATTATGAAGAATGGATACGGTCTGATACCAAAAATGTTCGATTTGTTTTATCCAGGTGGATGGTTGTTGTAGATGTTCATTTGGTTTTAGGAAATTGAATTTCTTTGAAACACAGAAATAGTTAAGTGTATTGGATCATCATTTCAAAACTGAAGGTAGGGGAAGGGTGGGTAAAAAGGCAACTGTAAAAAAATAGTAAAAAATACTAATCTGTTAAAAATAATATTATTAACCAATATAATGATTTTCGTCGAGGGTATTTGTATGAATGGAGTTCTTTATTGATTATGTATCATGTGAAAAGTAACTGAACATGGTCCTATCAATTGGCAACTTGTAAAGAACCTTGCTGGCCCAACCGGAAACAGAACCTGGATCTTAGTATTGGCCAGCCGACGCTCTATCGTCGAGCTATTGGGACGGAATTACAAGCTCTTATTGTCAAAGGGTACACTTCCAACTACTTAATAATTAGTAAAAGTTTCCATCTCTTTACTAATAAAAACCTCGGAAATGTACTTAGTAAAATGTTACAGCACAAATTATTTTGTTGCAAAAAATATATACATCCATAAAATATTGATCTACAGCCGCTAACCCCAGCATGCAAATGTCATTTGAAGAGTTATGCAGATGATTAAACTGTCAGTGCCAATATGGTGTTATAAAGCTCATGCGACGCGCATGAGAACGACGCATTGTGCAGCAATTAAAACAACTGGCGTTCTCACTCACAGGAAATTGGAACTATGTTTTCTGCCTTGATACTGCAACTTGTGTACAAAGATGCCTTTGAGACATATTTTACGGAGCTATGAATAATTGTCGGATTTACAGAGAGGTCGCTTCGGCCTAAGGGAAGCTGGTTAGTCTAATAGACGTATCAGTCGCCATTTCGGTAGAAACGGTGTAATTGCTCGGTGTTGTCAACAGTGGATTGGAGAAATCACATGTAACCATCGAAGAGGGACAGGACGCTCCAGTTTAACAACCTGTTCCAGAAGATCGTGCAGGAGAGATATCCTGCAGTCCTCGCCGATGGTGTCGCTAACAGCCATTTGAAGGTATTTGGCATCCTCCATGAATCCTGTATCAACGGATATTATTTGAAGACGACTGGCAGAAGGTGGGATTAGGTGTCGGCGGCCATTAAGGCTCCTACCACTGACTCTTTAACATAGGCAGATCAGTCTGGATTGATGCCGAGTTCGGTTAGACTGGATAGTGTCAGTTTGAAGGCATGTTGCCTTTAGCGACGAATTCCGCGTCTCTCTAAGTGCTGATGACTGCTGCATATGTGTGTAGAGAAGGAATGGTCAGCGTTCTGATCCCGCATTGGTTGTGGAGCGGCATACAGCCATTACACATGGTATAACAGTCTGTGAGCCATCTCGTGGAAGAGCCGATCTCCTTGCAAGTCAATCTAACGGCTGGTTTGTACGTCGACTATATTCTGAAGCCAATTGTTCTGTCTAAGCTTTTATGTCAGCCAAGTTCCATTTATTAACAAGACAACGTTTCATTATATACTACACGACTTTCTCAACAATGCCTTTGTGGATTTAATACTCTTCTATGACCATATAGGTCCTCAGACCTATCACCAGCAGAACACGAAGAAGGACATAAGCAACTTAATAGACTCTATTCTGCAATGAATATCGGCTTGTATAGCTACCAGGGAAGAATTTACCATTTACTAAAATGTCATTTTCTTGTTGCCACCATTTTTTGGTAAAACGTCTTATTGCGCCAAAATTTTAATTATTTGCATATCTGCTCAAGCAAGATATACGCCAAGTTTTGCTGCTGTAGCTCAATTTCTTATGGGTGCATGTATTTTTTTGCAACAGAGTGTATATATATATATATATATATATATATATATATATATATATATATATATATATATATATATATATATATATATATATATATATATATATATATATATATATAAATTCCCCAAAAGGACAAGTATTTATATACCCATAAATATGTTGAAAGAGTATTTATAAAGTGACGGCGGGGGGAGTGGCGACCTCCAAATCTCCGGTTAAAGCTTTTACTGCCATGGCGAAACGCTCCCGGTGGTTTCGGCTACCTATATATATATATATATATATATATGTATGTATATATATATATATATATATATATATATATATATGTATGTATATATATATATATATATATATATATATATGTATGTAT